>OX104120.1:57148578-57686017 GCA_944474755.1 Limnoperna fortunei
ATTTATGTTGACAATTAATGCAAATAAATTCAAGCTGTTGTTTAAACAAAAGCATTATTTTCACCCGGGTATATTATCAAATTATCTATTATATTTAAAAATTCATTTTTTACTGACCTTGATTTATTGATTGATTGATTGATTGATTGATTGATTGATTGATTGATTGATTGATTGATTGAAAAAATCTGTAAAACAGTTAACAGAGTTCTGACTATCAACAGCAAACACGGTTTTATTTTCATTATAACAGTTAACAACAATGTCAATTAAAAAAAAAAGATTATTGGTACGAGATAACATAGCTAATAGTTGAAAAACAGTTAACCTGTCAACAGTTGCTTTGTTTAAAAAAAAACAGTTAACAGACGTGTAAAAATGTCCAAAACACGTTAACAAACAGTGATTTTGTTTGAATATTTTCAAAACTGCCCCTACCTTTTTTATTGGGAAAATATGCATCATTTTATGAGAATTGGGAAAATTGAAATAAAGCTTTCTTTGTATAAAATCTTGAGTTTAAGGTAAAATTTTCTAATCTTATGAAGAACTGGGAGAAAATAAATTACAAACTATACCACTCAAAGTAGTTATCCGCCGCTGTGGCCTTATCCGCCGCTGAGGCCATCATTATTGATTAACATACGGCTTATCTGTAGCAAGACTGTAAGTGTTCTTTACGGGCTATACATTTTCTAGGCCGAATTTTACTGCCGTTATAATCCGAAGTTAGTTTTGTGATTGGTCGGATTAACAAAAAAAGAAACATTTAATACATTGCAACTGTGATTTATACCATAATGACTTACAGGTTTTCGGACTTTAATTTCTCGGCATGAATGGGTGAAATTTCTTAAATAGAGCTTCATTTAATTATTAAGCGAAAGATATGATAGTCCAGTACTACATAGTAAAATTGTCTGTCTTGGAGTCGAGGAAACGGACACGAAAGCATAACTAGTGTTGCATGCACATTTATACAATCAAAATTGTATTCAAAATCTTTATTACAACTTAAAACAGCTTAATCTTTGATTATTCGAGAATTATCTCACCACATCAAAAATCGTAGATGTTTAATTGTGCATGTTGATTACACTTGTTATTTACATTGCCGGGTGTCACTTGACACATGCTATGCTAACTTATGACACCCACCTGCAATTAAGCGATAGAGTCGTTATTTTTCATTATTGAAATATTATATTTTATACCCTGTTAAATGTAACTATCCGCTTCATTGATGTATGTCCTTATAATACCACTCATGTCACTGTCACATAAACAAAGTATTGCGGATATAACGAATTTTTAAACATGAAATTACTCAATTTAAACGCATAACTATGTTCTTTTTTAACATTGAAAAACATAAGAAATTACAGATTTTAGTGATTAAGAAATTACAGATTGTTCCAGTGGATTTCGGTAAACAAAATAAATGCGGATTCCTGTACGTTATACAATACTGTTATTTATGTTGCTTGCGTAATTTTTATTCAAATTACGGTACGCAACCAGAAAAGTCACGATTTTAACCATTCTAATTGTAAGACGTTATTTTTCAGTAGATCGAACCTTAGGCAATTAAATGTATATGGTGGGATAAACAGTAAACGACTATCGTAAAGACAGAAGGGAAGGCTGTGTGTGATAAATATTATTGCCATATTTTTTTCATATGTTTATATGCAAAAGCCATTAGTTTTTGGCAACCATGTGATTATTTACATCATTTTCTTTTTTTAGCTTACCTGACCCAAAGGTTAAGTTTAACATAGGACCCTATGGGAAAAACACCCAAAACATTTCTTCAGGTAAGCGGTTCCACACAATGAAGCTAAATTATGAAGAAATGATGGATGGATATTTATCTTATTATTTTATATTTTTCGAGCCAATGGCAAATTTAACATGGCTTAAATGTTTAAAAAATCTTCATTTTAAAAACTGCATGGCATATTGATTTTGAAATATTGCATAAATGTACCTTAGAAGGTCCTCTACAAAGTTTGAGGTTTTTTTTTGTCGATCTAAATCAAAGATGGTCGCCACCATGTAGCTTAACATAGGACCCAATAGGAAAGCCATACAAACAGCTTCTTCTCTAAAACTGATCCACACAATTAAACCAAATAATACAGAAGTGAATCTTAGATAGTAATCTTATTATTTTAAGTTTTGCTAGCCAATAGGAAATTCAACATGGCTGCCAATTCAACATGTGTTCTGATTGGTTGAAATTTTAAAATTCGTTTTCTCACAAACCACTTTGCAGAAGGATATATGATATTGTATGGTCCTCTATCAATTTTGAGTTTTTTCTTTGGATCTAAAATACAAGATTGCTGCCACCATGGAACATCACTTAACAGACTAACCTTGGAAAAAACATAAAAACTGCTTCTTCTCAGAAACTGTCCAACAAATTGCTGCTGATTGGAAATGGCATTCATAGAAATAGCATCTTCACATAAACTCTTTAGCATTTAATATCAAAATTTGCAAGAAAAGTCATGTCTCTTAAAAAGTTTTTTTGCAAGTCAGGTGAGCGATACAGGCTCTCAAGGGTGTTTCAATATACGAATAAAAGTGTGGATGTTATTAGCTGTTACACATGACAATACGACAAAAAGTATATAGAATATCATAACATAATACAAACATAATAATAAAAGTGAGTTAAATACGTGTATTTAAAATATTATACTAGAGAAACTTTGACCAATGTGGACCCTATGTTCGTAGTGCCAATGACTGCTTTATAAAGTCGCATACAATTGGAATCAGTTCCTATTTCGGATTCAAAATTTGGTGCATATGAATAATTTAATTATTTAAATCAATATTTTGATTTAAATTTAATTTATAGAACATAGTTCTTCTTAATTCTTTGTTAAAATTACAATGCAAGAAAAAATGATTTTCGTCTTCGACAACTTCATATTCAGAACACAATCTATTATCTCTTGCTATATTTTTTTATCTTCCTAATTCTATATTAAGTTTGTGGTCGCTGACTATTAGTTGTGTTAAAAGTTACCTGTTTCTTTCAAAAGATACTTATCTAAGCCAAATTCAGTCTTTATTTGTTTATATAAAAATAATTTAGAATCATCGGTAAAGCTGGATAGTTTCTGCATTATTTTATTGTTGTAATTATCTTCTACTTTTTGTTTAATATTACATTTTAAGTTCTTTTTAATTTTCAGAAAGGGTTTATCGAAATTTTCGAATTCTGTAATATCTAAATCACACTCTTCAAATATCATAGATTGAAGCAAGGTTGTACCATGAGTACATTCCCTCATAAGCGGTTTTTTTGTTTAACATATGTGCCTCTTTCAATAATGGGGTAATATTTTCAGAGTTTAATCTACCGAAATACATCATTACTTGAGTTTTAATAAAACTCTCAATTGGTAATCTTCCAAGTTCTGTCTTGGATGAGATATTGCATGCCGTTTTTTTAAAGACGTAAAATCGATTTGCAATATCGGCAATACTTTTTTTAAATGAGGATAAATCACTACCAAATATGCATGTGAAAAGACATTTATGAAAAATTATGCAGACCGATGGGCTAACATTGTAAACAACTAGGTTCAGTTTGAAGAAATTTGATACAGTGCTACTTGTTTACGACAGACGTACTGACGGACATGTGTATAACAAAACGGTTGTATAAAAGTACAAGGCTTTGTAAGACTCTATAGGAAATAGTCTTATATGGCGATTGCGGAATGGAAATGAAATGTAAATGCACAGTATTGCACGTACATCGTTTATTTTTGCTACACGCACCTCCACCTTTCCTATATGCCCCAGGGCTTTGTTCCAATCAAAATTTTATAACGCTATTCTCAGTGTTTAAGCTGTACAATTAGTTTTATTTTTGCCTGAACCAAGAACTGGTCAACTTGTTTATAGAGTTCGTTAACTCGTACATAGAGAATTTAAACTCGAATACAATGGCCGTTGCAGTGAATTTTTACGAATACAAATTTTGTTTTCAAAATCTCCCTACTTCAGACATATATTCTCCCGTTGTTGAATACACTTTTTCGCCTGGTTTGTCACTGGCTGTGACTATATATTTGTGTGTCTGTTAGAACGGGGTTTAATTTCACTTTAGGCAATTTCGCAATTAAGATGGGTGTCGAGCACACCCTTGCAATGAGACTCGAACCCTGAGGCCTCTACCCCAGTGTTGACAGGCACGTGATTAACTAACCTACTGGTTAATAGCAGCTATTTTAAGACATCTAAAAGACGTTTTGTAGTAAATATTAACTTGGAAGGAGGAGTGCATTGCTACTCGTATCCTCAAGTCCTCCACCATTGAGTTGTTTTTACTTTGCAAACATTGTTGCATTTTATTTCACTTTAAAGCATAATCGACAATTGTGCGTACAATCAACTTTTTACTTTAGTTAAACAATTTACAGTTAAAATAATGTACATACACATTTTGATTAAAAAAACATTTTTCAAATAGCATAAAAAGGAAGTAGTTCAAAGACATTGCAATATATTCTTATCAGTAAAGTGTAAAAATTATCAATTTGCTTTATATAATTTGTACGTTTCACCACTAGTTATACTAGTATATCAAAAGTAAGCCGATATAAATTGTGACATGAACGGTCACTCATAGATATACCAGTATAATAATACAATAATACTAGTGTTTAATCATCCTCACAAGTCAGGGTTTCTGTATCCACACGGGGTTTCGTGGACACATAAGGACACAGAAAATCTGACTTGTGAGGATGTTGTTTAATAAAAAGTATAAGTAGATAACAATATTACAAAAACTATTAATCATTCTCAGTTATGTCGTTTTTCACGTCTATTCTGAAATCAACGTTTCCATTTATTTAAAAAGAAATTTTTAATTCGGTTATACAGTTTCACTGCTCCTTGTGGTAACTTGTTTTCGGTATGTTTGCTGTTTCCCTTTTCTGCTTTCAGTTTGACCAGTTCTTCTCTTTTATGAATAACCTTGTTCATCAATTCCGTGTTAAATTTATTTAACTCGTCTACCTCGACCCTTAAACTTTGGATTTCTTGTTCACGTAGTTCTCGCAAAGCTCTAAATTTGACCAATTCCTTGCGCATTGTTTCTAGTTCAGAGACGTTTGAAGAAAATATTAACATAATTTCTTGCGGTGTTTTCAAATCTTCTAACAATTTCCTTTTCTGTAATGCCATGTCTAGTTTTTCTTTGAAATCGTCAATATCTTTATTATGTTCATCCATATAGTTTTTTCGAATAACTTGAAGACTCTCAATCCCAGCAACTTTTTCATCGTGATCTTCATACAAGCCGTTAATTTGACCCATAACTATATCTAACTCTTTTTCAATTGGTCCTTTTTCTTTTGATTGTTCTTTAGTTAACGGTTTCGAGTCTTTATTTCGCGCTACCCACTCATTAAAACCTGACTGGTCTTTGATGTGATCCAAAGAAAGTCGAAACTGTAGAATATTACCAGATATTTCAGACACTGTCTTCTTCCTCTCTTCCACATATTTTTCGTCCATCTCGATTTGTTCTTTCATTTTTTCCTCAATATTTGTGAGAGATGACAATTCATCGCTCAGTTTTTCCAAGAATTCCTCAGTTAATTGAAGCTTAACTTGGTTAGCACTTATGCCTGCTTTTACCGCATCGTATGTAGTTTGCACACTCTGCTGAGCTACGTATATCTCTTCTATGCCATGAGCGAATGCCTGATGACATGTTACGAGGGTTTGGTTTGCTAGATTTTCACTTCTACGTCTTCTAAAACAACAGCTAAAAAGTCTGCCAGCCATTCCAACGCCTACTTCTGCCTCCTGAGTGATAGAACGTTGTTAGGGAATATAGTTTCTATTTTGCATAGACAGACGTCACAATAACGTCCCCCTTCCGCGGATTAGATCAGAGTTATCACGCGAAGAAATAATTCCAAGGCTTATCTGTAGCAAGATTATATGTGTTCGTTGTTTGTATAGCAAGCTAACATATCATTCATATACCATTTTTCTGCTTGAAATTTTGTCTTTTGGGAAATACCCAGTATCTGTTGTATTAATTATATTTTATGTGTTATAACTATTTATTGTAAATGTGTTGAACAAATAAATATTTTTTTAGGGGAAAAGACCTTATATATATAGGCAAACAACATCATTGACAAAAAATATATAAAATATCTTGCCCCCCCCCCACCCCCTCCCCAATCCTCACGAGTCAGGGTTTCTGCGAATTGCGTGCACACATGAGGACACAGAAGCCCTGACTTGTGAGGACGCCCCCTCCCAAATCCTTTATGTGACTGCATGTGTTTTGTGTGTTTTAGTCACAGAAGACACTACCTGGCGTTATATATTTTTCATGTCGTGCAAATATTACTCCGCATTATTTGTTTCAATTTTCTATGTTTCCTTGTCATATTTTCAGGTTCAAAATAATAACAATTAATTAAAAAATAATGAATAAAATAATTAAACTTATACAAATGTAACGTACTATTTATTTACGCTGTGAAAAATTCGCCGGATGTCAATATTTCGTCTGCTCTTAATTCCTTAATTCTTCAAGATGCCGAAAGCACAAAAAAGGAAAGCTGAAGTCGGTCCTACAGACCAAGTCAAACCTAATAGTGATGATGATGTACATGGTTCAGAGACTAGCGCAGCTAGTAGTCCTATTAGAGGTATCATTGCGTTTTGGTTTCAGTAGAATTAACATGAGATACGCTTCATTTATGAGTGGACAAAATTCCCTTCATTCAGCAATGCAAACAATGAATCCAATGCGAATTTACTGTTAAATTGACGACTTTCCAATTTGAAAATCGCCACCTAGTGTCCACTTCCGGTACTAAAAACTGCGGCTACAGTCGCAGTTTGTTCTATTGAAAACTTATGAAATGGACAATTACCTTTGATAAATTTTAATGCTTAATGTTAATTACTGGTGTCAAAATCTAATTGAAGATGTTATTAAAACCCCATGAATTATCCATAATGTTTATTACCCCATTTACCTGACGCTAATCAAAGGTAGAACCCCAGCTGTTTTATAGCTTAATAAAACAAGCTTACCATTGACAAACATGTTCAAATATTCAAACTCACCTGTTGCCTATGGCTATAGTAACATCTACTAATGAGGATAATTAGATAATTTAATTGGCATAGACGAACAATACAAAAAACAATGCAAAATCTTTATTTCAATGTCATAGTCTTTTAGTGATGATAGCCGTAGTTTTTTTAACTGGAAGTGAAAAGGGAGATAAGTCATGTAAAACTGGAAATGGGTCAATTATCTTGTATTTATTTCTCAAAACAAATGACAGTAATAAAATACAGTTGATTCAACTAAATTTACCGTCTGTTCAATCGACATCGCACAAGAGTTCGCTTTTGTCCTGAAAAAAAAGTGAAACTAATTTTGTCCATTATTCTATATAATTTATAAGATCTATTTACTTTATTTTCAAGACTTTATTACAACCCGAGAGCAAAAACAAGTACAAGATACATTATTGTACTAGGCCTCCACCCTACGTACCATTACACATAATATATCATTAATAATTTTCCAGCTACAAATAATTTGTAGTAGATCTCATGAACATATTATTGGACAAAAATGAACATGACAATAAGGGACAGACCATTTAACTTGAAAGAAGGGGGGGGGGGGCTTGGTTTTTTTTTGGTCAGAAAATTTTTTTCCTTGCAGAGCGTGGAAAAAATATTTTATTTTTTTAAGGCTTCGCGACAGAATATTTCATATTATAGCATTATTTTATAATCCTTCTTCAGAGTATTTTTTTCTTATCCTCTGCTTCCAAAATATTTTTTTCATCAAAAATAATTTTCAAAATATTTTTTTAGGAAAAAACCAAGGCCCCCACCTGCAAGTTAAATGGTTGGTCCCTAACATATTAATCGTATAGGTAAGCAGCTTTAAACATGTTTAAATATATAGTAGGATGTATATGTAAATGGAGCTGAAGGGGTCATTGTCGACCTGGGTACTATATCAGCGTACCCAGGGTACTTAAAATTTGAGAAATGGTACCCAGGGTACTGTTGCTTAACATAAACGTACCCAGACCAATATTGTTGAATCAAATACATTAATTTTCAACAGTGTTCATAAACATGCACATAATCAAAACAAACGTAACTGTAAACTGTAACAAACCGCTATTCTTCTATTTATAATTGTGGACCAAATACGGGAAGGAAATGAACGTAATCTCCCGATACTTACCACACCGGGTACGTTTATGTTAAGCAACAGTACCCTGGGTACCATTTCTCAAATTTTAAGTACCCTGGGTATGCTGATATAGTACCCAGGTCGACAATGACCCCTTCAGCGTAAATGGAACTGAACTTTTACTATTTTTCAATGACACATAATATACATACAAAAGTTTTAATAAGTCAGTGACAAAAACTCTTCTCTCAATAACTTTGCCCTTTTGGCTTTGTATAATTCAATTCAATTCTTTTATTGTCCAATTTGGTCCCACTGGGGGCATACAACATATAACAATCATGATTATTAAGACAAAGACAGACCAGAACTTTACAGTTACAATATAGAATAACAAGATACTGCAATTAGGTAAAGTTAGGAATACACAGATTGATGTGGGGTGTTTGTAATAATGTTTACAACTACAACTATAAAGATAGGCCATTTGTTCAGAGAACAAATGTGAGGTCTTTCCCGGCATTTTGTTAGTGTTATGTCTAGGTATATAGTTGCTAATGACGTAACGGTCAGTTACTATGGTTTTAATGTACAAAGCAAGTCGTCCTTAGTCAGAAAATGTATGGTTGCTAAGGACATTTAGTTGGTTGCTATGGACAAAATGCCACTTCCGGTCGTGATAAGATATATTTCAGTAAAGAACATCATTCTGATTCTAAAAATATATGGTTGCTAAGGACTTTTTATAACAGTTACCTTGTTGCTAGGGTATGACCTTGACCTATGACCTTTGACCTTTGGCTCAAATTGAAGCTCTTTTGATACTGATCACTTTAAACCTATATGTTTACTATATTATCTCTAACCGTTTTCAATTTATAAGTCAAAAACCAATCAACCGAAACATGTCAAGGGCAATAACTCTTAAACGGTAAATTGAACAGTTTCTGACATTAAAGACCAAATGTAGGTCTCAATGAGAGGAGTATTTTTCCAATTTATTGTCTGCTTCCATCTTTTACGGTTTTCGAGTTGTTATCATAACAAGATTCGAGGCCTAAGGTTGAGGTCATATCTCAACTTTAACCTTGAGATTTTCCTTAAGGTCATGTCACAAAACAACAAATGGTGAACAACCAAGGTGTTTTCGACTTCCGGTTTGTGAGTTTTGGTGATGGCCGGAGTGATTGAAACATTCAAGGTATACCGCTCGCTTTCGCTCGACAAAATTTTTTGGCCAAATTATGGCACAAAGTTGTCTCAAAAGTTCCTTAACATTTGTCACTTTTCAGTTTTTATCTAAATTTCATAGTTTCTGAGTTGTTCTGATAACAAGGTTTTCGGTGTTGGGGCAGATAACTCCGTAAAGAAAAAGTTTTCGGTGTCGCAGGGTGAACACCGAACAGGTCTTAAGAGTTCGATACTTGGTTTAAAAGATCAAAATGATATGTCGCGAAGTCTTTTTCACAGACTGTTTTGAAATGTGGCGGAAGAAAAAGAATAAGAATAATAATAATAATAATAATAATAATAATAATAATAATAATAATCAGAAGAAATACAGTAAGGTCTTCCCACTGGAAGTGGGAAAGACCTTAATAAGGTAAATAAATAACATATTTGTGTTTACTTATTACATGCCAAAACCACAGCTCTGAGAATTTTTAAAAGAAAAAAAAACGTATGATTTAATGTTATTATTAAAGACAAAGGAAATTAATATTTTTTTTTTTTTTAACTAATTACAGGTACTGAAGAACTTCTAAAATTGACTTTTGTCTGTTTGCAAAGGGCACCAAGGGACGATGCTCTATAGTATAGGATATGCGTGATGTTTTGATACATCACTGCATTCCTCCTTGTGCCCAAAGCAAACACACAAAATAGCTATAGATATATAAATTGCAAGATTTCTAAGAATACTTAGTCAAGTCATGTTATCTATAAAAAGATTCGTAAGTTTAACATTACTAGCATTGTTATGACACCATACAGGTAAACAGTTTTTCCTAAAGATAGCCAACATTGGACAAACAAGAATGAAATGATATTCATATCAGACATCTTCAACAGAATGACAATTACAAATTTGACACAATCTATTTTTACAAGGTTGACCTTCATGTCTACCCTTTTCTATATAGCAAGCTTATGGTTAGAACATACGACAGAATAAATTTGCCAACGTAAATTATGTGATAACATTGTAAAGATTCATTTTACACAAATAGATTCTTTCATTTGTCTTTTGTATAAAACTCACGTTTAGATGAATTGTCTATATACTCTGACAAATTCTGTATATAAAGATCTTTAAGCCCTTGTTTAACTGAAAAAAAACCACTTCATTTTCTACACCTTGATATTCGAAAACTTCCTCAAAGCCATACATAAATAAAACAGATTGCATTCTAGAGCACCAGTTCTTGCACCAATGGCTGTTTGCATCGAACATCATTTTGTAACACAGTTTGGGTAGTCTATTGGTCTCCAGTCTTTATAGACATAAAAAGTATTTAATTGATTTGCAAAGGAAGTTAGTGAAAAGTTCATATCAGCCACACTCGATTCGAGCAACATAATTGTTGTCCTAGTGCTCTTCCTAGTAACCACTTGCAAAATTTATTTTGGACCTTTTTTATGTCTTTCACTCTGTCTAAAACTCATAACTCAGCTCCATAATAAAGAATAGGTGCAGCCATCAAATCAAAAATCTTACATTCAATGTTTATCTTTACAGTCTAGCTTACATCGGCAATGTTTTATCATATTTAAAGCCTTTTCACAGTAATTACTCAGTGTTCTACAACAGACTGCCCATTTCAGACGATTTGAACATATTATTCCAAGATATTTGTAATAGCTAATAATTTGAAGAAATTCATCTTAAAAGTTCCACTTTTCATGTATTGATAGAATATTCCATTGATCGCAATATGATGCTAGGCAGTTTCATTGTCTCTGTCTACATGTGTCCGTTAAAAGCACCAAGTCATCAGCGAAGAGGAGTAACATAGTGTCATGAAAGTCCTCAAGAATAAATATACCATTTCCACATCTCCTTTCAAACACAAATTCAGTTTCCAATTTACCAGAAATATGCTGGACGGACAACAGGAAGACAAAACATACATTGCATTAGTGACTCTGACAAAAACTTGTATCTGATTAAATTGTTTTTAATATAGATCTATATCTGTTAAGATGTATTAATAACCTGAAGTAAGGTTATTGATGTGGGAGGGAGTGGGGGCAATTGACAAAGGTGTAAGCCTCCCTTACCCAGAAGCTTCAGCTAAAAAAAAATAGATTGTCTGGTTATTTTTCATCAGGAAATAAATACAAATTATCAAAAATTGTCATGAGCATGAATTAGGGTAAGCATGAGAGAATGATTTGATGTCCAAAAGGCCAAGTCTTATGCTCAAAGTGTGAGACTTGACAGGTATGCAGATCTGAGTGTCAGAATACATTTTTGGTACAATGAATGTCATAAAGAAAGAGATGAAAGAAAATCTGCAAATTGTTTTTCGAATGGCAAACTACTTTAAGCTGGCATGAATTTCCAAGGAAACTATACTCATATACCTGGAAATATTTATGTCAGCAAATTATATTGCCATATTGTATTATTGAAAATGTATTAAAATGTAATAACTTATAAAAAAAAAGTTTCAGTATGAGAGAAATTTTGGAATAAACATGTCACTATTATAATTGACATTTATATTGTAGTTGAAACTTGATAAATGGTTCTTTCCACAGTAAGCTTATCTTTGTTTTATTTTCTCCCAGCAGAGGAAACTCCTATGATACCAAGAAAGAAGAAAATTGATGGAGCACCAGATGATGATGTCAGGTATTGAATTAACAATACTTATACAATAAGTCACAGAAAAATGACAATGCTGCAGGCATAGCACCCTTACAAAGCTATGGCAAACTTCACACTGCTACAAACAGAAAATTCTAACATCCGAAATAAGCAATTTCAGTCTACATTTACATCTGAAGCCAACATTCCATTACCAAAAATAGGCACAAGCAATTACCCAATCACGGAAAATATCTCCATAACACATGAAGGTATTCTCAAATTGCACCATTCCATCAATCTAACCAAAGCCGCAGGCCCTGATAACATCACAGGCAAAGTTCTGAAGGAAACAGCATACATATCAGGTGAAATACATACATGGGGAGTGCCCCAAGGAACAGTCCTTGGGCCTACCTTTTTCTTGATATTAATGATCTGCCAGAATACATTAAACACACCAAAATAAGGCTATTTGCAGATGACAGTCAGACACCATACTGCCCAATAACATCAAAATTAGATTGTCTAAAATTACAGGAAGGTCTAGTAGCAGCAGCTAGGTGAGAGCAAGATTGGCTCAGCCTCATCGCTTTCTAAACTGACAAATATAACATCCTCAATATAAGTCCAAAACACAAACCTGTCTGAAGTCTTTAATGAAATCAGAAGTAACTTTTGCTGTATTTAAAAAGAAGAATTTTTTTTCAGGATTTGTGTTCAGAAATTGTTTTTACTTATTTTTATGGTTAAAGGGAGTTAATCCTAAAATAAAATTAATGTATTGTTTATGTTGAGTTATATTATTTGGTGTCACTGATTGCTTTTTATTTCAGCAATGAAATGCAGAAGATGTTGGAATGTTTTGGAGGTTTGTTATAATAAGCAGCTCTTGTTGCAATTTTTCATACACCTTTTGGTTGACACAGCAGGTCCACTTGGGGGTACAAGTACTCTGCCACCTTCTTTTTAAGGTACAGAGAAATTTTTATGAGGATACCAAATTATATGTACCATTGTTCACTTTATTTAGATCTACAAGAACGTGTTGGTATAAATTATATGATCTATATCCATATTTCTAATTCAATGCAAATAGTACTGTACAATAAAATTTGTTATATTTTTGTACAAATTTTGAAAGACTCATTTTACAAAAATTAATGTAAATTGTTCTGTGCAAAAAATGTACTCTGTCCAGATCTAGATGTAACAATTGTTTAATGAACTTTTTCTACACGAAACGAGTATAGTAAAGCAATGGTTACATGCTATGAAATTTCTTTAAATCATCACCAAAGTATAGTCAACTAGGAATTTGTTTGTTTTAAGGATGTTTTATACAACATTTATCAATTTTCAGTTATATAATGGGTAGAAAAGGCAGAGTACCTGGTGAGAGCCCCTAATTTTGGTTACAAAGCTTGTCACTTAAGGTGGAATTGAGCACACCTTGTAGTCAGCTATTATTGTGAAATTGTATTGCTATGTACTTCTATAATATAAAGTTTGAGACTATATAATGGTTAAAAAACAGATGATAAATTTCATTTGCTCTTCACAATAAGTTATTTGAATAAAAATTTGATAAACTTAAAAGTAGAACTAAGGAAGTGGACAAGTATATACTGAAATTGTTTTTGTCAAAAATTGAATAAAAAAAAACTTGAGAATTTAGCAGATGCCTGAGATGTGATGAAAATATCTGTCTTTTTAAATCATTACCAATGCTTGCACAGAACTTGTTCCTTGAGGTCATTTCCTATGTTCCATGTCGGTCATAGACGAGAATTAAGGTAGAAGTGAGAAATAGTTCCATTGTTTTAGCTACAAGAAATAGGCATAAATGTACTTTTGAATAAACATAACATTTGCTGAAATATAATATGTTTACCTTTACAATGTACTTCCTTTAGTAGCATATTTCCCCTTGTTAAGCAAACAGTTGTCTTTTTGGTAAAGAAAAGGAATAATATTCAATTGCATGATTAAATGTTAAAGTAAAATTTATTGCATTAAATTCCACACAACAGGAGTCATGGATTTTCTTTCCTTTATTTTAGGCCAGAATACTCACCCCATTTCCTTTAATTGAAATCATATTTTTTTCCCAAAATATCAGGACATATCCTACCAAAGCAATCAATCCTTAAACATGAAAGCTCCTTAGGGTTGTCCATCACTTTGAGAAATAGAGGGACAGCTTAATTTTTCAGATGAAAATTTTAATCAAGTGGTTGATCTCAGTTCAAAATGAACAGCTGAAAACATTATCGTTATAAATAAAATGTGTTTTAAACAGTCTGTGACATTTGGTCAGACACCATGAACAAATTCTGTCTGACCAAATCCAAGTTTGCTGGACTGGTTTCTTCTAAATTTTGAATTTTCACCACAGTTTGGTCTTTAGCAGGACTCGCAATAATTGTATTATGATTATGATAAGATATTGGATTGATTTCTTGTCAACAGATAATGAATATTTCTAAAGTATTTTATTAGAAACATCATTCATAATGGGAAACAAGTTGGGAAACAATTCTTTTTAAAAACCAGAAATAATTGAAAAGCAACTAAATATGTGTTAGAGGGTTTTCTAATTCCTGAATCACTCAGATTTTGTTCGACCACAGGTGAAAAACATAGGCCTTGTCTGTAGTTTAGAACCAACAAATTTTGCTAAGTCTATAAAAAAGGGTAGAGAAATCCATATAGGATTTGATTGTATGTCCAGAAAGGACAACAGTTTTATGATTTTTAATGATTCAAGTCTGTTTTTTTTTAATAGCTGATATTACTAAAACTATGTTGGCAAAACGAAAGAGACTAGAACAACTGACACAGAATTCTTTGAAAAATACCAACAAAAAAGTGGAAGATATCTGGACCATGCAAAAGAATGAGAGGTAAATATCCATATACCTAGCCTAATTTGTAAAAATTTTTAAAAAGTTATATTTTTTACTAGCATCAGAAATAATTTATCCGTAATCAGTTCCAAACAATTGTACAACCCAGTAATTTGGCCGCTGTTTGCCACTCACCTTCTAATGTTTGGTATGGTTTGCAGTAAACTTTTTTGCTTTACTGGAATGCATGTCAGTTTTTGTGATCAAGATTTAAAATTAAATATATGTAATTTAAAGCTCAGTTAAGGAAAAGAACTTGTGGAACATCATTTATTAAAACATTGTTACTTGTTATTCATTAACTGGCAGACTCGTCTAATTCTGTCCAACCTGAAAATTCCTTTAGGGTTTTGACTGTTTTTGTTTAAACAAAAGTGAGTATGATTTCACTACAAAAATATGTCACTTAAAAATTGTTGATAAAATTACCTACTAATCTACCCACTGCTCAAACTGTGGGTGGAGGAAACACAAAACTAATTTTATAAAGGATGACATTTTACACTATATTTTTAAAATCAGCTTAGTACTATTTCATAACACTGGGATGGTGGTTGTTTGCTAAAAAAAGTAAAGTAACAACAATTATCATGAACACATCACTCCATCCAGTCTTGAAGTTGGCCCTTTTGTGCCCTACCCCCATGTGTTGAGTTTCTGGCAACAAATTGCAGCAACCAAGTGATTTTAATGAAACCTTTTCAATGACATTAAAAAAGGAATTGTAATTGTCATGAATCTACAATACAATCCTATTTTCTCCTTTTGCTCTTTGTTCATACAGAATAAAACTACAAGATGAATACAACAGACAAATACACGGTGTCCTGCAACAGTGGGAGTCGGACATTGAGAAAACAAAAGAGCAAGAAGAAAAATTAACAGTAAATATTGTTTGCATATGAGCACGGTTTTTCCGTCCAGCACTTTTTGGTTACATCACCAATTGCTTGGTGTCACAATTAAAAAAAATAAATTAATATAAATTGTTAAAGTGCATTTCTATTGAATGACATAACTTGATTCATTATAAAACTTTCCAAAAATGCCTAAAAAGTAATATGGAGTAGGCATTGCCAAAATGCGAGCACAGACAATATAGTCCTTTATTATCAATAAATAATGTGCATTTCATAATTGACGTTATTTCCTATCACCCTAAAAGTGCCTCTAAATTCCAGTAGTCACATGACGTCTTTGTAACAGTGACGTCACATGAAGTGTAATTTGATTGTCAGTTTTTAAAGATCGATTTAGAGATTGCAAAAATAGTATGGAATATTTGATGTTAATTTTAAATATAACATTTCTTTTTTATCGATGTCAACTGTATTTTCAAGTCTTTCTTAAAATTATTTTTAGTACTTTTCTTCATTCACTTTGTTCCAGTTTTTTGACGATATCAACTTCCGGACGAAAAAAAATCAATATCAGCATTAAGCAGATTTTGATCACGTGATTTCATTTTGATCACATGACACGTAATTGCCGTAGAGCTCACCGCTCTTCGCGGGCAGCTGTGCTGCCCGCTGCGAGCTGTGCTCGCTATTAATTGGTTTTGAAGACAAGTACAATTTTACTTTCACATATTTTTTGGGATGTAACATTGGACAGAACATAAGTAATGTTTAAAAAAAACCATCTACTGCTATAAAATACTGTAATCTTTAAAAGGGTGAACTTAAATGTGGTATATTATCTAACAGTTTCCTCAGAACAAATGGTAATTTTGTACTTGAGCTTTAGTGATGTAAAATGACACAAAATATATCAAGCTGCATCAGGTTAATTAAGAGTAACATGGACACAAAAAATGGTGTCAAGTTACATCTTACAGCATACATAGACTGCATTATTTTCAAATGAAATTCATTTCCCGTGGATATACTTTAAAAAAGTAAGGACTCATGGAAATGTAGAGCCTACCATATTTTGTTTTTGACAAAGTCAACACTCAGTTACAACCCAAGATGTAAATGGACACTTACTTAAGCTACATACGCTGTAACATGGACACAATTTAATACCTAGTTTTATAAATAACAATTAAAACTGGGGAAACTTGCAAATCTCCAAAGACGGAACATTCCTACAAAACAAGTACTCTTGCTATCCATGCAAACTACTTTCTTTTAATGAGTGTTGTACTTTATCACTTAGATGTAACATGGACACAAAAAAAAAATTATATTTTTTCCTTTCCATGTTACATCTTGGAAGCCATTATTGAAATTCGGCATTCGTGTACTGTACTTTTTGCAAATAAAGCCCAATAAAGATACTTTAACTAATTCTACATCATGTCTGCCTCTGTTTAATAATCGCTGTCTACTATATTGCGTGGTATTCATAAAATCTCTGTTAGTCAATGCTGATACATTGGGTCACGGTGGTGTAATTGAAGACCAAGTTTACTTCGACCTCTTTCGCTTTACGTTGCTAATTCACCATGAAAAAATTGCATGGACTTTAATATTTTATACGATCAAGTTGTTTCTTTGTTTGAGTTTCACTTAAATAAAAAAAGGATGGCTTTGTTCCGCTTTGCAGGACGTAACATGATATCAACTTAAACTTTCACGTGGTGGTTGTATTGACAATGAAACCGCTCATGTGATGCAAAATACTTTTCTACTGACTTCGTGTTTGCTAGAAGCAAACCTGTGTTATTTTAAGGCAACATAAAGAGTGATGTGTTTTAATTTTGCCTTTTATGTTATATCTAGGGATGTAACACTGTAGACTCGATTATCATATTACAATATTTCATTGCAATTTAAATACCTTATGAATTACGTAAGCGACATCGATTTGTTTCAAAGCACTTGCGTCGTCGTTACAGGTTATAAATAAACTGTTCTGAACTATCTCCTTTTGGTAATAACGAGGTTTGTGCATTTTTTTAAGATGTAACTATGGGAACACAAACTGTTACATCACCAACCATTCAAAAAATTTGTATATTTCTAAATTATTATGCTTTGTTTGACATTTACAAAGTTTGATATGCAAAGAATTACCATCTATGTGAATACTTGTACATTCAAATGCATGCCAAGGCTTCTGATTGGTGTAGTAGAAACAGAAATTCAACACCACTATAAAAGGTAACCTTTTTCCATCTAAAAACAGCAAGTTTTATCTTAATTTCTAGGCACTTGCTTCAGTAAACTAATTTTTTGAAATAAATTATATGTAATAATATACACAAGTTGTATATAGTGTACACAAGAATGAAAATATTGGAAGAATTTATGGGATGTAACCAAAAAATGCTGGACGGAAAAACCGTGTTCATATTTGCAACAAAGTTAAACTATTACCAGGTTATGAGTTTTAAGCTGCTTTGATCATTATTTTAAGCTTTTCTGCCAAAATTGTATTTGATAGGCCTTTCTTTCTAATAATTAGGGCCCTGCTAGCGACTCCCTATACTGGCTATAACATGTTGGGCGCATAACTTTTTTGTCTTTTGAGGTAGGCATAAGATATTTGGGAAGTGGGTAGATAATATCAAGGCGATGTGTTGGATACCATATCACTGATATATCTAGTTAAACCATTGCTACTACAGTGTGCCCAGAAAGTATTGTCACTCATACATCCAATTTAGAGAAATTTCTCAGTGTTACACAGTTTTCTAGAGTGTTGTTATCTATCACCAATTGAACTAAAGACCAGGTGTAACACTTATTTTGATTTTGGTTTATTGAAAGGCAATAACCAACTAATCACCTTGACTTTTTCATCACTACAAAATTAAAAGGTGTTCAGTTTTTTTTATAAGTTTTCTTTTGTTTTGATGCGATTGGCACATGCGCACATCTATCTACATTCCAAGTGAATTAAAAGATTAGCATCTTTAGGTGTTTTCAACAACTTAAAAATTGTTTTATTTGATTTATTGCAATCCTAGAAGTCAGCCACATTTTTTTCAAATAGAGACTTGTTTTTATTATTTATTCTTCTTTTATCATGAATTTTACTTTCTGCACATTTATGTACATGTTTATTAGAAAAAACAATAATCACTAATATACCTGTAACAGTTATTTACACCATAAACCTTAATAATCTGTCTGTTTTTATTTAATTTTGGACTGAATTTGGAAACTTTTTACATGCAACACCAATTGTGTTTTTTAAATGAAACTTTTATCTTATATTTTTATGACAAGTTCATCTATGTTAAAACCAGATGTATTAGTGTTTATTTATTCATCTTTGAACCTGGAATATTTTCTTCTGACTGCATACCACATGGTTTAACAGGTCAGTTGTGTATTTATTTATGTCACATGTTGACCTTTGAGTCCATCGAAAAAATGTTTATATTAGTGTATTGGCCAAAAAAAATTATTAGTGCATTATCATGAAATAATAAAGACAAAACATATGCATGGTATACCGCAGTTTCTTGGAATAACTACTGTAAATTGTCTTTTTCGAAAATCAAAAAAGTTGTTAAAAAATCTGTTCTACTTTAAATTTTTATTAACAAAATCACTGAATTAAAAAACATTATTTTTATTCTCCCACATAAAGTCTGCATATGTTCTACTGGTAAGGCATGAGTGGCTAACATCAAATTGAAGGGACCTCAGTGGCCGATTTGTTAAGGTAGTTCGTCTTCTATTGATCATGTGGTTTGTCAACACTGAGCTTGCCAGCAGGGTGTACTCGACTCCAATCTTAATTGACAAGGATTGCCAGTTTTCATACTGCAGTTCAGGGTTTTCTCCGGGTACTCCGGCTTCCTCCCCCAATAAAAACTGGACGCCTTGATTAGCTGAAAAATTGCTGAAAGTGGCGTTAAAACACCATTCAAACAAACAAGCATCAAATTGAATATCCAGTTAATTTTTTGCACTTTGGGTACAGATAATTTGTGGGTGATTTTGAGTGTCCAAACTCAGAATTTAAGGTGCAACGCAGGGAAACACTCTACATCATGTAGAGGTGTTTGAGTTCCCATCCTTCTGGGCATACTGTAAATTATATAGAAAATCCTTTAATTGAATAATAATTTGTTCAGCAAAACCAGCTCACATTTGAGCTGTAGTCTTAATGGAAAGGAGTAGTGTATAACATACCTTAGGTTATTTTAAGTTTTAATGCTTTTGATAATTTGGAACACATGTCTGCAATAACAGATTTTCTGCAGCCTCTGTTTCTTCTGGAGAAGATGAATATAGGGGAGACATATGGAGTGAATTTGATTAGAAATAACGGTGACCCTGTGTCTTTTTATTACATTAAAAACTGAAAATGCTCATTGAAATTATTTACAAGAACCATTTAGAAAGGCCTGCCAGAAAGGTGGAGGTTTGAAAAATGTCCTATTTTTAGAATTTGAATCGCATATTGAGCTGATATTTGGTATTTGATATTTGGTATGATTTGTAATGAGGAGACTAATAGTATTGCATCCACACTTGTTTTTTTCATATTTACTGGAGTTTTAATTTCATATTAACTGGAGTTTTAAGGTCATGGGTAAATTGTTTTCATTATTTATTTTTTCCAGTTGCTGTTTAAGCAACAACAAAAGCTATTCCAACAAGCAAGAATTGTTCAAAGCCAAAGACTAAAGACCATTCAGCAGTTGCATGAACAATATTCAAAGGTAGTAAAGTGTATTACAATTAAGTACAAATTAAAGTACCATACTAAATTTGTATACAAAAAATCTTGTTAAAACATTAAATATCCACAATCAAATGATAATGGGCTCAATTTGTATAGTTATTGCAGGATGATGTCCATTACTAGATCTGAGGCTTAATTGAGTATGTCAAGTGAAGTGGTTTCAGTTATTTACAGTGCTGGACCATTGTGAAAGCAGACAATTTTTTCTTTTAAACATGAACACATAAATGGCATCATCAATCTAATATAACAATCAGTTACAGAATTAAACATTTATTTCCTTGATTAAAGAGAGATAACTCAAAAATAAATAGCAGCAAACCTTTGAGTCTGATCATTATTAGTTTGACATCTGTAATTTGGGCAACTCAGTTCTAAACCACTGAGTTAGTTTCAAGTTGAGTGCATGCACATCATAATAAGAATATTATTCAATTGAAATGTTATCAAAGATACCAAGGTTATAGAATTTTCCATGCCAGATATGAGTTTTGTCCAGTCATGAGTATAGCTCAAATCCCAAAATATTTAAAATTCAAATGATTAAGATGTTTTTAAGAGCTTTTATTATCAAATTTCAGACAAACCCAATAAAAAATCAAAAAAATTAACAAAAAATTATATATGAGGGAATAAACTTCTGGTTTATCACACAAAAAAGCCAGTTATTTTGGAGAGCTTAAACCAGTTAATGTGATTGTCAATCCTTTGGCTATTTATGGCCCAGCAATACAGACAAGATATACCATCAGTACCTTTTGAACATGACAGAAAATACTCACACAAGATATTATTATCATTGAAACAAGCACACAAAATAATCTAGTTCATATTGTTTACTAAGGGAATTGATGAATTAGATAAATGCCATCAAAGCCAGCATTCAACAGTACAGTCAGAAATGAAAAAAGAGATGACCTTGCTGCAGAAAAGAATATTGATGGATACAGTAAGTTACAATACACAATAGTATTTTGGCTTCAGTTAATCTTAAAACATGCTTGCTATGTGGTGTTTTATACCTTATTAACCCTTTAACTTATTACTACTCAAACAATGGAATACTAGCATGGCTTCCCCAAGGACACATATAATGTGAATGTAATATTCAGAATATATATTAAGATTCCACATGTCAAGTAACATTGAACAACTTATACCAAAAAAATAGTTTAAATACAGAGTGAAACAAGTTCAGTATAGGCAAAAATGATCAAAATGTTATTTTTAACAAGGACCTAATTCTGGGAAAATGACCACTTTTTGAGTACTTTTTGACCAGTTATTTCCAGTTAGACAAAAATTTAACTCCGAGACCCCTAATTTTCTTTCCATCACTAAACTTGATATTATAACAGATATTTTGGCAGATATTTGTAAATCAGGCCCAGACATCAGTTGGCAAAATTGGTCATCCTTCTTAAGGGGATGCAGGACACCATCCACCATTTTTTGGTGAAAATTTCAAAGTAGTTTAACATTTATGGCAAATTTAATATAATTTCTTTCATTTATAACTCCAGTCTGCACAAAAAAAATTTGAGGGTACTAGTCCACTGGACTAGTAAAAATTTTAATTTACTAGTCCTCAAAATAGTCCACTAGTCCTACACAGATTGAGGGTCGAGAAGCGTCCCGAACCTGCCAGGGCGGTTTGGGTGCATGCCCCCCCCCCCCCCCCCCCCCCCCCAGAAAAATTTTGAAATCTTAGATGCAAAATCCTGCATTCTGAGCATACCTAAAAGGGTTTTAGCTGGTTGAAAACCTTTTTTTATAGCTAATTTTAAGGATTTTACATTAGCAAAAAATTTATTAAACAAGGAAAACTTGTGACATTTTGTCATCGTATTGCAACCACAGACGGTCATTCTTCCAATGGGGTTGGAACCCTCTGGTCATGGTGACCTCATACTCTTTTTTTGTTCGGAAACATCATCATTTGATCTTTTTCGTTTTAAAGCGTTTCCTGGCTTAGCCCCGGATGTCCATTGAAGCATTTTTTTAAAAAAATTACGTTTTTATGTTTGTTGACACATGGTGACTGGTCTCCCGAAGATCGAAGTGCACCAACAGGGTGTTGTGAAGATACCTCAATGACATAAATCTATTTTAATAACTTTATTGATTATGTGAATTAAACTAAAACATTTTTATACCATTAAAGATATATAATTAATCGGGGGAAACATGATAGTCTTTCGTTTTATAAACAATTGCCTTCATTATTGTGTCCATGTTGGTCCACTTTTTACTGGTTATCAGACAGATCGAAGTACCGGAACTAGTGACTGGTTTTCATTTCCTTCTGTTTATCTCCTCAGGTTAAATGTATAATTAGTTCAGACTTTGTACACGATCTTTTTTTTAATACTTTGAACTCAATTTGAACTCCAAATATGTTTAAATTTCAAATAACATAAAAGGGTAGTTATATTTTTTACAAAACCAGTTGGGCTAGCGATAAATAAAATTTACTAGTCCGAGCTGAAAATTACTAGTCTGGGGCATCGGGCTTGTGGATAACGTTGCAGACTGTAAACTCTAAATTTCCATAAAATTTAAAATAATAATGAAAGTCTTATACCTATTTTATTACTTTAATTTATTAATGATTGAAATAACAAGTTTTTGCAAAAATAAGGAAAATGAAATTTTGCACGAGGGGAGTAATTTTGACCAAAAAAATACAAATTTAAACACTTTTTGACCAGTTATTTCCCAATGGACAAAAATTTAACTCTGAGATCATTATTTTTCTTTTCATCAATAAAATGTATACCAATTGCTTGACATTTAAACAATTAAGAAAATTTCATTATTCTGAATTTTTGTAATCTTTTATTTTAGGCCACACGAAATTAATTTTAAGGTCCCCCGGCCAAATTTTACAAAAAATTATGAGGGAGGGAGGATTTATATTAAACTCATTTTATTGGTCTAAAATCAGATGAGGGAGGCATTTTTTAAAATCTTGATCATTCACAAAATGTAACTGGTAAAGATCTCAATCTGAACAACAAATATATTACATTTATTTATGTAGATGAAATGTATTGAAAGGTTATTTAATCCTGAAAAAACAATTTCCACACCGGTTGAAGTTGAGGGGCAGGGACCCTCGTACCGTGGGTACATGTCTTTTCAGCATCTAATGCAATAATGCATCCCAGTACAGTAATCGGACGTGTACGAATTTCCATCATCTTAATTTAATCTCCTGTGCGCTATTACATATTCTTACAATGTTTACCCATTTTGTCCGATACTCTACATACAGGTAACAATCACTTGGGCAGCTAATATTTTATAACAGACTTGACTGCGCCTGTGCTCAGGTTCAACCTTTTTAGTTGAAATTGATTGTATAATGTTCTAAACAAGGCCCTGGAAATTTTCCTGAGTCATGTCGGACATTTTACCGGTCATCATATAAAAATATTATGTTTGCTTAAGCTGGGATGTGTATGTGCTTTTCCTTAAAGTCCAGAATAAAGGTCTTTAAAATTTTTTTCAAGACCGTGGTAGATATTAGTTGTTGTTTTGTATGGGTTCCTATGATATATGGACCGTGCAAGAAAGGAAATATACGTAGAAAAACATTCTGCTTCCTAAAATTTCTTTATTATAAGATGATATGTTGTCTATTCAACAAAGTAATAGCAAACAATGTTTTTTATGAACATTCATGAGACATTTTCATTAACCGGAAGTAGGAAGTTGTTTCAAAATTACAACAAGGTCAGAACAGAATTGAATTTTATACGATACTCTCCGATGGACCACGTTTTTCACAAGTTATTATTTATTGAATTAAATATTTATTTTTGTTTTCATCATTTCAATAGAATTTAATTTGAATTGATTTTCCCAAGATTTATGTACGTCAGGTACATTGGCGCATGAGTGATGTACAATTTTGACCACACATGTTTTCCCATCAAGTCATATTTTCTAAGCAATATAACGTACAACCACTTCGTTCCTATTGTTTCAAAATACTGTTGCCATAACATATTCTACAAATGGATGAAACAGATCTGTACTCATATTTAGGTTATAACCTGTTGTGTTAACCATTATGTAATTAACACTTGACTGGAGTGAATGGTTACTCAATAAACACATGTGTCAGTGACGGGAAATAGCCTTAGGGTTGATTTTTTAATAAAATATTTATATCTAGCGGAAATTAAAGGTACTGAAACCAACTAAAAGATATTTATATTATTGTCCAAGTTAAATATCACTTTTTTGGATGTCCGATTTGACTAAACCTTAGTAGGACATTTGAATGTAAATGTCGGACATGTCTGGCAAATATGACCGTTTCCAGACCCATGGTTCTAAATTTTGAATAATTAATTTTTATTTATTTTTAAGAGGCTTGGGTATACAATGAGAAAAAGTTGATGATTTTTTTTAAGAAAACCATGTTAACTTTTTGGGGTGAGGGAGGGGATTTGTTTTGGAAGTCTATATTTTAAATGTCTGTATCTGCATTACTTGGACATTCAGTTCCAAGATGAGCCAGAAAAGACACAAGTCTCTCTTTTATGGCAAAACGTCAGCATGTCAGCAAGTAATTATTGCAGTTCAATCTGATACTCCAGAAGACTGATAACAAACTTGACCACTACTAATATAGAATAGTACAGCATAAAACATATATGCCATATTGTGTCTAAAATGACATTGAATGGGTCCGTCATGGAAGAAATTGGCAAGTACTTAGCTGAACTCTTCTGTGATGTGGTACTCATGAAAATTATTTTGGACTTTCCATTTTTAAAAGTGACAATTCCAGGAATAAAAAAATCCTACCAGTATCACTCAAAGGGTACCTATTTTGTGTAATAAACAACTCCTTAGCTTTAACCCCAAATCACTAACACTTTGCAGAAGATTGCACACATATTGAAGTTGTGACCTGCTATTATGATATCGTTTGATACGATTTTTCTACCTTTGGGAACATTAAAACCTACAGTTTTAAACCCAAATCCCTGAAACTTCACAGAAAGGTTGCACACATATTAAAGTTGTGCACCTTCTAATGTAGAATTTTCCTATTTTTCCAGATTTGGAATGTCGTAATTTTCCAAAGAAGAGGGTGCTGATTTTGTGTAATTAACTTCTCCAGCTCGCAACCCAGATCACTGAAACTTCACCAAAAGATTGCACCCATATTAAATGTGTACACCTGATCTTAAGGAATGTTTTTCCTTTTTTAGCTCACCTGACCCGAAGGGTCATGTGAGCTATTGCCATCACTTGGCATCCGTCGTCGTCGTCGTCGTCGCCGTTAACTTTTCTTCAAAAATCTTCTCCTCCAAAACCACTGAAGGGATTGCTTTGAAACTTTGCACACATCATCAGTAAAATGTCCTCTACCAAGTTTGCTCAAATCATGGCCTCAGACCAACCAACATGGCCGCCATGGCTAAAAATAGAACAGGGGGGTCAAAATACAGTTTTTGGCTTATAGTTCAAAAAGTATAACAGATATAGGAAAACCGAACAGACGTTCCTTCTTCAGCATCTAAAGCTCTACAAAACACTCCATTGGGTCAAAGTTGTATGATGACTCCTTGTAGGAGTTATTGCCCTTTAATTGTCAAAATTGATGATTTTTGCCATTTTTGCCTCAAAATCTTGAAAATTATTAGAACTAGAGAAAAAGTTAGCATTGCTTAATTGTTCTGCTCTATGAGGGCTACAAAAATGACTCAAGGGTCAAGATTGTCTGATTAACCGTTTGAGAGTTATTCCCCTTGAACTGTTTTTTTTAATTTGTTTTAATTGATTTTTTAAAATATTCTCCTCTGAAACAACTGAAAGTACTGCTTTGAAACTTTGTACACATCATCCGTCCAATGTCCTCAACCAAGTTTGCACCAACCATGGCTGCATATTAACCAACATGGCCACCATTGCTAAAAATAGGACGGTGGGGAGGGGGGGGTAAAATACAGTTTTTGGCTTATATTTAAAAAAGTGTAACAGATACAGGAAAACCGAAGAGACATGCCTTCATCTGCATCAAAAGCTCTACAAAACACTCCATTGGGTTGAAGTTGTATGATGACTCCTTATAGGAGTTATTGCCCTTTAATTGTCAAAATTGATTATTTTTGACATTTTTGCCTCAAAATCTTGAAAATTATTAGAACTAGAGAAAAAGTTAGCATTGCTTAATTGTTCTGCTCTATGAGGGCTACAAAAATGACTTTAGGGTCAAGATTGTCTGATGAACCGTTTAGGAATTATTCTCCTTGAAAATTTTTTTAATCAATTTTACTAGATTTTAAAAAATCATCTCCTCTTTAACCAATGAAAGGACTGCTTTGAAACATTGCACACATCATCTTTAGGACGTCCTCTACCACCTGACTACCTATATAGCTGCGTTGGCTTTAAATAGAAAAAAGGCGGGGGGGGGGGGGGGGGGGTCGAGAGAGTTTTCGACTGATAGTTAAAAAAGTACAACAGGTACAGCAAATTTGAAGTGAACTTCCCTTCTCCCTCTAAGCATCAAAAGCTCCTCCTTGTAGGAGTTATTTCCCTTAAAAGGTCGAAATTAATGATTTTTGCAGAAGTGTTGGGCAATTCCTTATAGCAAAGAAAAGCTGGATAAAAAAGGGTTGTTTGGTTTCAGGTTCAGGTGAGCGATACAGGCTCCTGGGAGCCTCTAGTTCCTTGACATGGCCATTGGAACAACTTGCAAATTGTAAAGATCATGTTACCAGTTTTGTGCAATCAACTCTTCCATTTTGACACAGACCCAAAATTTTCTTCTAACATATTGTTTATAATTCCCCGTTTAATAAGGCACTTGTTTTGCAACGCCACTATTTCAGACTTTCGCAATTTTTTGTTTATTTTTCTCGTCTATCTTTAATTGTTTCACGAAGATTCTGTATCCTGAACGCTTATGTGCACTATGTATTCTTTTGGAAGTTATCAAACGAGTTAGCAAAGTTATCAGATCTTTTCGAATGCAGTGGCAGGAAATTAAGAAGCCAATCGGACAGGATTATTTCTTGTACTGAAGCGTCACAGCATTTCCAGATCATTTTTATTAAAAAACCTATAAAATTGGCAATGTGGCAGGGTGAAAACGGATACCCGCAGCCCTGAGAACTGTAAATCTTATTTTATTTGCACTTAGTACTTTTTTTATTCTCTTCTCTGTATAATCTATCAGAAAATTTTAATTTCAGTGCTTAACCACTGGAAAATAAGCTCTGAAACCCCTATTTTTTAAAAGTGTCCTGTATCCCCTTCAACTGGGACTTGTCAGTGAAAGGTTTTAAAGTTACACAAACATAAAAGCTGATACATGTACTTGCTACTTTCAGCTTTTAGAAAGCATTTATAGTTACATAGATTAGAAAGTCTTACCTTGCATTAAACCACATACATATATTTCCTGACTAAATAGTATGCACATTGATATAATTCATAGTAATTTTTTAATTTCTTTCTTTTAGCAACAACAAGAAATGGCAAATGTTAGAAAATCCCTACAGACTATGCTGTTTTAATCCTAGTTGTGATGCTTACTGGTGACTGACTATAATTAGTAGAACCATTGATCTAACTTTTGGTGTTTTATATTATCATGTTATGCAAGATTATTTGTTGTAAATAATACTTAATTTATTGTTTTCATTGAATAAAATCAACGGACTTGTACAAAAAGCTCTTACAAATGAAATCTAAACAAACTGTTGATGTCTGCATAATATTTAAACATTCATCTGATCGGAAACAGATATGCAGTTCAGTTGACACGTTTTAGACCGATTATTGTTATTGGGAATATTTATGTTTGTTGTAGAACAATTATCATCCATTTGTTCTTCTGGACCTGTTTACCTTAATAACGACTTGGTATTATTAGGGACAAACATGGATTCAGTTCCAGTTTAGGTACAAATAGCTGTGCCCTGAAAGAACATTGGCAATATTTCTAGTCACCAACATGAAAATACTATAGAAATGGGCAGCTTTCACTACTGTTAATTGCAAGTGTTTTTCATCACAGACCATCGAAATTTTATTCATGTATGCCCAAGTCAAAAATCTTATTTCATTTTCCATAGTTCAGTTAATTTATTAGCACATAAACCTGTGTTACATTTTAGTGATAAGTTTTCCTAACATCTGAATCCTAAGAATCTATATTTGGTCTACACATAGCTCATATGGAGCACATGTCTGTTACCCTTTAACCTCATTTTCACATGTGTCCATGATATATTTGAGGCCAGTTTTCATAATTGATGTTTGTTTGTTTGTTTGATGGTGTTTAACGCCACTTTCAGCAATTTTTCAGCTATATCATGGTGTCTAGTTTTTATTGGGGTAGGAAACCGGAATACCAGGAGAAAACCCCCGACCTGCTGTAGGAAAACTGGCAATCCTTGTCAATTAAGATTGGAGTCGAGTACACCCTGCCTGCAGTGAGAATCGAACCCACAATCTCATTGTTGACAAATCATGTGATCAATAGTAGACGAACTACCCAGACAACTCGGCCACCGAGGCCCCTTTTCATAATTGAATCAGTTTCTTAATTACTGTACTTGATATTGCCACATTTTATCAGCATATATAATGTAGGTTGTACCTGTCATTTACAATCTTTTCACTGTTCACATGTCAGTCTCATGTGCCACCTGCTTGCATGGTTCAATGAACTAAATTCAGTTTACTGATTCTGTCAGAGTTGAAATTACTGTAAGCAATCTATTAACTATATTAATATTGTTTTTAGGAAGGCTGGCATTTCAGTCCAACAGGTGTCGTTTGCCCTTGTCCTTATTTTCTTAAGTTTTATAAATTGTTTCAAGTTTTTATTTTAGGCAAGACATAATTAAAAAAACAGTACTAGTAATCATATACCTCCACTACACATTTAATATCTTTACTGAATATTATTATAGGATCAAATGTTTATTTTCGGCAATGAATATTATTATAGGATCAAATTTTTATTTTCGGCAATTCATCCGTGTATGAATGAGGTCGACTCACTGACAAACAAAGGATAAGTTTGTGAGTGAATCGACTTCATTCATACATTGATGAATTACTGAAAATATGTGTTAATCCTTATACCATAATTATTCCAAAATCATAAAATTCCATTATAAGTGTGTGCCACGTAGGGATATACAAAAAAAAACTGATAATGAAGACCTGGTAGGTTTGGAGGGAATAATTGGCATTGACAACATATATTTTACGATTTGCCGAGAAGATTATTACTGAAACCATTAAAGGACAGAACAACAAACAATATTTTCATGAATTCCGTGTAAAAATGTTCATCATTGTACCGTGGTTTAAATATTAAGTCATGTGTGACGTCATATTTCTTTTTAAACAAAATGTAAACCTGGCTAGACGTTCTTTCTTTAATACGAACAGGACGAACTAAAGTTGTCGTTGTTGGATTGATTTGTCGGTGAAAATGAAAGGAGCAGTGCTGAAACATGGAGTTGGTGGCAGGGCTGCGCATGTTGCTCATTTCGTTAATTTGTATGACTGAGAAAATAGAAGGTAGTTTTACAGTTATATGTATTGTGTGTATTGAAATGATTTATTTATAATTGAAATTTCTAGAAACGAAAATTTTTAAGTATCGTTTATGTATTCCTTCACACTTGCATTTCGTCCACACTTGAATTTGGCTATTTTCCTTTAATCAGCAATGTGAACAATGAATCCAAAGCAAAGTGTACTGTTAAAATATTTTCTTGTATGTATTTCTCTAAACAAATGATTCCATAATAATATACAGCTGCTTAAACTAAATAACTTTCTTTATAAGCAATACATCGCTTAAGATTATTATTGCAAAAGTTTGATTGTACTGGCTTAATTTATTGTCTAAAGCATATATGATACATGGCCACCATATTTGTTTACGTTTAGCAACAAAAAAGTAGTTCAACATTCGTTATCAAATTTTGAACAGATCTAGGAATTACTGGTTTAAGGCATTTGGACCAATCAAAAATGACTATAAACGAATGTAAGATAAGAATTAAATACCAAATTGGTGTTGTAAAATCCAGTTGGCATAATTATACAGGAATTTGTAGGCAAAACAATACAGATTCCATACATTTTTATTTCTTATGTGTTTGTTGTAAAACCTATGACTTTTGCAATTTTCAGGGGTGATACATAAAAGGCACCAACTAAAAATGTGCTACTTTTTGTCAAAACAATTGAGAAAATATAGTTTTCATAAGGGCCATTCAATAATAGATTGAATGATTGTTGCTTAATGTTCAGCAAACAGTATTGGAGCTTTATTAGGATGCGATTTTCTCTTATCACAAACAATTCAATTACAAACTCAACTTTACAAGATATATTTAATAGATAAATCAAGTATATATTTATCTTTTAAAATACATACAATCATTAATCAAAACAATTTAAACCTCAGAAACTGATTTCTGATTTTTTGTAAACTGCCATAGCATAAATATATATATATATTATAATGTATGTTTTATATATTGTAAGACAAAACATACAATTTTTATTCTTTTTTCTGTCAAGTTCATATTTATTATAAAAAATGACAAAAAATGCTTGACAATCAATATTACATTCAAAATAAGACAGATTATGTAATCGGAATCGCTAAAGGAAACATGGTTTTGGAGATTATTTATAGTTCATGAATAATTGCTAAAAAGATCATTTTAAGTTTATTAAATTACAATATCAAAATATTTTTCCAAGTATTTATACATTAATAATTACATTATGTATGTGTTTCATTAAAATCCGACATTTTCATTGGTGGCATTAAAACCTGTGATCTTTCAATTCTCAATGAAACCTCAAAACCAGTGCAAGATATGATCATCAATACCATTACACTGTGGCGTATTAATATATAGATACCAAAATGGACACTTACTTGAATTTTGTTATGAACTTCCCAGTTATTGATATATTCATGTACTTGTAAGAAATTTATGCATTCTTTTGAAGTTTCATTGACGTATGAAAGCATTTATAGTGCACACATTTTCACCATGAAGGGCAACAGTGCCTCACTGAAAATGTGCTTCGATCAACGCTTTCATACGTCATTAACTTCAAAAGAATGCATTCAATTCTTAAACATTGGGCATCTATTGCACGATTTATTCTTTCAACATTAAACTTAATTTAATGATATTTATAAATTCTGCAAATAATGTCCTTGTAATTTGCACTCTCAAAGTCATTTGTACAAATTAGATTTTTTAGCTCCTCTTTGGATTACACAATAATGGACATGGTTATTTCATAACAATCCATTTAATGATCTCAGGTTTACTATTTAAATCAGAGTTAAACACATTCTGTATTTGTATGACTAGAGAAATCCAACATAAACACTGTTCTAATCCAAACATTGTAAAGGGTAGAAACAAAATCACTGAATATATGCCCCTTTTGGTGGTATGGGGATCTCTGCAGGGTCCAGTCCATTCTGTTTCATTTGCAATGCAATTTCAAATAAATAGTCATAACATTCACACCTGAAAAGGTAGAAAAAGGTAAACTAATGAATATTTGTTTAATCATGTTCGACTTTGAAAATGTCATTTTAAAAATTACTCTTTGGTATTCCCTGCTTTTAATATAGAATATAAATGTATATTTTGTTGAAGTAATGTATCTAGTGAATCCCTACAATTTAATTGGTTAATCAAGACGGGGATATCATACCGTATTCCCTGTGAAACCCCGGGGATATTGAAACCAGTTTCAAAATGGTGTTTCATTGAATAATTTATTTGTTTTACATAATATACATAGTTAAACATAATATAAAGATATCAAATATCGATTATAAATACATGCATTTTACGGAATCTATCATCTCCGTCTGTGATTTGTCTTGAAATTAACAAGGGAGATAACCGATAACTTGAAGTCTTCAAAATGGCAAACAAAGGCATTTGCATCACACTTCGAAAGTGAAATTTATTATTTAAAGTTTAGCTGGGAATAAAAAGTCGTTAAAAATTATAAAATTTAAAATGCCATAAAAAGTTTCGTTTGAAGCTTAAATGTGTTGATTGGTAGGTTCTCCAATAGTCAATGATAGTGGTCCAAACTATAAGTTTTTTCTACAAGCATGAGAAATGTCTAATGTAATGATATACTCTAGAATATAATTCTATAAGAATATAATTGTTATTACGGGTTCATATTCCCTGTCTGTATTCTATATTAGCTTCGCCTCCGGCTCAAGGAATATAAAACACAGACAGGGAATATGAACCTGTATCCCCTGTGGAGATCCCGAATAACATATAGTATTTACAAATACATAGAACACAATCCAAGTACAAAGCCCCAAGTAACATAAACTTGTGAATACAAAATGAAACACTAAATGATCCATCTGAACCATAGGGCCAAATATGTCAGATGTTCCAAAAGGGATGAATATATCCTGCTCCACTAGTGATACCTGTCATGTTGCTTATAGACATAACCAGCAGAAAATCACAAATTTTGTTGTTATTTTATGTTGAAATAAAAGTGCTAATAAAATTTTCTGAAAACATTCAAAAGGTTTCTTACTATGCTACCCAAATATAGTACTTTGTAGTAATTTGCCATGGGGTAATGTAGAAAACACACTCAACCCTGGGTTTAAAATGATGACTACTGAATACTACTAAAGAATTGAATAATATGCCAAATTTTTTGTAGGTTTATGAAACTATAGTCGGACGAAGAAGAACATTAGTTTATGAAGTTTATGAAGCATAGGACGTATTAAAAAGTCATATTAATTTATAGTAATGAAGGTAAAAAACAAAATACCGAACACAAAGAAAACTGTCAAAAAAGACAATCTACAAATAAAGAAAATAGGAAACTTGGGAACCAAAAACCAAAAATATAGCAACTACAGCATGAAAAGAAGTCTGAGACCCTGTTTAAATAGGAAGTATTGTTGCAAAAGACTTTTAATACAAACATCCCTTATTTCTAAACATCTGCAAGGGATCCGGATTGTTAGATACTAAGTTATTTCTAAACATCCGCAAGGGATCCGGATTGTTAGATACTAAGTTTTTATATGTCTGACATATCCAAATTACATACATAGTCTTTGCTTTCTCCCATGTTGGACCCCACACATAAACACCATGACGACGAACAAGAACAGCACAGGTATCTGGATAGTCTTCCATGGCCATTGCCATTCTTTCCTAAAACAAAATTTTTAGATACATAAAAAATTCTGAACTTTTACACAAAATTATAACAACCTTATAAGGTCATGATATTTGGACAGAACAAAGTGTACTTTATTCGAAATAAGTATAATTTTTTTTGGAGCAATTATACAAAAGACAAATGTGCAGTATTTTTCTTCATCTCTATTTACTGAAGATCATAAATCCGTATCTGTAACGTCATGGAAGAAAAGCTGTAACAAACTCCTGACGTAGGTTTATGACACCTTTAGAAATGCATAACATTTTAGCGGGCTGTGTAACATTCAAATAGAAAATCCACAACATACCTCTAATACACTGAGGACGTCATAAGAATTGACAGCAGCGTATAAATGAAGATGAAGGTTTTTTTGACGGGCCAAAAAGTTTGCATCATATAATGAGCCAAAAACCCATATCAACCCAAGGATTATACATGGTTGAAATATACGATAAACAGATTATGATACATGTATGTGTCTTTTCATACCACATCCCATAACCTCAAGACACCCATATCAGCCTTAAGCAAGCTCTCGGGTTTATATTGGTGTCTCTGGGTTGTAAATAGATGTGATATGAAAAGACCTATATGATTTTCTATATGTGTTTAACAGCACTATGTTACCACCACATCATGATGTCATCAACATGTTTGATAGTGTTCTGAATTTTTTTTAATTCTGCTGTACAATCAAAAGGTTAGTGCAAGAATATTTTTTTTTTGATTTCTTGATTGATTTATTGATGCTTAACATTCTGCAAGCAATATTTCAGCTATTTTTGAGACAAAAACAGTCTATGCATAAATAAAATATTAATTGCAGATCGCAAGCTGGTGCAATATATTCTACTAGAAGACAAAAAGGATTAACATTTCAATATGTGATGATTATTTACAACAGAAGGACATGAACATTTGTTTTTAATGATATGTGTGGAAATAACACAATCTTGACAAATTTTAAGCATTATGGCTGGACCACTAAGTGGATACACACCACCCCACAAAATTCAAATAGTTCTATGACGTCGTGGCAGTTTTTAACATTAAAATTGTCAAGATTGATAGTTTAATTTAAATTATAAGGAATATTTCAAATTTCTGAACAGGTTATACAATATAATATGGTTTGCGGTTTATAAGGTGTAAACAGACCCAAACCATATTATATTGTATAACCGGTTCAGAAATTTGAAATATTCCTTAAATATATAAACTCATATAATAACCTTGCACATTACTGTAAGTTATAGAGACCATCTTTTTGCTTTTCCCCATGTAATTGAAGGTGCCAAAATTTAACACAAAGTTGGACGAAACACCAAAATAAAATACATGGCTTAGAAAGAAAAATGCAAAAACACTTTTTACAGTATTCAATACTAATGTACTTGCCAAAAAAAAAACATATTTTAGCCTTATGTCATCATCACAGTGTCAACACTCACATAATCATTGTTGGCCATCAGTCAACATGACCATATTCATACACATATAACAAAAAAGACACCTCCTTAATAAAATGCCTGTTCAGCTTTTGTTTAAGACGCTACATATAGGCAGTTCTTAGCAATATCATTAAAAATCAACATGCAAATGTGGAACCATTTGGCTGGGTTGTCAATTGACCTGGAACTATATAATGAGACCTAAAGAGTGTCTCTATGTTTAAAAAAAAGGGGTGCCAGGGAAACAACAATGAAAAATTTACCAGTACTTATGGTACATGTGAAACCAGTAGTAAAGACACTGGAGTACCTTTTTGTTATTAATGACATATAGTATACACATGTGGCAGTTGTAGCAACTATTTCAGTTTCTTAACAGCCTTGTACATGACTACTGCAAGTTTTTCAAGTAAAGCTACAGTAAATACCTTCAGATCTTTTTCCTCAGGTGTATTTTCTATAATAGGTACCACCAGTTCATCATCATATCTATAATAACCACCTGCAATTATAATAAAAATCATTTCAATTCTTGAAGATTTGTACTAATTTTGTTTGTATTGAATGTGCATAGCCCTTTTACCTAATGTGCATAGCCATTTTACCTAACTCAACCAACACTATATTCAGAATCGAACATGACAGGTTGATGTTCTCTGAAACTGTCATCCAACTTAAAAGCCTTCTAAGAGAAAACTCATTTCTGGGGTAAACCCCACTCTGAAAATAGCAATTTCAATTAGAAAATCTTGGTTTATCGGTCATGCAGTTAATGTGACATAAAATATCTTAAATACTACTAAAATTGTTCCAATATATTAACATTTCAGAAAAATATTCATTTATTAAAATCCATCTGATAACTTTCAATACACTTCAAGTTTATCAGAACTATTTTGTTTGAAGTACTACTTTCTTAAATACATTGTATGTTCTAAAATGTGTGTGGTCCTCTTAGTGTCTTGACACCTCTATATTTACTGTAAGTCATGTATAGAAGGTAGATACTGAAGCAATATCCAAAAACCATAAAATTTGAAAATCACAAGAAATAATATGGAAAACGAATAAAGATAGGATAATTGCCCACAAAAATTACTACTATACACAAACGAAGCCATCATGAAGTTGAAAATACTTCTTTTTTATTACATTGACAGCAAGGAATATCTAAATTTCCCTGTGAAATAGATCTTATTCACATGTAAAACAGATTCATTTCTTTCACTCAGTGGAAGTGACAAAAAGATGTATTTCAATAAAGACATCGCTAGTTATTAATGATGTGGAAGAACTTTCAAAACAAAATTCCTCTCAGGATGAGAAGATTAACAAGATTAATCCATTACACGTATAGTGAATTTTGAAAATATGATCATTCTTGATAATATGCATTTAGATTAAACTTGTGCGAGGAACAACTTCGGCACACTTGTTTAATCTGATGCCGTCACACGTGATCCTATTTTTAATATTCACTCTGTGCAATTGATTTTCCTATTCCTCTCAATAATAATGTTCCTTTATTGTACACAAACCTGATTTATTTTTCATTATGCCCTTTATCATTTCCTGATGTGTAATTCTAAATTCAGTTCCTGGATATAGGAGGGTTGCCATGACAGCATGTTTGGAATGTGTATGGATGACGGCACCAGCATCTGCAAAACAAATAATTTGTTATTTTGACCGTCAGCATGATTTAAACTTACTAGTAATCAATAATGGTTTACAGTCTGCAGATTATTTTCAAAATTATCAAAATATCAAAACCCTATATTATCTCTGCTTAAACTACATGTATTAGACAATGTATTGATTATTAGTTTGACCCCAATTTTTAGTTCTCATCTGTTTATAATTGTTCTATTTATAATTCGTTAAAAAGTGCTGTTTCAGCTTTATAATGAAGTCAAGAATATAACTCTATCAAGAGGAGAACATCAAGATTACTAAAAATAACTTAATTAACCTAAGACCACAGAATTTCAAATAATTTTTCAAAACTTTTTATGATGTCAGTTACCAGGGTATGGATAGAGATTCGGTTTTTTTATTAATTAGTGCTGTACTGTGTTACCTGTGGACTGAGATTAAGGTCATTGTCGTGGGTCATATACATAAGTACAGTCTACAAAACCAGTATGCTCAGGAAAAATTTGAAAGCCTACCTCAATTGTAGCTAAAGGCTTAAAATCAGGGCTCACGCTGGGTCAAAATTATAGGGAGAAGTCACTTCTCTTTGGGTGGTTGACAGTGAGAAGTGAGGATAGAATAGGGAGAAGTGGGTGGACAACAGGGAGAAGTTGCATTATATGTCGCAAAAGCGTTCTGTTTTCTTTGTTTTTTTTTAAATAAGTGTTGGCTTTTGCATTCTTTTTGTTATATGTTTTTTTAGCAGTTTAATTTATTCAGGGTAAAGTATCAAAGATTTGATTCACTATTCAGTATACTTATTTCACACATTTTCATAAATACATGTATTAAACATAACAATAAAAAAAGAATAAACTGTCACAAAACTGTTCATTAAAATAAATGTTTCTTTGTCATTGGTACACAAATTGATTGAATTATAATGAAGTACTATAAGAACTAGAAGTAGAAAATTACATCATTGTGACACATATTATATTATGTAAAATGGTAAAATTCACTATTAAAATTATTTTTAATTATTTCACTTAAATTTGTTTAAAGTAACTGCTAAAATACTTTTTTTACTACGTTTCTGTCATTGCAATACTAATTTCATACTATTTGCAATCTTCGGTATCAAATTCATATCCGCTCCGGAAAATTTAATTTTTTGCACTGAACTGGTTTTCGGTCGTATTTTAAACCTACGCTTTATATAGTTAATACAAATTAAACGGGTACCAGTTGACTTAGTGGCGCGTAAACAAAATAAACATGACACGTTATCAAAAATATGACGATTCTTACCAAAATTGGAATAAAATTTTTAAAGGCGACATTAGGCGATTCTACAAAATGATAGGGCGACTTCACTTCGCTTTGGAAGATGATCGAGGGCGAAGTGGGACCACGATAAAGTGACTTCTTCGCCCGAGTCGCCCTCCAACGCGAGCCCTGAAAATAACTATTACAAACATTCTGTGTTTAATGAACTAAATGTGAACTTGAATACCTTCACATGCATTTGCATGCTCAGTTAAACCCCAATTGTGTTTGTTTGTTTGAATGGTGTTTTAAAGCCACTTTCAACAATTTTTCAGCTTTATCATGGCGTCCAGTTTTTATTGGGGGAGGAAGCCGGAGTAACCGCAGAAAACCCCTGACCTGCTAAAGGAAAACTGGCAATCCTTGTCAATTAAGATAGGAGTTGAGTACACCCTGCCTGCAGTGAGAATCGAACCTGCAATCTCAGTGTTGACAGACCACGTGATCAATATTAGACGAACTACCTTGACCACTTGACAGACCACGTGATCAATATTAGACGAACTACCTTGACCACTCGGCCACAGAGGCCCCCCATTATATTGTGATACACTTTACTCTGCAATATCAATTCCAATTGTTTAAACAGTTTTCCCATCATGAAAGGGATTGAAAGAGGTTTTATGGCTTAAATTACTGGGTAAAAATTTCCTGACATTAGTTGGACATCTGTTGCAACAAGCATAGTTGTACGGTACAGCAATTGTTACAAAAAACACACAATAAACTAAAATATTATACTATGGCCACAATTAATTGTAAAGATTCGTTTTATATTTTTAAACTGAATCCTTAACTTGATAATAATAACATACAGTTATGGAGGCCTAATTTATTCTTAATGATCAATGCCAAGGTCAATAAAATAAAAAAAAAAAGTGTCCACCAACAATGGCAAATGTTGCAATGCCTCTTAACGGTTAATCTATAACTACTCTTTAACAACATGCTGACATCATCTGACCTCTCATTGTATAGGCATTCATGAACAGTGGTGTACATTGACTTTTCTTTAGTTTCTTTGATGGAGGTGGATGACAAATGTCTTCATCATCTATGGTCTGTACAAACAGATCCTCTGGCTGTAAAAATAGAGACATCACTTGAACAATTCAACATATTTAAAATGGTATTTTAAGATCCATGGTAACTTAATTTTTTTCTACTTGTTGCATGTTATGTAATTTGAAGTAATCAGCCAATATACATGTATAACTATTTTATAATTTTTTTGCAGCACAAAAATTAGAACAAAAGGAAATCATTTTAAGGTCCTTTTAAACATAACACACAAAATTTTAAACTATTATATTCTGAATATTCATACCCAAAAGTCATTTATAAAACTATGATTATATTCACCAACTGATAAAGGGCTTTAAAAAACACTTTTAAAGTAACATGTAAACTACGTTTGACAAGTGCCATGAATTTGATCCCCATACTGTTGAAGCAGGATTTAATAATAGACAGCCATATTAGCTTACAATAAAAAGCAATTGTGAAGATGGCTGTTTTATCTACTTCTATCACAATTTTTAGAAAATATAATGATGAAAATCATAGATTTTTTGTTAGTTTGTTTGATACTTAACACCACTTTCGAAAATGTTTATGTATTCATCAAGTCCAGTTGTTATTGGGGAAGAAACCACAGTACTCTGTGAAAAACTTGCAGAACAAAGAGATGATGACCAGAAGACACAGAGCACAACACAGGAGAATGGAAGTTAGTTTGACACAATCTGCTGTTCAGATACGAAGCTTATTAAAGTTTTGGGGTTAAAATTTAATATTATTTGAATATTTTGCAAAAAAAGCAAATCTTTATTTTTTAAATAAAAATCTAAGATACTTAAGTATATGATAAATAACTATATATAATTAGTCAGTATTTTAAATTTAACCCATTTTGTTGAAAACGAAAGCATTTTATGCCATATGTAGAAATCTCTATGCACTGAATTCACTTTTGTTTCATTCATACTAATTGCTGTCATTAAAAAAAATTAAATACAGTATGACTATTTCAATATTTGTCGTAGTAAATTTGTGGCTCTTTTTCCACAAGGTATGGAAACTCACAATTTTGAGGTCTTTACCTAGACTGGGTTTAAAGGGCTCAACCAGCAGAGCTGCTCATCACATCCCCAATGTGGCAGACAGGAGAGGCTTCTTGTTGAGGGGTTATCAGGTTATCATACAGAAATCCTGACTGTGTACCATAGCGATAAACATGTAGGAAATGAGCAACACTCGTGGCACGATAAAAAATCATTTGTTTAATAAAAAAAATAGGCACATTGCAGTAGCCACAAAGAGACTATAATTTCCAATCCTCACAATACTTCATGCTTTTTCAGTGGCTGTCAAAATTATCTGCTCTTTAGTTCATCTCATTTCCAAACTGATTGCTTGATCAGGTCATGGATACAGCTGAAATACTGCTTAAAAATCAATCAAATGTTACCTGGATTCTTTCTTTCTGTACACCAGATGGAGCAATATATATTTCTTTTCTGGAATATAAAGACATTTATATGCAATAACTTTTTAATTGTCTATAAAATAATTGAATGAAATTACAAAATTTAAATAAGCTAAATTTGTTATGCAGAGTTACCTCCCATATACCACAGTTATCTCCCATGAGCACAAAAATTTTGTACATGAACATCAAGTATTAGCTTTCCTAAAAAGCTAGCCGCCTCCAAGCTTTATTTTTCTTTGTGGACAAAAATATGTACTGTTTTTCAATGTTAAATGGCAATATGTATTGTTACTATTTACATCACTTTATTAGAAGTAGACAATGTTTAGATAGCCAAATCAGGCAACCGCAAAATATAGGTCAGATGCGGCAATTGAAGAATGCACTGTGCTAAGCATCTCTAGATGCATCATGCGTGGTAAGATAGTTAATGTGAACATGGTCAGTAAGCTAGAAAAGATTCGTGATCATGCGGGGGTTTGGTTTTCATCCCTAACTTAGCTCTGCTTCTTTGTTGGCCAATCGGCAGCTTTCTACTGATTTAGCGTAGTATGATGGCTACCGGCCCGTAATCATGCAGGGTTTACATCCCTAACTTAACTCTGCTTATTTGTTGGCCAATCGGCAGCTATCTCGCGATTTAGCAGCCAATCAAGACACAGCATTTTTTATCTGTTATACTTGAGGTACGACTGGTTACCGCAGTTTAGCTTTTGATTATTTATCCAGTCTCTCATGCGAGACGGGAATTAAAATTTAAGGTCTAAAAATCACAACTTAGTATAAGAATGGGCATTATATGAAAATTTAACGCTTTAATGTCTATGTACCAGTAAGTAGCACCTGTGTATTAGTACAAGTAGCAGCTAAATTTACATTATTGTCAAAATTGAAAATACTACAAGTACTACGTCATTTATACCTTTTCATATGACACCATAAACAAATCTTGATAAATATAAGTGACTTACAGTTAGTGTATAGATCATCACCAGTTACTTTTGGGAAAAATGTTAGCGTTCTTAGTAAGCTTGGTGATGTATTATAAGAATAATCAACCAATTCTGGATAAAATGTTTTTCTGTGTTTAAAAAGGTAATTCAAATTCAAGATTAAAGAACTGGTTTTTTTTGTTAGTGAAAACAGAGGTAGGGTCATGTTATAGGAAGTTGTCTTAAATGTACAGGCCCTTGTATATCAGTAAAATAGGGTATATGTAAGTGAGACCAAGTGAACTGCCTTTACAAATTATCAAAGTAACTGTGTTCTTAATTAGCATAAATGAGTAGTGAAAAGTTATGGTCAACTGTCATGGTAGAAGACAGTCACCAACATTTCTACTCTACTCAGCAACCTAGACCTAAACTGTAAATGAGTTGGTAAAATCCTGAAAGCTGGTAACCTACTCTTTCCTTATACTGATTCCACCACCGGTACCAGTCACCCATCCTAGATGATAAAACTGCTTACAGAGTGATGGAATAAGATTACGTGGATGATCCTGTAAAATAAAATTTCACAAAATTAGAATTATAAATCATTTAAACATGTACTAGTACCAAGATTGAAAGTAGCAAAATTAGAATTAAAAATCATTCAAACATCTATCAAGATTAATCAGACACATTAAAGTATACTAAATATGCCACAAACCACTCATACATCTATGCCACTAAATATAATGGATTGGAATGTATAATATATACAGTACACCATTGTATCAATATATTTTCTTAATTTTTTAACATTTAAACTGGTTCTGACCAGTCTGATAAATAAACTTGGATTAAATTGTGTTTCCTGCCTTAATCTATATGGAAATTGTACTCAGATCTATGACTTTACAATGCTGACTATGGTATTTCTCTATCCATTTATAGTTATTTTTGACCATCTTTCGTGAGGACTAAAAAATTTCAAAATTAAAATTGATACAAATCAATAATTATGTTGCCTTTTATCATAATTTTTACAGTGATAGTAACTCATTTCCTATTGATTTGGCATTTGTACTAGTACCTGTTCCTTTGTTTTAATTTTGAATTACTCTATTTTGGATTATATGTGTTCTTAAAAAAGAGAATGATTTTAATTATATAATATATAACATATCTAAATAAAAAAATAAGTGTATCTGTGAGCTAAGGCTCACTAGTGATACCCCTGCAAAAAAGCATTCAGTAAACAGAAAGTAGATGACCAAGGAGCATGAAATCGCTGTACACCATATGGTACTATAGGATAAAGCAATACATATGCAAAATATCAGACTTCTACATGCTATAGTTGCTTAGAAAACTTCGACAAAAATTTTTGTTACAGAGGGACAAACAGACCGACAAACTGACAAGGGTAAAATAATATACCCCCTATTCTTCAAGGGTATACAAATACTTGTAAAAAGTCTGTCTAGAGCTCAACAACCCAAATAATGAAAATTATGAAAAAAAAAAAATTATCTCCCCTAATACAAGTAAATAAGAAGAAAATTTAAATTTAAAGACTTTATGTCAATTCAATAATGTGTTTATCCTGTTAATGTCTTATAAACCTTCATTAAAGCACAAAACATTAGTATTTTCATAAACAGTAATTTATTAGAAAGAACTATGTAATAATATTCTTCTATGGTGTCAAATTATTTGTTGTTACATGGGTTGTTATTGAATAAATTACAACTTGGCACTAAGACCAATATTTTATTGAAAAAGGGCAACATTATGGTATGCTGATCTATACCTGACATCATATACACTGCAATTTCATGCAAGCAATTAACAAAGTCAAATTCGTCAATATTAACATATTTGTGCCTTTCACATCATTACTTGATTACTCCCACACCATTTGTAGCCTGATTAGTTAACCAAGAGTCATTGGTTGACAGTACTCTCCCTAAAAATGAGGTCACCATTCTTAGCTTAACACTGCTGCCAAAACCTTACAATCTCATCAAACTAGTTTTCCTCATATTTTTTATAAAAAACAGTCATTTAAATATGTAGTAACATAGTGGCACTAGTATATATACATGTAACAAAGCTATTTTGAAATATATGCTCTTCTTTTCCAATAACTCCATGATTTTTTGAAACTTTTAACTGAATTTGGTATTTTTGTAGTTTACCTGTAAAAACTGGTATTTACATTTACCTGGTGTCATGTGATGCACTACGGCCTGGTAGACACAAGGTTGGAAAAATCTTTTTTTCTACCCTGACACCCTTTGGAATGGACATTTAATTTTTTTGTTTTGTTAGAAGGTATTGAATTAAAACCGATCTAAATGAGGTAATAATCATATATGTTTACTAATTTACAAAAAAAGGACATCAAAACAAAGTGGACATTTGTGGGCTGCCCATCATGGAGAGGTGGAAATAGAAAAAATTGAGCAGAGTAAAATATAATCTATCTGAACCCCCTAAAAACTGACCCCAACATACTATTGTAATACAGATTTGTTTGTTTGATTGGTGTATAAAGGAATTTTTTATCGATATCATGGCATCAAGTTTTTATTGGGGAGGAAGCCAGAGTACCCAAAGAAAACCCATGATCATTTTATATTGTGTTTAATTAATCCATAAGTTTATTTAGAGTAATAGTATACATTTTGGTTTAATCATGTTTGAGACACCCTCCTGAGAGTCATGTATCTAATCTTTTTATTACCAGTCAATTATTTATCTACCTGGATCTATCTAAGTGACAAAATAATTTAGTGGGTGTCAGGCGATAACTTTGGTGTTGCTATTTTTGTGTAGTCCGAGAAGCCTCTGCCATCCAACGCTTTTTTTTTTGGTTAGATGGAAGAGGATTCTTGGACTAGTGACGGAGTAGCAAGATTGACATGAGGAGATCTAGTATAATTTCTACTTATTTACTTATTTTTATTCATGTTAATTTTTCTTTTTTTGGGGTGGGGGGAGGGGGGGTGGGGGAACGATAACCACTTAAAAACGAGATAAGAATTGCTTTATTCCCTTTAAAAAAATTGGCTACATCAGATCTGCACTGTCACTACATACAAAGGAAAGAAAGCAATATTTGATAGTTGTGTTTGTATTGTACGTTCACACATACTAACATATGTACTGAATAGGTCATGAAGTGTGTGTTGTCCCTGTTATTCAGTACATTTCAGATAACATTACTGTACTTAGTACACCTGAACATGTCCTAAAAATAGTTATACTATTTTCCGACTTACAAAGTACATTACATTCTTACAGCCTATCGGTTGTATTAAAATGTAAACTACACAATTTTATCACTCACTTTGTTCCATCTAGACCAACCAAGAAAAGGCAAAAAATGTATTATTTTTCAATTATTGATTATTCCTCAGGTGTACTAAGGCATGTATAGTCCTGAGTACATCCTATGAATAGTCAATAAATATTTTATTGAAGGATTAACTACAAAAAAATTTACTCTATCAAAGGAGAACAAAATTTCTGTTTTGCACATTGTATAACACACATGGGAGTAAACCTTTTTTTTTTGTAGTAAATCATAAATAAATTCAAACATAACAACAAACTCAACAATTTCATTATTATAATTTTTTATTTTTGAAAAAAAAAAACCAGATCAACACACAAACTGTAAGTTTTCAACTAAGTAATATATGACGTCAAAAGGGGCCTGTCTCCATGCAGATTTTTTTTCCATCCTCTGATAGACAATATTTTCTAGCCAATCAAGAGTCAATATTCTCATACAATTAATGTATGAAATAAATAGTTATTAAAACTGTATGTGAGTGTAAGGTATAATAGACAAAGTGTCATCTAGACCAACCTTATTTTTAATTTAATGGAAATCAGGCCTTTGACTGAGGGTGTTTTTTTGTTTCAAGTAAATGAAGGGTTGTCATGCATGGGTCAGTGACACAGTTTTAGAATGTGCATTTTTTCATGTTCTTCATGTACTGTAATTAATGTTGCTCTTTTATACTAAATTTTGATGTTTGTTTGTTTCAATGTGGTTTACTATGTATACCTCCATTTTCTCTTTGTATATATGCTCAGTTGACATTTTAAATTAACTTGTCATGCACCTAGTTACAATAATGAAGCTCCCTTTTTATGATTACAAATAAAGTGTTAAAACTAATGAATTATATAGGTTTTATATAATGGGGCATCTTTGTTGCTCAGTCCAGATAAAAAAGAGCTCTATTCATTATTGTGGCTATCATACACCTTCTAGAAATTAGCAGCATACTAATGTTTAGATGTATAAGTAAGAAATAATTCACGCAGGCTGTGGTTTATCATTGTTTTACAACGGGGTAACCACAGGGGTAGACTTAAGAAACCATGACCTGTAAGCCCACAGGGCCAGCTAACTTGACAATTTACTGGCCCCTCCAGAACTTCTCTGGCCCAACTTTCTGAGAGGTCCGAGAAGATTGAGAGGATCTTACTGAAAGGGGATCATGATGGGGTTTTCCCTCAGAAAAATTGTAATAGTAACAGGGGTCACCACACTCTAAAAAAGTAGGGAGAAGTGACTTCTCCCTGGCAGCAAAACAGGGAGAAGTCAGGCCCTGATAGGGAGACTTCAGGAGACACTAGGGAGAAGTCAGGGGGACCGTACAAATAAGTAATTTCGCAGTAGTTACATACATTTTTCATTATTTACATCAATTTCCAGGATTATTTCTCTTGTGTTTTAAAACCATAACACACTTAGATTCAGTTTTTTCTTTCTTTTTCATTATTATTATTCATGGTATGCAATATCAAACAGCACATAACCTTTATCATTTATCAAAGTTGTACTGATCCAAATTGCTTCACAGGGACACCCATCTACAGAACTTATCATGATGTCAATAATTACTATACATCTTTATTCTTTCAAGTAAAGCTCAAATACTTATCAAAGAAAATTGTTAAAGTACATTCTCTTTGAAAGAACTGAAGTTTGAAACCAATTAAAAGTGTTTGTTTATCAAAAATATTACGATTTTTAATTATGGGCCGTTGTACATTACTTTTCTTCGTAGTTCACTTCCGGTAATTAGTCACATCCGGTAAATAAACAAATGGCGCGTAATACATTTGAAAGACGTAAATCGTTTGAAAATATGTTAAATACGCATATTGTTTGCCGTTTTTTATTGGAATTACACATTCACTGATAAATTGGTAGTCAGAGTGAAGTATTTGGACCAGATTTACAAGTATCTTATGCGAACCATCGGGCGACTTAAGGGAAATGACAGGGCGACTTCGACTTCGCTTTTGAGGCGCCTTAGGGCGACTTCAGGTCCTAGTGGGGTGACTTTGTCGCCCACTTCGCCCAGTGTGGTGAGCCCTGAGTAATGTTCGACAAAAATAAATTTTAAAGGCCCAACTGGCCCCACAACATAAACTGGCCTGTCGGGCTGTTGTGCTTTCAAAACCGACTGGCCCGGTTAAAATATTACTGGCCACGGGCCAGCGGGCCAGCGGTTAAGTCGACCACTGAACCATTTATGTCGTATTATTTTATCCCAAGCTAAAGCAATGGGCATACCATTGTAAAACAATGATAAATCACAGCCTCCATGAATTATTTCTATTCTAATAAGACAATTACAGTACATTGTACATTTATAATATTTTCGTACCTATAGAAAACATCGTTTCCACCATAAATGGCTGTTCTGTCAATGTAACACACAATATATTGCAACGGATAATTATAGAGTGTGTCGCTATTTATAAGATTAATACGTCATACGCAATAACTTTCCGGTGGCAGTTACAGTTTTGTATTTGGAACAGCCCTTTAAAACACATCCTCCTCAGCGCGTGTTGCTCATATATAAATCATTTTTTTACCACAAAGCCTTTAAAGCACTTCATATTAGAATATAATATATATGCTTATAAGTATTTTATCATTTTTAGTAACATATTATTACTGTGGCAACTAATTTTTTAACTGTAGGTAATTGTCTCATACAGTCTCCCACCCTCTTTTTTAATGTATACAATTTTAACCAATGTCATTTACAAAATAACAATGTAGTAAAAAAGAATACTTTTGACTTACCAATTCCAAATCCAGTTTGCATCTACTGGTCTAGATACATACTTTTACACACAGGCCCTCGTTTCAGAAAATATTTTTCTGAAACAAGTGCCTTTGCGTTTACATTAAGTTGCGATGTCCGCTCGGTTTTATTTTGTTAGGATGTCCGAAAGAGAGACTATACTAAATGTTATAACCCACATGCGCTCAGCGTTTTGCTTGCATTTTTTTATTATTCCATACTGTACCTTTATAGTGCTAAAATCCGATTTGAAAAATATCTACACGATAGCACGTCCATATTTTATATTATGTCTTTGTTGTTGAAATATCCGAAATCGTCCTTGACATTTGCTACGAGAATTTTACATGGGAAGTCAACCATTTGAGTTTCTAAAGGGACCTAGCGTTGTTTTCAAAAAGATCGTCTGCTTTCGTAACGTTCAATGGTATTCGGACAAACCGCGAGACTTTTCCCGCCTTAACTGCAGACGACATGATCCGAAGGATTTCGAATAGATAACAATTGACTCTTCCAAACATACACTTCCGTGGTAATTTAGGTCAAACTTTACTATAGAAAAGTGCTCTATCAAAGTGAAAAAATCTGCCGCATTTCAAACCGCCGACTATCACTTGGATATAATTGTTGTTGTCAGTTTACACATTCTATAATCTACAAAAGGAGCATAAGCTGGACCAAACGCGGTAAGCAGTTTTTATTTGTCAGCCAAAAAAACAGCTATATTGCCGCTTCGAAACTTACTATAGTAGAAGCTTTCTGCGATGTTTAATGGAATCAGAGAATTACGTGAAATTATATATTTCTTGTGACAAAATAGGCAACAATACAAAATAATAATCCAAGGAAACTTACTGCAGGATATTTCTCTTCCATTGCATTGTGGCGGTTGTGGATAATTGTTTCTTCGGTTTGTTCCTCAGGGGAACAGCGCATTGATAGCGAGCGCACATCAGAAAAAAGTAGTGCCATTATAACTCTTTAATGTGGAGGTAATAAAAATAATCAGTTTCACATGTACACAGTTTCACATGTTCCCCAGGGGAATTGTAATGTTCCCCAGGGGAATTGTATCAATGTTTAACTTGACTTTTCTTGTAATGTTCCCCAGAGGAACTTTATCAATATTTAACTTGAGTTTTCTTGTAATGTTCCCCAGGGGAATTGTATCAATGTTTAACTTGACTTTTCTTGTAATGTTCCCCAGAGGAACTTTATCAATATTTAACTTGAGTTTTCTTGTAATGTTCCCCAGGGGAATTGTATCAATGTTTAACTTGACTTTTCTTGTAATGTTCCCCAGAGGAACTTTATCAATATTTAACTTGAGTTTTCTTGTAATGTTCCCCAGGGGAATTGTATCAATGTTTAACTTGACTTTTCTTGTAATGTTCCCCAGAGGAACTTTATCAATATTTAACTTGAGTTTTCTTGTAATGTTCCCCAGGGGAATTGTATCAATGTTTAACTTGACTTTTCTTGTAATGTTCCCCAGAGGAACTTTATCAATATTTAACTTGAGTTTTCTTGTAATGTTCCCCAGGGGAATTGTATCAATGTTTAACTTGACTTTTCTTGTAATGTTCCCCAGAGGAACTTTATCAATATTTAACTTGAGTTTTCACAGTTTCACATGTTCCCCAGGGGAATTGTATCAATGTTTAACTTGACTTTTCTTGTAATGTTCCCCAGAGGAACTTTATCAATATTTAACTTGAGTTTTCACAGTTTCACATGTTCCCCAGAGGAATTCTATCAATGTTTAACTTGACTTTTCTTGTAATGTTCCCCAGAGGAATTTTATCAATATTGATCAAAGTTAAACATTGATACAATTCCCCTGGGGAACATTACAAGAAAACTCAAGTTAAATATTGATAAAGTTCCTCTGGGGAACATTACAAGAAAAGTCAAGTTAAACATTGATACAATTCCCCTGGGGAATATTACAATTCCCCTGGGGAACATGTGAAACTGTGTACATTTTTATTACCTCCACATTAAAGAGTTATAATGGCACTACTTTTTTCTGATGTGCGCTCGCTATCAATGCGCTGTTCCCCTGAGGAACAAACCGAAGAAAAAATTATCCACAACCCATTGTGGCTCTTTGTAAAGTTTTAAAGTTATGGCGCGCCAAAACTGCCATATCCTTATTAACTTAATGTGGTACCATCATAATATCATATATCAGATCATAGAGCTCGAAATTTGTGGGTCTTTGTCCGCATGCAGAAATGACATTTAAAGCCCTCTTTAAAGAATGGGGAAGTAATGTTTGTGGGAAAATATCCAAATTTGTACGAGCTTTAATTAAAAAGGCAGAAAATGAAAAAATATTAACATATCAAGTAGAAATTAGTAACATCTTTAATGATTTCTTTATAAATGTAGCTAAAGACATAGGAAAAGGGTCAATCTCTATAGATAACAATCACCCTAGTATTACAAAGATTAAGGAATCTACTAAATCTGAAAACGCAAAAGCATCAATAAGAAATGTAAACTTAAATGAGACACTTAATGTAAATAAGGATACTGTAACTGATATGCAACAATTATACTTTAAACCTATTATTGAACATTTTATTGAGAAACAAATTATGAAACTTAGTGAAAAGAAAGCCACTGGTATAGATGAAATATCAACTAAAATTATCAAGATAGCAGTTCCAGTTATCAAAACAACAATCAAAGAACTAATCAATAAATCTCTAGAGACATCAGTTTTCCCAAATAAACTTAAAATAGCACAAGTTGTACGAATACATAACAAAACAGCACTTTACTTATAGATAATTATTGACCAGTTAGTGTTCTACCAACAATCTCCAAACTTTTTGAAAAAAGCTATAGACATACAAATAAATGATTTCTTTGAATCAAAATCTCATATGTATTTATCTGCTTTTAGACCAGGTTACAGTTGCCAGGATATTTAAATTAAAATTATAGAAGATTGGCGCATAGCCCTAGACGATAATAAATATATCGCTGCAATATTAATGGACCTCTCAAAAGCGTTTGACTGTCTTCCTCATAACCTTCTCCTTCTGAAACTTGAAAACTATGGTTTATCTAAAGAAGCCCTTACACTTCTAACAAGTTACTTAAGCAACAGGAAACAATGTGTTAAAATTGGCTCAGTATATAGTTCTTTTCTAAATATTTACAAAGGGGTTACCCAAGGATCAATTCTAGGACCAGTACTGTTTAACATTTTTATGAACGATATCTTTCACTTTGTGTCAAAATCTGATTTATACAATTATGCAGATGACAATACACTCTCATATAGCAGTAATGATTTTCAAGATGTAATTAAAACTCTAGAGGTAGAAAGTAAAGACTTAATACAATGGTTTAATAATAATCACATGCAGGTTAACCCAGAAAATTTCAAGCCATAGCTGTAGGCAAAAAACCCACTGTAAAAATATTGTATTTGATATAAATGGTAGTAAAATTAGTTGTGACGATGAAGTAAAACTTCTTGGTGTTACTTTTGATTTCAAACTAAATTTTGACACTCACATTGCAAATATATGTAAAAAAGCCTCCCAACAATTAAATGCCTTAAAAAGAATCGGACAACACCTCAACAAATTGGGTCGAGCTCACTCATACTATAATTTTATTTTATCAAATTTTAACTATTGTCCCTTAGTGTGGCATTTTTGTAGCGTAAAAAACAATATATCTATAAAGACGATAGTGGTACATACGCAGACGTACTCACTAAATCTAAGATGCCATCATTACGTCTAAGAAGACTGCGTCCTTTAGCTATACAAGTTTTTAAAATAGTTAACAAACAATCCCCTGTATACTTACATGATCTTATAACTATTAAACAGAGTTTTTATTCTTTTAGATATTCAAATATAGCAGCCAAACCAAACGTTAATACAACAAAGGTATGGTCTACATTCAGTGCGGTATCGGGCTGCCAAACTATGGAATGAACTTCCAAATGATCTGAGAGGAGATATAGTTTGGCACCCCCGACATCACCAGTGTCTGAAATCCCTAGTGCTCCTTTCAGTGCTGCATGTTTTTATGCTTTGGCTATGCTTACATCTTTTTATTTTCTTAATATATAAACATTTTTGCTTTTTGATGCTTGTGTTTGCTATTAATATATTTTAGTGCTTTTTCTGTTTTATTTGCTTTTATGTATCCCATGTCTGCTGGTTTTTATGTGCTTAAATGTATCTTACCTGAACTTTCTATGTTTTATATCGGAGGAAATCTCTTGTGTCTGCATGCTTTTATGTACTGTATTTTGTCCTTAAACATGCTTTTATCATTGATATATGCAATGTATTGTTTTGCTGTGTTTGTCTGTACTCACATGTCTTAATGTCGGCTTTAAAAGCTCATCAGAGCTTATGTTATATGTATATAATCTTGTTATCATTTGTCTTACCGACTATAAATAAAATTTACTAGACTGGACTTGAAAGAAAACTTACAGTAACTTTTTTTGCCCCTGTTTCATCGCATGTACAAATAAACTCCATTTTACCGACAATGCACATTTATTAATGTATAAAACAACACTGTACGAATATATACAATACACCAGAATTCAATATTGAAATTTGTACATTGTCTGAAAATTATTTTAAAAATATATAGTTGAAAGCCTCAGTGTAGTTTTAAATGCGAGGCTCCCATATGGATCATATCGGGCTCGCGATCAGGGGGCATCGCAACAATAATAATTCCTTGGTCTGTATATATTGTATTGTAAGCGTATTAAGGAGCTTATGTTTGTGTTACACTGGTAACCAGGAGCAGATAGAGTAAATAATTGTACTGAATTAATTTGTTTGTGTTTATTGCCACTTTCAGTAATTTTTTAGCTACAGTATATCATGGCTATCAGTTTTTATTGGAGGAGTAAGACAGAGTACCCGGAGAAAAAAAACGACCAACGTAGAAAAACTGGCAACCCTTGACAAATAAGATTGGAGTCGAGTAAACCCTACCCGCAAACTGTAATTAGAATTAATGTAAAAATTGCAGTGGTGACAAACATTGTCATTGAACAGCCCAGCGCGTTCCCGGCCCGGTGGCTGATAGCGGATACTCTCTCGTTAAGGGTTGTCAGGTCATAATACGGAAAGTCTGGCCGCGGACCTTAATGGGTAACGTTTTTGGAGAGTGCCAAACTCCTTGCACGATAAAGACCCTTTTGTAGATTTCAAAAAAGAGTTGGCTCATTGTAGCAACTACTAAAGTCTAAATTCTCCGCCCCTACCCAAAACTCCATACTTTTCCAGTGGCAGTCTAAATTGCATTCCCTGTATCCCATCCTACCTCCATTTTCCGTTGATTAATGTTTGTTAACTTGTTATCGTCCTGAATATAGCTGAAATACTGCTCACTGGACGTATATAACGCAAACATGCATAATCTTGATGAGACCACAACAAATATAAATGATAACTTTAAGAGAAACAGCTTTATTTATAGTATATTTAATATAAACTATATACTAGAGGCCCGAAAGCCGGAAAGCTGCAAAAACCAACCCGAAACGAACATCATAAGAGATTTTTCCCGCTATTTTGAACTATTTAAATGCTAAATCATTTTCAGAGAATAATTTTGTAACATTATGTATACAACAAGTTATGTGGTGATGCCCATCTGGGATTTCTTATGGACTACAAACAATTATATCTAGGAGAACATGTTTAATTGGATTACCCACGAATCTTTTGTTCATTTCCAGAGTAGAGGCTATTTTGATTTCGAATCGGCTCAAAAACTCAGACGTTCCACAAATATCATAGAATAATCAAAGCCGGATATGGTCTAAATTTGCAGCAACTTTTTGCTGGAATGTTCTCTAATTTTCAGTCTCTCTCATGCAAACTTTTTGATTTATTAATTAGACCAATTCTTGTATATAATTGTGAAATATGGTTTATGGAGGAAAATCTGCCAATAATTAGAGCAAAGGATAGAGCCAATAGAAATGGTAATATCTGTGATGATCTGACCTTGGCGGATAGATCTTCATTGAAAAAATGCATTGCAGATATTGCAAATCGATTTTAGGTCTTAAAAAACGGCATGCAATATCACATCCAAGACAGAACTTGGAAGATTACCAATTGAGAATTTTATTAAAACTCAAGTAATGATGTATTTCGGTAGATTAAACTCTGAAAATATCAAGCCATTATTGAAAGAGGCACATATATTAAACAAAAAACTACATAGTGAGGGAATGTACTCATGGTACACCCTTGCTTCAAAGATATTTGAAGAGTGTGATTTAGATATTACAGAATTTGAAAATTTCGATAAACCTTTTTTGAAAATTAAAAAGAACTTAAAATGTAATATTAAACAAAAAGTAGAAGGTAATTACAAAAATAAAATAATGCAGAAACTATCCAGCTTTATCGATGATTCTAAATTATTTTTATATAAACAAATAAAGACTGAATTTGGCTTAGAAAAATATCTATTGTAAGAAACAAGTTTTAAAAACAGGCAACTTTTAACACAACTTAGAGTCAGCGACCACAAACTTAATATAGAATTAGGAAAATATAGAAATATAGCAAGAGAAAATAGATTGTGTTCTGTATGTGAAATTGTCGAAGACGAATATCATTTTCTCTTACATTGTAATATTAACAAAGAATTAAGAAGAAGTATGTTCTATAAATTAAATTTAAATCAATATATTGATTTCAATAATCAAATTATTCATATGCACCAAATTTTAAATCCGAAATTGGAACTGATTCCAATTGTATGCGACTTTATAAAGCAGTCATTGGCACTACGAACATAGGGTCCACATTGGTCAAAGTTCCTCTAGTATAATATTTTAAATACACGCATTTAACTAGCTGTTATTATCTTGTTTGTATTATGTAATGATATTCTCTATACTTTTTTTGTCGTATTGTCATGTGTATTATGTAACAGTTTATGTTTGCTTTGACCCGTACGGGTGTCACTTTCGCAAAATAAAGATCATTTATTGTGGTACAAGGATGTTGAAACTCCTATGACTTTAACATCAAAATAAGCCTTACAATCGTCAAAACGCTAACACATATAGCTTATTGTTTTGTTTTTTGTTTGTTTGATGGTGTTTAACGCCACTTTCAGCAATTGTTCAGCTATATCATGGCGTCCAGTTTTTATTGGGGGAGGAAGCCGGATTACACGGAGAAAACCCCCCGACCTTCGGTAGGAAAACTGGCAATTCTTGTCAATTAAGATTGGAGTCGAGTACACCCTGCCTGCAGTGAGAATCGAACCCGCAATCTCAGTGTTGAATAGACCACGTGATCAATAGTAGACGAACTACCTTAACCACTCGGCCACCGAGGCCCCTTATAGCTTAATGAAATATCAATGGTGTAAAACGAAAACATGATTCGTTTGCGTGTTCACCTTTATGATAAACGAGTTAGTTGTATCGGAATGCATCGTATAACGGGCACACATTTTAGTTACCGACAATAATCTATGATTTGATGGACGCAAACAACGCGATAACAGTATCAGCAGCTAAATATATGATCACCGAATCAGCCATTGGTCCGAATACAACAGTTATATAAGGTTATTTGCAATAGGTATAACGTCATCCGTGTATATGGACCAGAATTATCTCGACCTATTTATCTCTGACCTATTTATCTATGACCTATAACGGATGATTGTTGGTCATCGTCCTAAAATAATGAAAAATGAAAGGTCGTTGATATACCTGATATGTCTCACAGTCACAAAATGTAACATTATTGGTTACTGACAGAGAAGAAGAATTGGACCTGGTTCTACAACGCAACTACGGTGAGACTCAAATAAAGTATTTGTCTACGAATACTGATCGTGCTACTTAGATTTAAGTCAGAAAAATTGTTACAAAGCACAATACACAGCTGCCACCGATTGTAATTTATTTCGTAGTCCCATGAAGATTAATCTCTACTAAATGATTTACATTGTTGTCCATTATAAAATGTTTATATACTGAATTTTAACACACATTGAGTGACCACCTTAGTTTCTCAAAAGTGACAGTACTCCTAAATCTCTACCATGTTAAAATAAATAGCTGATACCCATCAAATTTGGTTTTCAATTTCAAAACACATACAGCAGCTTTTTATCCTTGTTTTCTTCCGTCTTATATATTAAGTCCCTGAACACCAGTATAATCAGCTCCTATAGTGCACAATAGAAGTCAGCACTAATTGTAAGCATTTTAAAAGTTTTTAAAAGTTTTTTTTCATGAAATGTCACCAGCTTCCCAGACCCTTGCTACGGTATATCCCCACTGTGTATATCCCTAAGGCAAGCTACGCCCTCCGGTGAACTACGACATTCGGCAGGAAAATTGGCAATCTATAAGATCTCAAAATAACTTTTAATGACAAGCTATAGATATAATCAGGTAAGAAGACACGTACTGCACCGAACTACCTCGCCATATTTGGACACTTCTATCTTATCTTTATCTGATACATATAAGGGTTTCTGCCTTTATTTTAAAAGTTTATCAGAGAAGAGGTCAAGACAAAAATGTGTCCACATGAAGCGCTTTCCATGAATTGAATATTAAAACAACGCATTTGGGTCTGCATATTCCAAAGCACGCAAATCTCTAGTGAGTACCAAAAAAAAAACGGGTAAATTTGTACGTAGCATCTTAGTGTGTGATTTAATTTCGATGTCGAGACAAATTACTATATCAAACAATGAAAATGAAAACTTTAAGGAAAAAGTTTCATATAGACCCGTCCCCCGCCCCCCCCCCCCCCCCCACCCACAAGAAAAAATTGAACGGTAAATAAACGGAGAAAAGGATTGAAAATAAGAATGTATACTCTATTCCTTTAAACAAATGAATACGAGTGTGATTGCAAATGAAATATTATTTTTAACCATTTTTGTCCATATCATTTTAATTTTATTTACAGTTCAAATTAAAAATTCCATCTCTACCAAACATTTTTCATATTGTTATTATAAATCAAACCGCTCTTTAATTACATTGAATAGTTTAAAACAAACAACGACTTAACTTTAAACAAACTCGACATCAACTAAATTCTGTGGATAGATATATTATTTTATTGAAAACATTGTGCAATATAAATTACACCATGTACGATTTTTTTCTGACAAAAATAAACATTATATGTTTGTTAACTTACTGTGGGAAGCGAGTTTTCGTCCATTGTCCTGTTTAAGCTCTTCTTAAATGCTCGGTTTAATACAGTACATAGGTCGGGGTTACGTACAGTACACACGAATGTAATGTGAGATGATTCAACCACGTATATTAACCAGAACGATGTATGATAAGTTATGGCACGAAATTTATCTGGATTTTTTAAAATGAAATTTCAAATAATGAAATTCAAATACTTGTAATGTGTGAGATGCCGAGATTGACTGAATAATTGCATAACGTCCGTCGAGTGATACATCAGCTATATTCTGGACGAGACATGCAGAGGAAGAAAAAGCTGATACTAGTATACGACACGGACATTGACTAGAGTTTAATCGCATAAGCATTAGGATGGTTATCAAAGAAAAGAACCAGATTAATAATGAAAGTGTATAACAAAAATTCGATGTTGTTTTTGTTGTGTCAGAAGTAAATGCGACCTACAATTTCTATCTAATATTTGAAAGCTATACACTGAAAAAAGTATACCAGTATTTCATTTTTTTCGAACAACAAAAATGCAATTTTTATCATTGTTGAAAACAGTAGATGAGTACCGGTGTAGTAAGCCAAATTTAGTTTAAAAAAAACTCTTTTGCTAGGCATAAGATTTCAATAAAACCAATCGTACAGACCAAACAGCATCACATTTGAACATATTGTAAATGTGAAGATATTGATGCAAAAAAACAACAAAAAAACAAAAACAAAAACACAAAAACAAAAACAAAAACAAAAACAAAAACAAAAACAAAAACAAAAACAAAAAAAACCAAACAAACAAACAAAAACTTAGAAAGAAATTCCACTCTATAAGCATATACGCATAACCTGCTTTAGTATTCGTCACCATCTATGTGACACATACCACAATAATAAGTCAAAGTCAGGAATAACACATTTTGTACAACTATTGGCATCAGTTAGATTTGTGACATTGTTAGTTAGTCTGTGGTGTAATGGAAAAACGATTTTAATGGGAGCCTGTATCTTTAATTAATACAGATTCTAATACAGATTTTGGCTGGAAATCCTTTTCCGAGAGGAATTTGTTCTCTTCAACTCTGAAAAGGGCGATTGATGAATTTCGTAAAACGAAAACCTTTACGGAATGTTTAGCAAGAAATTTTGACCGCCCAAGGGTCGTGGTATGGACTAGAAAATTTGTACGGACCTAGCCTAATCGAAATATATATATTAATATGAGAACGATAAACAGACCTATTTAAAGGGAGATAATTACATTACATCAGGAACTGTTGCTTACATGAGCAGCTAGACGTGATGTTGGCGCGACATTTGATTAAACTTTGATCGTCTACTGGATTTTTGTATGTTTATACAGGTGCGTGCTACCCCAGCAAACACAGTACGTAAGTTGAACGTTACACTAACGTTAAACTTTGGTTAGTAATTGAGTAACATTTTTTTAACGTTTTTGTAACGTTCATTGATAACGTTAGCGGGTAACCAAAAAATAACGTTGTTAAATAACGTCATAATAACATTTGAATAACGTTAAAATGTTAATGTTTATTTTGAAACATTAAGCTAACATTTATTTAACGTATAAAGAATACGTTGTATTTTTAACTTTTAAATAACGTATGCATGGTAACGTTTATACAACGTTAGGCAACTATTTTCTATCAGAAATATCTGCTATATCGAAAAATATATATATTGAAAAATGACTGTTCTTATCAAATGTTTATGGATAATTGTTTTCGAAAATGTGTTGAGAATCTAATAGTATTATTTTAACGTCATTGTAACATTTATTTATAACGTTTTGTGCAACCTTAAAATAACGTTTGTAAATAACGTCACGGCAACGTTTGAATAACAAAAAATATTAATGTTAATTTAAAACGTTTTTCTAACATTTGTTTAACATTAAAGAATAACGTTGTATTCTTAACTTTTTAATAACGTATGTATGGTAACGTTTATACAACGTTCTATCTTCTATCAGACATCTGCTATATCGAAAATATATATTGAAAATGACTGTTCTTAGCAAATATTTATGGGTAGTTGTTATCAAAAATGTCTTTAGTTCACATCCACGGAACAACCATTTTTCGTCCCTTCCGAAGGACTAGCATCGTTTCTTGGAGTGAACGGCCTCCATGTAATTATACGGTTAGGGATCCTGTGACGAAAATATCAACTACAGTTAACATGTCAAATATATCAATAGTTTGAGTTCACGTTTATATTTAAAAAATCATGTCGACATTTAGAGTGCATAATTTTAATCACGCTTAATTTGTTTCGATTTTTAACGATATTTTAAAAACATGTATTTTTATTTTTCAAAGTTTTGGGAAACACAACAGGCAATTTTAAAAGCGAATGCGTTTAAGTTTTAAATGAACCTTCATTTTTAAACAATATCCAGAATATGTCACATATATAGATGGTAAATTAATATTATATATGCATATTTATTTTAATTATTACTAGGTGTAGCAAAATATTCTCTGTCCGGAAATTTGCTTTACCCTTTCGGAAACTGCTTCTAACATTAAAATTTGTCAAATACTTTCGAATAAATTAAGTTAAATTCCGGTGTACTTTGAAAAGATATTTTGAAACGCATATTTATTTTTCAAAACTTATTCATTTCTAATTTTTGTGGGTATCTGATCATCACTACAGCAGTTTATTGCAAACATACGAAACTAACCTACAATTTCAATATTCTGCCGCCGCTGGTTTTGGCGCTTTTCACACAAACTTCGATCTCAACACAATATTTACTCGCATTTATAAGAATTGTTCATTTTCATTGAAAAGGTAAGGATACAGTCATTTACTCGAAAACCTTAACTTAAGCCTCAGTAAAAAAAACCTGCTACTGTACTGGCACAGAGTTGATATCGACACCTGATTTTCAAATGTTTATTGTGAAATTATTTTGACAGTCGGATCGAAAATGCAACCTGATCTTGAAAGAATAAAGGATGGCCTTTGAAACGAGTCCTTCCATTAAAATTTTCACGGTAACTTGGAAAAAAATTTGGCAACATGGCGAGAACTAAGTTTGTGACAATGCAAGTGTGCCACTGACTCGCCTACTATAGTGCCAGTGGCAACTGTTGTACTGAACTGTGCCTGTACAGTATGCACTTTTTAGTTTTGCACTGCCCTGTATATCATAGCGAGCATCGCAGATGCTAGCTATACTGTTACATGCATGTATGTAAATAAGGTCACGTGATCCATATGAAGAAACCTTTTTCGGATGGTAGCTGAGCTTTCAGAAGAAAATACTGTGATCAAGCACAAAAAAAAATAATTTAAAAGTCGACAGAAATAGATTTTATATTGATAAAATTTAAGTGTTTATTTTTTAAGTAAAAAAGAAAATGTCCGACAATTTTTTTGCAATCTCAAATAAGCATATTAATTTTTTTACATTTTTTGTGACTTCACCAACACATTAAAGACATCACGTCACAAAAGGAATGCAGAGGCACTCTTTAGGTGCTCTGAAGTAACATCATGAACCATAAAATATGCATGTGATGCTCGCATTTAGGCTGTGCCTATATTCATATTATAAAATTAAATGTTATTTACTGTAATGGCATGATTCTATGAGAAGACATGTGATATGTAATGTATACGTGTGTGGACTATGGCTTATTTTGTTTCATATATCGGAAATCATTGGAGCACGACCAGAGTGGCCCCATCCCCTTCTAAATTTTTTCATCCGCCACTGGTTTTAATTATGTACATTTATAGAATTAATACTACTTTCTATTTTTATCCTGAGCTCTGCTTCAGGTACTTTAGTACAAACAATTACATCACGTCATGAATCTGTTGACATGTATTTCTTCTTTTTCTATCTGATATTGCAGGGACTTTATTACAGATACAATAAGGTAACCCTCAGTCCACTGGCTAGGATCTGGTCCTATTCATCGTAATGCAGCAAGTCTTAAATTTATTATGGGCCTTTTGACAATAATAATATTGTTGCCCATTTGCCTTGAAAACTCGAGATCTCATGCGTATTTGATTTATATTTTGCATGTTACTAAGCCTTAACTGCTTAAAAATTTATAAGTTTATTACCTTTAATAGGACCAGATTGTAATGGAAACAATGTACTAGACTGATTGTTGTTGTTGAATTAAGGTCTTAAAACGAATTCAGACATTGTCGCACAAGCAATTTGCATGCAAATATTTTGATCACAAATTTTAATTAATTAATTCAGGCCAAAACAAATTATATTTTTGTTTCCTGCTACCATAGATATACAAAAATAGGGTCGGTAGGTTGGAAAATTATTCTACCTTGAGTCAATAAGGAAACAAGCCAGACTTTAGTGGTTCTTTTGTAAAAATGGCAAAATGATGAGGGTAGGGGCCAAAAATAGGGTACATTGTAGGTTGGGTAGCAGGAAACGAGACTATATTTTTTTGGCCTTAATAGTGGCCATGCATGCAATCATCTTTGTCTGGCAAACTAACAAGGAGAACATCAGTTTTCAGAATGTAAGTCTTGGGCTTTACATGTACTAAGGTCACTTTGTTTTTCATGAAAAGTAATATACTGTATTATCTTCAAACTGAAGACCAATATGCGTCAGGGTATGAACTACATAAATTTTTCTGGATCTCAACACATGTACAACATTTCACTGTTTCAGATTATTTGGCATGTTCATAAAACTTTATTGACAGTTTCATCAATTTGTTGTAAATAATAAAGCAAAATATACCAATAAATGGCTCAAAATAAAAAGAAAAATCAAGTTATTGTAGGCAAAATTGAAACATTGGAACAAAGTTTTACAAGGGAAAATAATCATTTATGTAGGACTGACAAGTTTTGCACCGTCAGTATAACATATTTCTTGGCTTCTACTTAAGGAATTTATTTAATTGCATTTGGAATTTTAGGTTTAAAAAACTTGTTTTTGAATACTTTGTAGATTAAAGTAGTTTTTAGCTTTAGCTGTTTTAAATTATATAAAATTTAAGTAAATTTTTTTTATTTTAAAGGTGTCATTGATAAGCTTCAAGAAATTATTACAGTCAACAAAAGAGTGAAAATAAACTGGACATGTTGATAGGTCAGAAGAACGACATCGATATGCTTGAAGATATATTGTCTGCTCCTGTTGATATCATAGAGGAGTTTAATAGAATGGGGCAGGAGCTAGAGGAAGATGCTTATCAGCGCAAGATGGTATGAAAATATTACATTTAGATTATTTTTAAATGAAATACATAATTTTACACAGATTTTCCAATAAATAATTTAACTAAATTTATTGTTGAACACCCGAATAAGGTTTCCTTAATAATCTTTACATGAAGGAAGTACATTATTTGGAGATGTGCATAAAGAATTTTCATTGCTGTCGGATATCATTCAGGGGATATAACTGGATTTAGACATTTTAAATATAGTGTTCAAAGAGAGACCTCATAAGTGCAACTCCTTAACCATGTTAGCCGCTAAATGGAATTTGATGAAAATCTGGAGTTGTGCATGAAGAAATTTTATTGCACTCAAATATCATTCTGGGGAGATAATTAGACATACAGTTTTTTTTTGGCAATAGAATCCACAATGAATCGCTCACAGTATTCCTTGTTTGATATCACTTCGCCCTATAGTGATCAGTCTGTCCATCCGAACTAATCGTGTCCGGGCTGTAACTTTTTTATCTTTTGATGTAGGCTTTTGATATTTGGAATGTAGGTAGATAATATCAAGGCGATGTGTCGCATACCGTGGTTGATAACCTTTGACCTTAAGGTCACATTATTGCTTTTTGTAACACAAATTCATGTCCGTGCTGTAACTTTTTTTATCTTTTGAGATAGGCTTTTGATATTTGGAATGTAGGTAGATTATATCAAGGCGATGTGTCGCATACCGTGGTTGATAACCTTTGACCTTGAACTTTGACCTTAAGGTCACATTATTGCTTTCTGTATTACAAATTCATGTCCAGACTGTAACTTTTTTATTTTTTGAGATAGGCTTTTGATATTTGGAATGTGGGTAGATAATATCAAGGCGATGTGTCGCATACCGTGGTTGATAACCTTTGATCTTGAACTTTGTCCTTAAGCCAAGTTAAGGTCACATTATTCCTTTCTGTATTACAAATTCATGTCCAGGCTGTAACTTTTTTATCTTTTGAGATAGGCTTTTGATATTTGGAATGTGGGTAGATAATATCAAGGCGATGTGTCGCATACAGTGGTTGTTGACCTTTGACCTTGAGCTTTGACCTTAAGGTCACATAATTGCTTTCTGAATAACAAATTCATGTCCGAGTAGTGATCAGTCTGTCCATCCGAACTAATCGTGTCCGAGTTGTAACTTTTTTATCTTTTGAGGTAGGCTTTTGATATTTGGAATGTGGGTAGATAATATCAAGGCAATGTGTCTCATACCAAGGTTGATGACCTTTTACCTTGACCTCAAGGTCTGCGGGGCCCACAGAGATGGGTACCATCTCACTGATATCTGGTTCTACTTTGTTAAATAAATTATCTACCTGTATGAATACAATATTAGGAATTAAAAGACATTTTGTTGGGTTCTGATTGTGTCTGTAGATTTTACTTTTGTTCTTGGAAGATCACATACTGTCATTGTAGCTCTGGCTTAATGATTAGAAATTATATTTATTTCATGTTTTGTCATTAAAGGGGCTGTTATGAAAGTCCAGAAGGTGGAGAGAGGACCTATTGATGACGCTTTGATAGAGGTGCTAAAGCATGCACCACATTTACCTGGTTCACCAAAGCATATAAAGGTAATTATGAAAGCTAATATGACTTATTAGGATAAGGTTGGGTTCCATTGTCTGAACGGATTAATAACTGATAATAATTACATTTGCCTTGCATATAATTAAAATGTGGTAATTCTATTGGTTAACTGGTCCATGGAATCATCTTATATAACTCGATGAAATGTCACTTGTGTTAGTAACATGGCCATTAACAGGTCATGACCTTACAAATAATATTTAAGCGCAAATAAAAAAAATACACAAACACACCATAAAACAAAATAAAAAAAACCATTAAAATGTAATTATAAGAATTGAACTGGTACTTTTAGAGTTAGTGTTAAAGTTTCATAAAGGAATTAATTCAAAATATTGGAACAATTTATAATTATGGAGAGGGGTATCCTTTTTTAAGCACATTCTGAGTCACTGAAGTATTTTTTGTTTCATAACAATTTTCTCAGCAAGTACTTATTATAGTCTCTTGACATTCATAATTAATGTACCATCAGCGTGGGGTCCCATATGGGATTTGATGTAAAGTCTGTTGCTTGCCTTCTTCCAGTTTAACGAAATATGGTGATTTTTTTACTTTGATAGATTTTTTTTTTTTATTTCAGAAACAGACTAGTACCACAAGAATTGAAATCGACTCCGACTAAAGAGTAAAGATTTTTTCTCCAGGATAAATTGGACAATAATTATAATTCAGAAACAACTAGTAGATATAAAAATGACATTTTTTATGACAATACTAAGAAGGCATAATGTAATTACATATTTTCTCAAATTAAAAAGGAATATCTTGATAAACTTGTTTTTATTTAGTCACAGCCCATTAATATGTTTCTAGCAATACTGTGTTGTGACATGCAAAAATTGCAAATTTCAGAATTTTCTTAAGCCTCAAATACACTTTTTCTTCCCCTCTTATTGTTCCCTATAATTGATTTTTTGGTTTCTACTTGACTAATAGAATGTAGTTTTTAGTGTTGATTTCTGTCAAAAGTATATGGTGCCCAAGAAAACATTTCAATTAATCATATATGATTTATTGATGTCATATGTTGGTTTCGTTGATGAAAAGAATAATGTCAGGTATGTTAAGCTGCATTGTTTGATAACGTTAAAGGTTTGTTGTCTGAAAATGTTTAAGTTACGTTTTCTGATAACGTTAAAATTTCGTTGTTTCATAACGTTTAAGTTTTGTTGTTTGAAAACGTTAAAGTTACGTTGCTAAATAACATTCGTGTTATGTTGTTTGGTAACGTTAAAAATTAGTTATTGAGTAACGTTATAAAAAACGTTACACTGACGTTGATCGGAGTCTACAAAATGCCGTTACTTTAACGTAAAAAATATACGTAACTATAACCAAAAAGTAACGTTTTTTTAACGTTAAATAAACGTTATTGTGTTTGCTGGGACACGACCTTGACATAAAAAATATATTGTATTAACACATCTAGCATGTGTTTTATCTTAATATAATATAATTAAAATCAGTTTCTTTTTAATTTCTGCCCTTTATGAGCAACATATCAGAAAGTAGGAAGCATTGCTATCTGTTAATTAAATAATTGTCAGAACCGGTCAGAAGTTTAAAAAAAAATCTTATGCAGACAAAAACTTCAAAAGATTGAAAAAGTCGCACATCTACATGTAAACAAAGAGATAACTCAAGTGCAGAAAAGTCATATACACATAGATGTGATCGACATTTTATACAACGTCTAAGGTAAAAATAGTACACGAAAGTCCTCAGTTCATATCCGAGATTCTGAAAACAGCAGACCTTGAAACAAAGAAAAATGTGTCACGTTTTTACATTGATACGATGGTCTTTAAAGGTACTAGTAGTTAGACGTCGGTATATGTTGCGTCTTTTTAAATTAGTGCAGACATGTTGTGCTCGAATCCAACATAAGATGGTTGTTTCCTTCCAAAGATCGGGTTAGCAACAGGTACTTCAGCTTCCTCTCCCACTAAAAAATGGGATCAATGACAAAGCTAAATTCTTAAAGTGTCGTTAAACCTCGTCCGAATCAAAATACAAACAAATTGAATATAACACATTTCCCCTTTATATTGTTTCTGAATAATCGATTACTTTGATTGATTGTTTGTTTGAATGGTATTTTAACGCCTTCTCTCCATTTTAGCCATTTTACAGCTACATTGTGGCGTCCAGTTTGTATTTGGGCGGGAAGCCGGAATACTTGCAAAAAACCCTAGCAAAATTTGTCAATTCGAGTCGAGTACACAATGTGCACAGTGACACTAGAACCAGCAACCTCAGTGTTAACAGACCCGGTGATCAATAGTATATGACTACCTTAACCACAAGGCCACCGAGGCCCCCGTGTAACTTTGCTATGCATTATCAGATTATTAACCTAACCGGTGTATCATATGACTGTATAAACCATCAAACTAATTTGGAACTTAGCTATACAGTCACTGTAGTGATGGGGTTATTACGTCATATGGAAAGGCAACTGAATGCCAATATTTTGACCTGACGGTTGTCAGGGTAGTAATCCAATGAACTGCACCAATGGTGGTTGTTTCAAAGCCCGTCCCTCAAGATACCTGGACGACGAAATCGTCCAGAATAAGTCCAAAAGGCGGCTAGGCTGTTTTAATATATCGTTGGCCTACCCCCGAACCCACATAGTTACATATGCATTAGCCCACTATGACCAGCCTAGGAGTACACCGTCACTAATATATTCTACATTAATTAAAACTCCCTTTATTTTGCACTTTTTGTACTTTTGGACTTGCGTCAAGCACTATCAGTGAAATTTTACTATATTATATACGTGTAAGCAAGCATAAACATCTGAAAAATACGTGTTTTTGGAGGTCTTGAGGGAAAGCACAAATCTGTAAATATCGATTACGAGCGGTCTCGGGGAAATCACATATTTGTAAAAAAATTGATTTTGATAGGACTTCGGGTAAGCACATACTGAGAAATATCATTTTCGATAGGTATTCATGAAAACATATCTGTAAATTATGGATTTCGAGAGGTTTTCGAGGAAAACTCAAATCTATGCAATATGGATTTAGAGAGGTCTTTATTTAAGCACCCAATAACAAAGTAAAACATTTTATGCTTCTATGTAACGCGGCCAGTCTCATCTTAATGAGCTCAGTGAGGTTACAGTTGACATGCCGCTTGAACGTGTTTGCAGTATAATAAAAATCCTTCACTGAGTGCATTTATAGCACATCGGAACGAAGAAAACCAAACTTGAAACAAAATATTAGAGCAAAATAAACTAGTTTCACTTTGCGCATTACCTCACTGGTTATTCTAGAATAACCTCTTCTAAGAAAGGCATGCTATATGCATATTTCAAGTATACTGTCTTAACTAGAGCCGATCAAATATTGTACACTATCTTACGGGATGCCGATCAAATACTGTACACTGTCTTACGGGATGCCGATCAAATACTGTACACTGTCTTACGGGATGCCGATCAAAAACTGTACATGTCCTACGGGATGCCGATCAAAAACTGTACATGTCCTACGGGATGCCGATCAAATACTGTGAACTGTCTTACAGGATGCCGATCAAATACTGTACACTGTCTTACGGGATGCCGATCAAATACTGTACATCGTCTAAAGGGATGCCAATCGAATACTGTACACTGTCTTAACCACAGCCGATCAAATACTGTACACTGTCTTAACCAGAGCCGATCAAATATTGTGCACTGTCTTACGGAATGCTGATCAAATACTGTACACCGTCTTACGGGATGCCGATCGAATGCTGTACACTGCTTTAACGAGCTCGTGGGCCTATCAAATACTGTACACTGTCTTACGGGATGCCGATCGAATGCTTTATACACTGCTTTAAAGAGGGTCGGTCAAATATTGTATACTGTCTTAATGAGGGCCGATAAAATACTGTACGCTGTTTTAACGAGGGTCGATCAAATATACTAATACAACTGTGGTAATGAATTCTCAACAAATGTTTACACTATTTAGAATGGAAAATTAGTTAAATTGAAATCTTAATGAAAACGAGGGAAACATCGCATCCTCACAAGCACGTGCTCACAAGTTAGGGTTTCTGTGTCCACACACAGAAACACTGACTTGTGAGGATGGAAACATCGATAAAATGAGTATTAAGTGTCTATAACAAGTACTTAAGATATTTAAAAAAGAATTCGATGCATTCAGTAAGCATATTTGTAATGTTAGATGATATTTTTAGGTGTTTATGTTTTTTTATAGTGTGTGTCATTTTTTTAAATCGCATGTGGAGCTACGTGGGTCATTTTTTTGAAATTGTGAAACTATTATTTTTAATGTTATATATAGGAACCCCGTTGTATCGATCTACTGAATTTTAAAAACATGATAAAATATTATAAAAATCAGAATTTGCGAGATAGAGAGACTAGTAATATCAGTGGATATAACAAAGAAGGAAACCGAAATAAGTTTGTTTATTTATGTTGTTTATGGTTGACGAAAATAAGTGGATTAATAAATAGATCGATACAATGAATAGATCGATACAGTGAGGTCCTACAATACAATAAATAATAATACAAATATCTTTATATATACATATTGCATAATAATTTCCGCGGAATAAAAATTATTTCAAACATATCAATTGTTGTACACTACAGGCAATTGCAGTGCACGCTGAGTGACTAATTTTTAATAAATTTTAGAAAAGCAAATTAAGTACGTAACATATGGTATCCCGTCAACGTTCCAATAGTATACAATATCGGTATCTATAGTGCGTTTTTTTTATACATGAAAACTAAATTCAGGTTTCCTCAAGCGTTTACACAACGCTGATCAGCGGAAAATGGCAGCCGCTGGCCTTGCCAGGTTTGGCAGACGACTTTCAAATCGCCTTATCTCACCATCTTTTAAAGAATCCACTAAGAATGCAAACTGCGCGAAGACTTTATCGCAAAGCTTTTTCACAAAATGTCCTGATTATGGTAAATAAAATAGTTACACAGTTTTGCAAGTTTACATGGTATGTCCTTGAACGCTGTCAGACGATCTTGTCTGGTACTAAACCTTATAGGCACAAGGCGGTTAGTTTCTTGTGGTCATTTCAAGAGTTTTATGTCTTTTACTGGTTGTTTTTTAAAATTATATCTGTATCTCATTACAATAAAATGTTTTGCTGCCCCATCAAATTGGCATTAAGACCAAGGCCATGCTCCTTGTTTATAATTAGTGTTGACGTATTGTGGAGCGGGTTTTTTGCGTGAAAAATGAAAACTGCTTACCGCGTATGGTTCCGCTAATGCTCCTTTTGTAGATCAAGAAATCTACTTTTTAAAATCAATAATTATTTCCTCGAGATATTCAGCGTTTTGAAATTTGGCAATTTTTTAATTTTGAAAGGGCGATTTTCCATACTAAAATTTGACCTTAATTAGAACGGAAGTGTACTTTAGGAACAATTCATTGTTGTCTACTCGAAATCCTTCGGGTGATGTCCTCTGCAGTTTAGGCGGGAAAAGTCTCGCGGTTTGTCTGAATACCATTGAACGTCACGAAAGCAGACGAATATTTGTAAACATCGTAAGGTCCCTTTAGAAACGAAAATGGCTGACTTATTATGTAAAATTCCCGTATCAAAAGCCAAGGACGATTTGTAACAACTTAACAACAGAGGCATATTATAAAACATGGACATGTTATCGTATCTACATTTTGTCTACTGAATTTTGGTAATAAAGAGGTAAAATATAGAATAATGAAAAAATGCAAGCAAACAAATTTTTCCAAAGGGGGTTGGCATTTAGTATAGGCTGACCGGGTCACTGTAGACCCTGGGACCATACTGGGAGGGTTCCCAGTGCTCGACCCACAGAGCAGCCCAGTGCATCCCCGGGTGGCGGATAGGGAAGACCCACCCATTGGGGGGATGTCAGGTCATAATACGGAAAGCCTGACCGCAGACCGTAGTGGGTAAAGTGTTTGGAGAGTGTCACGCTCCTTCAACCTTGCACGATAAAGACCCCTTTTGTAAATTTCGAAAAAGAGTAGGCTCATTGTAGTCGCTACAAAGGGCTAAATTTTCCGCCCCTACCCAAAACTCCATACTTTTCCAGTTGCAGTCAAAATGTTGTCCCCTGTTCCTGGCCTGAATATAGCTGAAATACTGCTTGCTGGATGTAAAGCAGACATCCAATCAATCAATCAATCATTGTCGACCTGGGTACTATATCTGCATACCCAGGGTATTTAAAATTTGAGAAATGGTACCCTATTGGACTATTTCAGATTAATGGTACCCAGGGTACTGTCACTTAACATAAACATACCCAGACGAATATTGTTGAATCAAATCCATTATTTTTCAACAGTGTTCATAAACTTGCACATGATCAAAATAAACGTAACTGTAAACTGTAACAAACCACCATTCTTCTATTTATAATTGTGGACCAAATACGGAAAGGAAATGAACGACAACAACGTAATCTCATGATACTTAGCAAACCAGGTACGTTTATGTGAAGCTGCAGTACTCGGGTACCATTACAAAGTACCCAGGTCGAAAATGACCCGTTCAGCCTTGTTAAGCTTATACTGAATGCCACACACCCCATGGATTGCTTTTTTATTATTCCATATTTTACCTTATAATTACGAAAATAAAATCGATAAAATTTAGATATGATAACCTGTCCATGTTTTATACTGTGTCTCTTAGCTTACTTACTTGTTGCAAAACAAATCGTCCTTGACTTTTTAGGGGCTGCTCTAGCTTCTAAAAAGCTGGTGCCAGTTTTGTAAAAGTGTCGCCAGATTAGAAATCACGAGATCGTTTATGACCCGGCGAAATTGTTTAACATAATTGTTTAACACCCTGAAAATATTCTGTCTCTTAATTCAACTTTTTCAAAAGCAGCTCATACAATAATTTTATTTTAATAATAAAAAGATGTATGATTGATTTCTTGTTAGCAGAAAACCAAAATTTTACAGTAATGTATTGGAAACATCTATCCCCATGAATGAACATAAAACCGGAAATACTGAAAATCAAACTACGGTACGCATGTGTGAGAGTTTTCCAATTACGAAATTAAGACGGACATCCAGTCCACAAATCACTCAACAACAACGACGTCAGTTTTCATGCCTGCATTTTATTTATTACATTTTAACAAAAAATATTACTAAAAAGAAAAGTGTGTTTTGTTATTTCTATACATTAATAGAAGCTGACAAAGGATCGTAAATGATGCGATCACTTATTACCAATAGATTTAACACACACATGCATGGTTTAACACTATAAAACCTACATGTAGACGCCAACAAAATCGCCAGACATAATATTTTGTTGCCAAATAAAAAAAAATCACAATTGGTGGCATTGGCAAAGTCCAGAACGGCCCCTGCTTTTGCTATGTGAATTTAATGTAAGTCTGGCATTTTTTTTTCTAAAATAGTACTCGGACAAGTCGCGAGACTTTTCCTTCCTTAACCACATACGACATTACCCAAAGAATTTGGAATAAACAACAATCAATTGTTCCCAATGTAAACTTGTGTTCTAATTTACTCTAGTAAATTGCCCTATCAAAATGAAAAAATAAAATGCCATATTATTTCAAAATGCTGAATATCTCGAGAAAATAATTACTGATTTCAAAAAGGACACTTCTTGATAAGTCAAAAATGGACATGAATGAATGTATATAGTAGTGATATCGCAATTTGTTCTCTTTGTAACATACATGTATTAATAACCAGAGGATATACTTATCTCAGACAGTAAAAGAATATCTACATGTACTTGTAATTTGCATGTACATGTAGTTTTGGGTAATACATTATAAATATAACAATTTTAGTTAATAATACCAGACAAAAATAGCGACAATCATGTTGTACCATAATAACTGCTACATCTCTTGTCTTTTTTGTAGCCTCTACCCCAGTTCTGATGCCAGCATTGTCACCAACAATGACAGAAGGAACAATAGTAAAATGGCATAAAAAGGAAGGTATAACTACAGTAGTTTTGTTGGAAATTTTAATGTAAATGCATTGAAGCAAAAAAAGAATGTGGCCATGGTAGCTGAGTGGTTAAGGTGGCAAATCATGTGCCTGTCAATGCTGAGGTTGCAAGTTCAAGTCTAACTGTGGGCCGGGTTCCCCACTTAAACATTAATTGATAAGGTTTTGCTAGTTTTCAACTGAAGCTCTTTGGTTTCCAGTACTCCAGCTTCCTCCCCCCTCAACTATAAACACCAAGACACCAAGATAAACCCATTCTAACAACAGATAAAAATGTCTAATAAATAGGGTTCCTTGAATTTGAACAAAACTGCTATAACCTCATATCACTAGTAAAATTGGTTTTGTATTTCAATGTATTTATTCAATTGCAATGTACAACTTATTTTTGAATTACTGTCCTCCTTTCAGAGCACCTGGACTCGCCCCCGGTTGTAATGTAGGTAGCAGAGTTTGTGCCACTCAGTTATTGGTTTTTGTGTTGTGTGTCTTTGTGTGTGTGTGGTCCATGGTTTAGTCTTTCCTTGACTTATTGTTTGATGAATACTCCTTGGTATCTTCAAATTTCAATTATGTTTTTTTGTCAAAGTACATATATGTCATAACCATTATCTTAAGAAGAACCACTTGACAAAATATGATGTAATCCAACATTTCTTGATGGCATTCAGGGATTTCACAGTGAAATTGTACATGTACCAAGAACTGTTACCTGCCTGAGATCATGGAGAATACCAGTTGAAATTATTGTAACCCCGAAAGTAATTCATAAAAATATTGTCTGAAAAGACAGATGGTCGCCATATTGCCTGGCATAGTTTTGGGGTACCTTCAAAATATTAAAAATACCTCCTGGTTTTGAAAACTTTGAAAGGACATTGCAATTGCCATACCTTTTTTTTTGCTTACTTTGTTTATATAGCAAAGTTTTTGAAAACACTATTATATCTCAGGGACCATAGAATATCCTATGTATAGTGAATTATCTGTCACCAAACAAAAAGCGACCTTGGTTGCTAAGTGATTATGGTAGAAAGTCATCTACATACTGCTGATCATGTGGTCAGTCACAGAGGTTGTGGACTCGAGTCTCAATAATGTGTTCAGGTAAGCTAAACTCTAATCCTAATTGACCACCATTGCCAGTTTGTATACCAAAAGTTGGGGGTTTTCTCTGGGTACTCTGGCCTCATCCCTTAAAAAATGGATGCCACAATATAACTGAAAAATTGCTGAAAGTGACGTTAATCACCTTTCAAACAAACACAAAGAAAAACATCCATGTACATGCATTCCTTCAAAGCCCCCCAGTTCTTTATAGAAGGGTTGATGACATTACTCTTAAAACTTTCAGGTGATGCCTTAAACCCAGGAGATTTGTTGTGTGACATACAGACAGATAAGGCTGTTGTCAGTATGGATATTGAAGAGGAAGGGATCCTGGCTAAAATTCTGGTAAAATTACATTGTTCTTGTAGAAGTCACAAGTTGTTGCAATAAACCTGTTAAATGTTATTTGATTGAAACCTGCATTTAAATGTAAATTTCACAAAAATTTTCTTACACATAATAATAAGGATTGGCAACATTAGGCTTAGTGCTTCTGAGCTGATGCACACTTTGGAGCTGCAGAAGTTAGGGTCTGTACAGTGTCAGGGGCATAGCTGGCTTTACACGAGTATGTGACTGAATCCACATGATTAATGCAATCTACTGCTATTATCAATAAACTGTCCATTTTCAGTACTAAGTAAAGCACATTAGAACTCTCCAAAATCCACCAAATTGCATGATTGTTTGCAAAATTTTCTGAACCAACCTAGTTATTTTGTGAATCCACATTGTAACTAGTCTAGCTATGCCCCAGAGTGTTGACATTTTGAAAAGGTGCTTAAATATATGTAATTGGAGATAACTCATACAAATCTGAAAATTATCAGTTATTTCTTTCAATATATGTATAGTGGAGTTGAAAGGCACTGTATATAAAGTGCATTAGATTTTTTGCTTGGGTTGTGGGAGCCTTCCATGCCTCTTACTATTTTTCCCAGAATAGCCCTAATACTGCAACTTGGTATTCAGTTCAAGTTCAAGTTAGGAGTTATCAACTTTGGTAATTGATTGATTTGTTACTGAATGTGCAGAAAGCTGAGTTTCAGCTGTATTCAGAATGAGGACAAGTTAACTACTTTTGTAGGAAAGGGGACAGAATATTCAGACTGTCAATCCAAAAGTATGTAGTGTTGGATAGGGGGAATTTAGCCTTTTGTAGCGGCTGCGATGCACTTAGTCTTTTTCTTAAGCTGTAAAAGGGGTGTTGCTCTTTATGAACACTTGAATCACTATGACATCTGTATTATACAGTTTTATATTTCATCAACATTTATGGCAACATTCAGCCAGACATTTTGAAAGTTAAAAATCTCAACCCGACATTTGACCAGGCATTCTACCCATTTTTAAGTCCGGCATATCCAGAAATTTGTCTGTCTGAACTAATATTTACCTGTTGATAATTATATTAAGACTTTTAACATTTTTGTTTGTTTGTTGAATATTGTTTAATGCCAGCAATTTTTCAGCTACACAGCAAGCAGCGTGGATTTTAAATTTTCCGTTTTCGTGACGGTAGTGGCAAAATTCTAGAGTTAATCCCTTTCCTTCTATGTCGTAAAGGTAATCCATGACGATGTGGTGGATTTACACGATCTCTAGTGTTTTGTGACGAAACACCAAATTATTTTGTCGCGACATCCATCGAGAAGAAGTCTGATAAATTTTCCTTTGATGTGCCGCTGTCAACATAAGCTTTACATTACCTGCGATGATCGTCTGCATGTGAAAACGTGTTCAATATAACACATCCCATTGTCGATTGTTAAATATAAACAATTGAAATGCAAAAAATATTTTTATTTCTTGAAAGAAATGATAATAAATGATGGTAATGTGGTATATTTTTTCTACTGACATTAATCAGAGCGAATGATTGAATAGATTATATTGTGGTATCTTCTGTCTACCAGTTGTATTTCAATAAACGGATGTTTACTATTTATGATAATACACCGTTCAATGCCGGTAACAAATTTGGAAATTAACATTCGAGTATTTATTGAACATGCGAAAATTGAAAATGATGAAAAAGATTTGTAATTTAACCATACAGTACAATTTAAATAACATAATTAAAAATTACAAAAGTATTATTAAGTCAGTAAATACGACGGTCTATGCAATTCTTATAAGACAAGTGTAACTGAATCTGAATTCCAAAAACATCGTATTTGAAATAAATTGTAAACCACAATGTCTTTAAAATTCAGGTAAACTTCAAAGGAAAGAAGAGATACGATGGGTCGATTGTTTATTACATTTATATTTCATTTGCACTAAAATATAAAAGGTTATATATGTTCAATAAATTGTCCCCTGTTCATTAATTTTAAAAAACTACTTTGCCGCACATAGATATTCGATTTTTTCTTCAATCTTGGACCGAAGATTTAGTTATGTATTGAAATTTCAGTTTAATTATTTAAATTTTTGGGCCTACGGCTGAACAGGTAATTGGTTGCACGTACGCTCATATTTAGAGCAGATAAATAAACTATATAAGGATTCCTAAATTGACAAAGGAATTACATTTTTATGATAGATTATGTATATAAATTATGTATAAGATGATCTTTGTAGCTTAAACACGTGATTTCAGAACTACGTACCTAGGCCGAATTTTACTGCCGTGCCCGTTATAATCCGAAGTTAGTTTTGTAATTTGTTGGATTAACTCGCAAAAAAAGCGAGGGTACGATTATTCGTTCTACTACGTACCTAACTGTCAGCATTGCTCGCCTAGGCAGAATTTTACTGCCGTTATAATCCGAAGTTAGGGTACGTTTATTCGTTCTATGCTCGACCTAACAGATCATATAGATATATACTTGAGAAGAAATATTTGTGTATTATTTTAAAAACAATACATGTACATTAATTAGTGTTGTAAAGTTGTAGAATTTACCGTTCATCCAAAGTATACAATTAATACAGAAATAAGATCAAATAACAACACGCCACAACTTTGGGCAGGGGGAATTTTTTAATATTAGGTAACAAATCTTCCGGTTTAAAAATTAATAAAGTTTTCATTAAATAGATAAAATATAATTTTAATGTTATTTCCAATTAATTACTAAATAAGTACACGGGTTACATATTTAAAAACGATCTTAAAAGTACTGACAGATTTTTTAACACGCGACATAACCTCACGTGCACAACCTGGTTGTAGATTTTATGTTTTAAGAAACGTATATTGGCATTAATTACAATACACAAGTGGTAAAGGTTTTCACGAACCTTATGGTTAGATAGATATAATTTGATGTAGCATAGAATTGGTAACACTCGCTTTCTTTTACAATTCAACTCTTTTGAACGTAATATTTTTGTTATAAAAGAAAAAAATTACACGTGGAACAATGAATAAATTTACCAGAAAATAGAATTTATGTTCATTTTGTCATCTTTAGTTAAAAATGCATAAATTTAGATCTTTATTTAAAATTTACCACAGACGTATTATAGTGTGATGTTTGGAAGTGACCGCATTTAAAGCACGTGCTGTGTAATACCTGTTCGATACGCTTGATCGCCTTGGGAAATGTAAACAGGTTTATGACAGGAAATACATTGTTTTGATTAGATGCAACAGTATTTTTTTTGCATATTTTATTTGTTATTTCTTCAAATGTCTGCAATCTGACAATTTACCAGAATACTTTGAAATATTTCCGTAGCAAACTAAATAATTTTCTATAGGTAAGGTAATTTGTTGTGCACATAAATGTACCGGAAATACGCTATAAGAAATAACTGATAAGAAAGACGAATTTATAATCTTTTTCACGCTGTCTGTCGTGATCTTTAATCCCTTCCATGTCCGTTCGTCGCGCTTTTAATCCTTTCACGTTTTTCCACCGCGGATGAAAAATTTTCCGTTTACCTGTGATTTAGGCCTGTCGCGATGTATTTTCGCTACGAAACATCGTGTAAGTACTTAATTTTCGTGACGGCATGACGGAAAATTTAAAAAACGCTCTGTTCGCTCTGTATATCATGGTGTCCAGATTTATTTATTAAAGTCGGTACATCAAGGGGATTAATTTGAAGGTGGTAATAGATAAAAACACTCTGAAACACTGTGAATCTCCGAAAAAAATTTCGGTGATACACCGTGTAACACAGAGAAATTTCTCTTATTTGAGTGTTTGGGTGACCATACACTCTGGGCGTACTGTACCTCTGCTTCCACCAATACTTAATACTGCCAGAATTAGACAAATATTTAAGAATATAATTTGAGCAGGACTTTTACTATTAGGCAGTGCTTATTGACAGATTTAAATTTAATTTTGTGTCATTACAGAAACCTGACAATTCTGCAGACATAAAAATAGGAACAATGATAGCTGTGATGGTAGCCGAGGGAGAGGATTGGCAGTCAGCTGAGATACCAGACACACCCACTTCTAAAGGATCACCTAAAAAGAGTGCTGCTACACCTAAAACAACACCTGAGCAACCTCCAGTACCACAGACTACCCCAGAACACACTCAGTAAATATTAAACACCCGTAGCTTTTTTAAACAAAGTAAAATAGCATAAGCATGCTGAGAATCTTTTTGAAATATTAGAACAACCAAAAACATGTAAAGGTGGCATTGCCATTACTAGGTGTCTGTTGTTGTTAATATTTGGCATCTTTCAAAATTTCATACATTAGCAAACTACCTCCAAGAAGCCACTAATACCACTAATACCATCAGAAATATCTTTAATTGAACAAAGGATTACAGTCAAAAGGCAAGGTCACATTCACTAATGACCTTGGACATCAATATCAGGATTATTTGATAATCTTATTGGATGTTTGTTAAAGTCCAGCAATAAAAAAAAATCTTGAAGAAAAACAAAGGTTGTGATTACAATGTATTACTCTGAATAATATTAGGCTTGTTTTGAAATTAAGAATTTGTTTGTTATACCCCCGCTCGACAGAGTCGGGGGTATATACATGTAGTGGTCCTCATGTCCGTCCGTCCGTCCGTCCGTCCGTCCTTCCGTCCGTCCGTTCGTCCGTCCACATTTGGTTTCCGGATGATAATTCAAAAAGTTTACATCCGATTTGAATGAAACTTTGGGATATTGTTATATATCAGGTTGGTAAGAAGCCTATCGATTTTGGGGAAAATCCGTCAAATTTCAAGGTCACAGTCGACGAAAAACGTTAGAAATTTTAACAAAAAAGTTGTTTCCGGACAATAACTCAAAAAGTTTACATCCGATTTGAATGAAACTTTGGGATATTGTCATATATCAGGTTGGTAAGAAGCCTATCGATTTTGGGGGAAATCGGTCAAATTTCAAGGTCACAGTCCACGAAAAACGTTAGAAATTTTAACATAAAAGTTGTTTCCGGACAATAACTCAAAAAGTTTGCATCCGATTTGAATGAAACTTTGGGATATTGTTATATATCAGGTTGGTAAAAAGCCTTTTGATTTTGGGGGAAATCCATCAAATTTCAAGGTCGCAGTCCACGAAAAACGTTAGAAATTTTTACAAAAAAGTTGTTTCCGGTAATAATAACTCAAAAAGTTTGCATGTGATTTGAATGAAATTTGGGATATTGTTATATATCAGGTTGGTAAGAAGCCTATCGATTTTGGGGGAAATCTGTCAAATTTCAAGGTCACAGTCCACGAAAAATGTTAGAAATTTTTACAAAAAGTTGTTTCCTGAAAATAACTCAAAATGTTTTCATCCGATTTTAATGAAACTGTAAAATATTCTTATATATTTTGTTGGTAAGAAGCCTATTGATTTTGGTGGAAATCCATCCAATTTCAAGGTCACAATCCACGAAATTTTCACAAAAGCGGGGGTATCAGCGATCGCTAGATCGACTTTGTCTAGTTTCAATATTGTTTAACGCCACTTTCAGCAATTTTATCATGGCGTCCATTTTTTATTTGGGGAGGAAGACAGAGTACCCGGAGAAATACCCGCCATGTTGAAATTAAGAAGACCTTACCTAAAAAAAAGAAGCATGTTCTCTGGCCAGATAAACCAAATTTGGCACAGATGAGCCCTTCTAATTCTTCCTCATCTGATAAAAGTGTTATGTGTGTACTTTCTGTAATGTTTTTGCAGAATGCCATCATCAATTGGGCCATCAGTAAGGAAACTACTGGAGGAATATCACATACCAGCTACTAAAGTGACACCTTCAGGCCCACACGGGAGGATACTTAAAGGGTTTGTATATGTATATAGGTTTTTTCTGGGATGTATATTTTTAATCTAGTTGGTCCCTCGAACAAAATAAAGGTTGGGATTGATGAAGCGTTGTTTTTTTTTGTTTTAAATATGATTTGTAGATTTTTTTTATTCTTCATCTAAATCAGTTCCAGTTTTTTAGCTGCTCAAGTGAGCTTCCAATGACAATTTTCAGTTGTCTGTTGTTATTGTCCTGGATCATTGTTGTTCATGGTCTTTGGGCCCCTTGTTTCATAATCTCCATAACTTTTTATTGGTAAATATTGCGTATGTTGATTGAGTTTTAGTGTCAGTTGATTCAGTTTTGTAAGATCAATTTGATGTGTGTTTGGTGTTAAATTCCACTTTCAGCAATTTTTCAGCTATATCATAACATCCAAATTTAAATTGTGTCCGGCATATAACTTATTTGTCTTTTGAGGTAGGCTTTTGATATTTGTTATGTGGGGAGATAATTTCAGGGAGATATGTTTCATACCATGGTTGATGACCTTTGACCTTAAACTTTGACCTCACGGTCACATTTATGCTTTCTGAATGATATATATTTTTTTGTTTTCAGAGACATCCTTAAATTTATAAAGTCAAATAATTTGACCAAGCAAGATCTGAAAGCAATTGCAACACCTAGCCCTGCACCTAGTCCAGTAGAAGTTCCAAAGACTGCAGAGCCCCCACCCCAGCCAGTCTTCATACCTGGAGAAGAAGAGGAGTTTGTTGATATACCTCTGACTGGGATGAGAAAAACAATAGCTAAACGTCTGACCTTGTCAAAGGTAAATGTAGTTTTCAATGCTGATTGTTTAATTTGTAGACTTGTGGAAAATGTCCTTCATGTGGGTTGTCTTTTATGTAGCTATAGATATAACAATGTTTAAGTGTGGAAAATGGGAAGATTTTTTTTTTTTGAGTAGATACAGTTATTTGTCCTAATTTTATGTGTTTTGCAAAGGACGTTGAAATAGAGTGATTATGATAGCTGAATGTCAATATTTAAGGAAGTACAGAATTTAAGATTTAAGGTGCAATAAATATGGAATTAAAAATTAAAAGGATAAAACATTGTTTCTGTTTCTTGTACAGTCAACCCTCTTTACAACGACCATGTTAGTTTCCCGCCAGCATTGATGTTAAACTGAATTTGCTGTTATAATGAATTGATATTTTTGTACTTTGATTACTGGGACCCTACTGGGATGGTTCCCAATGCGGAAAGCCTGGCCGCGGACCATAGTGGGTAACATGTTTGGAGATTGCCATGCTCCTTGCACAATAAAGATCCCGTTTGTAGATTTCGAATAAAAAGAGTAGGCTCATTGTAGCCACTACAAAAGGCTAAATTCTCCGACCCTACCCAATACTCTGTACTTTTTCAGTGGCAGTCAGAATTGTGTTCCCTGTGTCCCATCTCACCCCTTTTTCAATTGATGAATTGTTTGTTAACTTGTTCCCGTCCTGAATATAGCTGAAATACTGCTCGCTGCATGTAAAGCAAACATCCAATCAATCAATGTACTTTGAATATCTCCCTTTTTTATTTGCATCTATTGAAAATCTTTCAGATCTGCTCAATACCCAAGCTTAACAGTTAAAAATAATAAAATGCCTGTTTTCTTGCTGATATTTAATTAAACACCTTTTTTTCTTAAAAGAAAAAAATAAATTATAAATTTGAATAATATACATTAGAACGATTTTCGGTAATTATCATATTTCTGATGAACAGCTTCAATCCTTAACACACTTAAGTCAATAATTTTATTAAATATTTGAAGATTTAAATATTAAATAGCCTTTGACACCTTTTTAATGAAGCCATATCCCTGTCATCGATTTGTTTTTTAACGGAAATGTCACGCAAGATTAATTACGCAATAGCAACAGGTGTTCACCTGTGCAATCAACCGTTAGAAAAATTAATTCGTTGAACAAGGATAATCTTTCATGGGTAAATCATGATAATTTGTCGTTATAATGAATTATTTTATGCTTGCATTGGTATATTTGTTACGGACATACACAGTCGGAGTTGAAAACCGAATATGTTGTTGTATCGAGCATAAACTACATGTGGACACGTTTGTTACCACTGAAATTTGGTCGAATGTCAAATATTCCATTATGTCGTTGTAGCGAGGGTTCACTGTATATATGATAGACCTTAAACACAATAAGTTTGATTGAATAAAAGCCAAGTACCACTAACACTACCACTGACTAATCCTGTTTATTTTCTATTTGTAGACTACAATCCCTCATTCCTACATGTCTATAGATAGCAATTTACAACACGTTACCAAACTTAGGAAAAAGCTAGTTGGTAAGTAGACACACATACATTTTTAACTTCACATATAACAAAGAGTTTTACACTACAGTTCTGGTGGAGTTTGCTTTGTCCACCTCTACACTCCGGGAGTAGACACAGGTTGGACAAAAAACTAAAAAGAAAAAATAAAAACAAACAAACACACAAGAACAAAAAACCACAAAAACCCTCCAAAAAACCAAATTCCACTTGCTGTTGGGGAATATTGTTTAAAATATGTCGCTCAAATAAATATGTGCAGCATGCTCATATTACCTACATGGTCAGTTTACCGTTACACTGTATGTTTCTTTATTACTATATTCACCCATTTACGTAATGTTGCATTTTCATATATTTTTTTATATTAAGCTTAATAATAGTATGAACAGTATTCAGTTAAGCTTGTCTTATTTAACTATTCATATATATTAGGGTGTTCATTTAGGCAGGTTTGACTGTATATTGTAAAAATCATGTATTTTTTTTAATCAAATACCAATATTAATTTGAAGGTCTTTAATCGTATTTATATTTTGTAGATAGTGGTATTAAAGTATCCATGAATGATTTTATTATAAAGGCATCAGCTTTAGCTCTACAGGTAAGTGCAGGTTAATCTACACAGCTTTAACTTTACAGGTAAGTGCTGCTAAATCTCCCCAGTTTTAGTGTTACAGGTAAGGGCTGCTAAATCTCACCAGTTTTAGTGTTACAGGTAAGTGCTGCTAAATCTCACCAGCTTAAGTGTTACAGGTAAGGGCTGCTAAATCTCACCAGTTTTAGTGTTACAGGTAAGGGCTTCTAAATCTCACCAGTTTTAGTGTTACAGGTAAGTACTGCTAAATCTCACCAGTTTTGTGTTACAGGTAAGTGCTGTTACATCTCAGCAGCTATAGTGTTACAGGTAAGTGATGCTAAATCTCTCCAGCTTTGGCCTTTAAGGAAAGTTCTTGTAAATAACCATGGCTTTAGCATGACATTTATGTCTTTGTAAACTAACAGTTTTAGGTTAGTCATTGCAAATTTTCAAACTTTTAGGTAAGTTGGACAGCTTTAACATTTCATGTAGCATTACCACATTTTCTTAGTCCCAGAATCCTCTTCTGTCGTCTCACTTGTTTTTTAGTGCAGGACACGCTGAGAAATTGAGATAGCAGAGGTTCTGGGACTACATGTTTTCTATATATGACTTATACTGTAGAGATTGTGAGAATGTGTGAGTTTAAAATAGGGATTGGACTATAATAAGTGGTTGTTTTAGGTGGTGGTCATAATTTAGAAACTTAAGGTCGATAGTTAAGAAATAATTCACAGAGGTTGTGGTTTATCATTGTTTTTACAACGGGGTGACCGTTTATGTTGTATTGTTTTATCCCAATTGACAGCGAGTTATAAAATGACGACATAAATGGGTCACCCTGTTGTAAAACAATTATAAATCAAACCATCTGTGAACTATTTCTTTTCTAATAAGACAATAGCGGTACATTTATTATATTTATGAACCTAAAGAAAACATAGTTTTCTTCATAAACTGGCTGTCCCATCAGTGTAACACACATTATATTGCAACAGATAATTATAGCACATGTAGCTATTTATAAGATTAATATGTCATACACAATAGCTTTCTGGTGGAAGTTAGTTTTTCAATTGGAACAGCCCTTCAAAACATGCCCTCTTCGTCACATGTTGCTCATACATAAATAATTTTTTTACCACAGTTGTGGTCTCAAAGCCTTTGAAGCGCATCATATAAGAACACAGACAGTGGTTCTGGATGGAAAGTCATCAGACAGTGCCCCAGTCACTTCTGGTGTCCCCCAAGGAACAGTACTAGGGCCAGTTCTTTTTCTGATATATATAAACGACCTATCTGAGTACTTATCCCATAGCAAACTCAGACTGTTTGCTGATGACAGCATCATATACCGAACTATCCAGTCACAACAAAACTGTGACAGCCTCCAATTTGATCTCGATGTTGCCGCCAGGTGGGAAAAAGACTGGCTGATGGCTTTCCACCCAGACAAATGCACAGTACTTTCTGTAACAACTAAAAAGAACCCGTTTAAATACAAATATATCCTACACAACCATATTTTGGTACCTGTATCTTCAGCTAAATATCTTGGTATCACCCTACAAGCAGATCTAAAATGGAATCAGCATACTAAAAATATAGTGCCTCGCAAACACTAGGCTTCCTCAAAAGAAATTTAAAAACAAACAATACAGCCATTAAGTCCAGGGCATACCAGGCGCTTGTCCGACCAAAATTAGAATATGCTAGTTCTATATGGGACTCACATACAGCTGACCAATCCTATAACCTGTAGATGGTCCAGCGTCGAGCAGCCAGGTATGCCTGTAACAGGTTTCACAACACCAGCAGCATTACCAATATGATGAATACATTAAATTGGCCCACACTTCAACATAGAAGATTAAAAACAAGATTAATTTTATTTTATAAAGTAGTACACAATCTAGTTGCCATCCCAACCACAGTATTAATACCGTCAGACCCCAGAACCCGTAGAGCACAACCATATACATACAAACATATTTTTGCATCAAAAGATACTCATTCTTCCCCAGAACCATACCACAGTGGAATCTTATACCAACTCATATCTTGCAAGCACCCACAATAGATGCTTTTAAAGCACAATTGACCTCATCTGTTATTTCTACAATTAGTCACATTTAGTCAAACAAACATAATATACATATATAAAAATTTTTAATCACATTGTTTCAAGTTTGTAAACACCATTTTGATTTTCTTTTATTGTTTTTTTATTTCTGTACAAGTTTGGATTACCACCCATGCACAGCAGTTAGTAATCATCATTAGTGATGGATAACTGGATACCAAAAGAAGAAGATAAGAATAATGTATTGATCAATGGTGTGGCAAACCGATTATGGACAGGTTGTCCGCTACACCAACCTTAATTGACAAGAAAGTCAGGGTGTTTACTGCGAATGCCAGCTTATGTCTCAATAAAAACCGGGTTGAAAAATTACAGACAGAGGCAAAAAACAAGCAAACCAAAAAGTGTTTGGTCAATTGCCTTCTATTATCTACTATTTTAGTAGCAAAAGAAGTATTAGTTTATCCCTTTGACCCTTTTTATATAATTCTTTTTTATTTTTGTGGGGGTTTGATGTGGGGAGAGACTTCATTTTGAGCAGACACAGAACCACCCATAGACATTGTATAATACTTTTTTTTCCTTTTCATGTTAAAACTATTACCGGTATGTGTGCTGTTGCAACTGTTTGTAAAGTCTCTACTTCAGGACAGAAACTCCATCCATATTGAAAGACATTGCTGATGAGGACTTGTTTAAAATAGAACCATGTTATCAATGGTTTTTTTTTCTAAATTTTATGTTCTTATTTGAATATGTTAAATTCCAGAGAGTGCCAAAGGTAAATTCTGTATGGCAAGGAGAGGAAGCAAAAATGTTGTTAAATGTTGATATAAGTGTAGCCGTGGCAACAGACCAAGGGCTTATAACTCCAATAGTAACAAATACAGCACATTTAGCAGTAGATGAAATTTCAAATACTGTCAAGGTAACTAACTAAAATTCATCATATAATTGGTTTAAATATATTATATTAAAGACTACAAATAATTTACAGTTAAATTAATTGAGTCACTTGTTTTACGAACATTTGATTGTTTATAAAACATTGCTGTCTATTACTCACAGCCAGTTACATAATTGATTCACTTTCCATTGTGCTTGGGGGCCTCGGTGGCCGAGTGTTAAGGTAGTTCATCTACTATTGATCACGTGGTCTGTCAACACTGAGATTGTGGGTTCGAGCCTCACTGCGGGCAGGGTGCGTTTGACTCCAATCTTAATTGACAAGGATTGCCAGTTTTCCTACCGAAGGTTGAGGGTTTTCTCCGGGTACTCCGGTTTCCTTCCTCCGTTAAGACTGGATGCCATGATATAGCTGAAAAATTTCTGAAAGTGGCTTTTAACATATGCAAACAAAAAAACATTGAGTGCTTACATAAGTACATATTATAAAAAATCCAAGACTGTTTTATAATCACTTGTATTAATGTTATTTATAACATTGACAGCAATGAAATATGGAGATTTGCCAGTGAAATAAATTATGGTTAATCACATGTGAAATAAATTCATTTTTTTCACTCCCTGGAAGTAACGTCACAATGTATTTCCTGAACGAAGTTGCTACTAAACATTGACGCTCAGGAACATTTAAAACTAAGTTCCTCCAAGCTTTCGACGATATATTAAATATTCATCAATATTATAAACAGGATAATCAGTAATGTATCAGGAATAGTGAAAATATGATCTTTTGTCAAGTTCAATATTCCATCAGGAAATTAATTACTGTGGTTTCATTTTTATTCGTGGGATACCAATTTTCGTCGTTTTCGTGGGTGGGGACAAACCACGAAATAAAGAATTCAACGAAAAATGATCTCAAGAAATCTAAAATGAAAGCAGTAAGCTGACACGAGAAACTGCTATGGGATGGTTGTTTACATGGATAATGACGACTGATGTTCAAGATGCATTGTTATATTGATATGTTTTCAATAGATATGACAATTTTGCATTATGAACAACTTTAGTGTGTTTATGACACTAAATAGAGATAAAATTGATTAAAAAAATCTTTGTTATTTTTAATTGCGTAATCTCGTCAGTAATGAACATACTTCCTGTTTCCTGTTGTGCCTTTTCGTTGTAGTGTTGATGTACACACAAATATTACAGTAACTTTCTTAATTGAGTTAAAGATTAATAAAGCAATTTTTTTACACCTTTTATACTGATTTCCATCTTTAAAAACCAATAATTATATCATTAAGTTTATTGTCAAACAAACAAACTTAATCTTTGCCCCAGGGAATGTACCCCGAATTTACAATGAACTGTTTACTTAGATTGGTTTTAATAAAGTGACATGTTTATTAATTGTGTTAATTATATTTACGGCTTCAAAACAAAATTTGTTTAATCTTTATTACTTCATGTTCCTTTGAAAACATAACAGTCATTACGCCGTTTTTAAGATAGGCAACTAGATGTACACTATCGCATGATTTTATTTAAGGCACTTTACTCAACTCACAGTCTTTTAAAATTGTGTTTACAAACGACATAAAACTGCAAAAAACACAACCCCTTGCATAAATTTATGTTCAGTTTGGGATTTGCACCACACCACAACAAAAATCAGTTTTCGTTTTGCATCGTCTTTCTTAAGCCGTCCCGTTTCGTTTTTCAAAAAGAGTACCGTAAATTTCTATGAAATCCCGTGATCAGCATTACAATTGTCACCTCTCTAGAGCAATTATATCTTGAAAATGATGTATTTGAAAATGTACAGACTAACACAGTATGAATACCGAAAATTTGTAAGCAATTCCTTCATTTTTTATTTTTTTAAATCCAGCGAACCACGAATTTAAGAATCCCACGAAATGTCTTTTTTCATCCAACCACGAAAATTGATACCCACGAAAATAAATGAAACCACAGTATCCTATGAATATTAAACATTGTTTTAATATCATCATATTTAACAGATTTGTGTTTATTATTGGAAATAATCTTACATCAATTACACATTTTTAGTCATAATTAGAAGTGATAACCATTAGGAAATTTATGATATCATAAATGACAACAATACAATATTATCATGACAAATATTGCTTACCACTTTTATGTGAACATTCTTTAAAGTTACAAAACTGTTCGCTACACTAGCTTTATATGCTGCTATAGCATTGACAGTAGACTTCCTGAAAGTTGAAATATCTTTATGCCATGCACTCAAATCAGTCATCCAATATCAAATAATGTGTATGGATGGACATATTTTTACTGGAGACATACAATTTTATAAAGACTTAATCCTTTTTGCTAGACATTCACTCGGACAACTTGAACATATAGCCTGTCAGGTTTGTGGTCAGGCAGACTATATTGTGTACGACTTCCACCATAGCATCTATACTAAAAAAGTGATCTTAATGTTTCAATACAGTATGTGAACTACATTAGGTGGTCAGAAATACTATCAATTCACTAGTGAATCTTTACACTAGTTACCTAGTTGTTTTGCTTAATTGAGTTGTGTTAAATAGAGCTGAAATTTGAAGGATATGCATAAAAATACAACTGGTTAGTATGATAATTTGAACAATATTTACCAATTCTTTTTATGTCATTGATAACATTATCTATTTATAGGAACTTGCAGTACGAGCCAAGCAAGGAAAACTTCAACTTCATGAATTTCAGGGTGGTTCTTTCACGTAAGTAAATAATTCCTCCAATTTGAAAAGAGAAACTAACATCTCCTGTGTACTATGTACATAGTACACATGAGATGTTAGTTTCACTTGCCATGTTAAAGAATGCATTCATTTGGTTGTGTTAAAGATGCATTAGAAATTTTTTTTGCTCATACTAAAGACAACATAATTCTTTTTTTTTAAGATTCTGCATCCACACAATAAGAAATAGTTCCTTTGTCAACTGATATATAAATTTGTCCATTAAAAAGTAAATATTAAAAAAATCTTGAATTCCTTTAGAGATTTTCTTCCAATTGCACACTGTTGTTTATAATGTTAGCCTCAGAGTCTTTATACTTTTTGGTATATTTCTGATTTTGCACCACATGGTTTTTGTTTCTGCCTCATTCTAGTCATCTACTATTGATCATGTGCCTGTAAAATTGCTTGTTCAAGTCTCACTGTGTGATCAACTAAATTTTAATTGACAAGGATTTCAGCCCGCAACCTAAGTGTTGACAGACCACTAACTACCTCAATCACTTTACCACCAAGGTCCCTACTATATTTTTTTTTATAGTTTTATTGGCAGTTTAAATCATATAAGGACTTGCATAGTCAATAATATACAATTAATGACTTTGATATAGGCCGCTATCAGGATTTATCAGCCAGAGAAAATGTAATATTGAATATACATTTTTGAGGGCTGATAAATCCTGATAGCGACCGTAGATCAAAGTCATTAATTGTTTTAATAAATAAATAAAACCACAATCTCTCTTGATCAGAAAAACAGAGGATGCCTTTTCTAGGCCCTGCTTACATTTTGTAATTGTTGCAGTTACCCTAATATTTTTTTAATTCTGCTTTTTTGATGTCAGTTTGCTGATAAACCTGAAATTCCAGTTTCAAATATTGAGAAGAGTATAAATGAATCAGTATATCACACACGACGTTTCTCCCATTTGTTGTTGACACGCACGATGTATGTGTAGAAGACGTCAATGAATTGCATATAATACAATCAATTTGGACGAATACATTTATTAAGACGGCTATTCAGATTGGCTAAAACATAAAAACCAGGTCGATATCGGATTCCGCTTGACTACTATGCAGTGGAATCGTGCAGCATAAAAACATTTTATGTAATTTTAGTACTGTTGCGATTTATTGTGACCAGAAAGTTGTTTTAAGATCAATCAAAAAACGCAAAATTCTATTCATGTAATAATATTGAATATTGTTCCTTGCAGAATATAAATTGAGTTTGAAAACCATATGAATGCGTTATATTATGCTAGGAACAATATTCACCAATATTTGTCAGACTTTGTACCCACCTTAAATCTTGGTACAAATAAAACTTGTTTTTTTTTTTGTAATGGACTGGAACTTTTTGTTTTACCTATTTCAATTTTTAATGAACAAACAATATGTGTTGGCAACTCATGGAACCAAAAAAGAAAACAAGAACTTCTGTAACCTAAAAATATTCTTGAACATCAGTGAATAAAAACATAAAAGTCTTTTGATGAAACTTTAAAAAAAAGAAGAATTAATTGACTCATATTTTTTTTTCATTTACAGAATCTCAAATTTAGGAATGTTCGGCATCAGCGAGTTCTCTGCAATAATAAACCCACCACAGACAGCAATCATGGCAGTCGGAACTTCAAGGCTCGTTTCAGGAGATGATGGGAAACCACAGACAAATATGACAGTCACATTATGTTATGATAGTCGTGTTATTGATGAAATGGACGCTTCTGAGTTTTTAGAAACTTTTAGAGAATATATTGAAAGTCCTAATTTAATGATTGTTGGAAGTTCACTGTCATTGTCTGAAGTGTCTGCTTAAGATTAGTTTTATTAAAATATGACTGTAAAATAGATAGATTTGGTAATAGCTGTGCAGAAATCAGATGAGATTTTTTGAAAACACATATTTGATTTTTCTGTGATTGTTGAGAAATAGAAGCTTTGGATGTCATTTTTACAAAATTCTATTTATAGTGGGGGTTTACACAAAGTACTCTAAAATACCCAAGTAGGAACAGCTTTCCAACAAACATGATAATAACAAGATCATAAAACTTGGATATTGGTTGATTTAAACCATGTGCTTTTACATGTCTGTGATTTATTTCCTTGACAACTAGCTTAATATCACTGCATGCATGTTATAGTTAATAGAATCTCTGGAATACATACATCAGTCAACATGCTTTTGATGAAATAAGTGCTGTATGTTAGAATCATTAGACAAAGACAATTTGCTTTGGTATAGCCATTTAAGGTATAATGTACTGTCATAAGCCTTGATGTATTATACCCACCTAATTCAATGTTCTTATAACAAGTGATTTTAACTTTAAAGTTTTTGTATTTCTGTGTATAATACTTACCAAGGCTGATCACATGATTTTTAAAGCCTAAAAGTTATACACAACTGATAAGTGTATTTGTAATTCTTTAAGTACTTTTAAAATGGTTAATTTTTTATAATGTAATCTTGTTTTGTTTACAGCAATATTGATGGAGAAGCTGAAAAATTGCTTAAAGCGGTATTACGATCAAGTGAATCATTGAAAGAAATTAACTTTTTTCCAAAATACAATTGAAATGAAAGAAATATTGTGTTTTTGTTACAGGGATAACATTTATGTAGAATCTCTAGTAAATTAAGACATTGTTATTTGTTAAATGATGATGCAATTACTATTTTATTGTTTTGTATCATAGAAAAAGAACATACACAATATTTATTTATTGTACATTCTTTGCAATTTGGCATGATTTGTATAATGGCATATTTTGTATGAATGTCTGTTTATACATTTGATATTGTTAAGAATCAACAGTTAAACCCAATTCAGATAAATTGACTTGTTGCTACATGTATTCATACTCATTGTAAATTCATAAAACTTAAAAAAAAAAAAAAATCAACAACCAAGAACAGTAACAACACTATCTATATTTCAGAGTAGGGCTTAATTAAGATTTGACAACCCAGAAACATTAAGGTACAAGATTTTTAACATGAAACTTGATAATGGATTAATTAATTTTTTTCTTTTCTAGATGTAAAACAACATAAATTTGATTACAGCTGTTGTAACATTGTTTTGTTATGGATACTATTAAACTCTACTTATAATATTTTGTTTCATAATGTACAATTAAGAATTCGCCTAGCACATCCCTAGTTGGTGATAAGGAAGATCCTCATGCTTAGTGGGGGTTGGGGAGGGAATGGGGTGGGGGTTTGCAGTCATAATACAGAAAGCCTGGATAGATGTTGTCATGTTTAGAGTATTGTGCTTTTTGAAGGATAAATTCCCTTTTCAAGATTTCGAACAAGTTGGCTCATTTTAGTCACTACAAAAGGCTAGCTCCTCCTCCTTAAATTATACTATAATACATATGACTTTTCCAGCGGCTGTCAAAATTATATTCCCTTCTCTTCCTATTGATATGTTGTTTGTAAGCTTGTTTTCGTCCTGATTATAGATGAAATATCACTTGCTGGACATTAAGCAAACATTTCATCAATCAATAAAACTGATCATATCAATATGACAAAACCAATCAAATGCAGTGACCGTCAAAGCCAGATGCAATACCTCGTAAAACACTGAAGGAAATGTTTAAACCAGTTTGGGTTATACATTAGTGCATCCCACTCTTTAATCAACTAAATTGGTAGATAATAGAAATATTTTGTTTAGCTCACCTGACCCGAAGGGTCAAGTGAGCTATTGCCATCACTTGGCATCAGTCGTCTTCAGTAGACCATCATCGTCGTTAATTTTTCTTTAAAATCTTCTCCTCCAAAACCACTGAAGGGATTGCTTTGAAACTTTGCAAGCATCATCAGTAAAATGTCCTCTACCAAGTTTGCACAAATCATGGCCTCAGACCAAGCAACATGGCCACCTCGGCTAAATAATAGAACAGGGGGGTCAAAATATAGTTTTTGCCTTACAGTTCAAAAAGTATAACATATACAGGAAAACAGAAGAGACATTCCTATTCAGCATCAAAAGTTCTACAAAACACTCCCTTGCATCGGAGTTGTATGATGACTCCTTGCATGAATTATTGCCCTTTTTTTTGTCGAAATTGATGATTTTTGCAATTTTTGCCTCAAAATCTTGAAAACTATTAGAACTAGAGAAAAAGTTACCATTGCTTAATTGTTCAACTCTATGAGAGCTACAAAAATGACTGAGCATCAACAGTGTCTGATGAACCATTAAGGAGTTATTCTCCTTGAACATTTTTTTAAATGAATTTTAATTGATTTTAAAAATTCTTCTCCTCTTAAACCAATAAATGGACTGCTTTGAAACATTGCACACATCATCTTTAGGATGTCATCTACCTAAATTGTGCAAATCATGACAGCTGACTACCAACATGGCTACCTTGGCTTAAAGTAGAAAAGGGGGCAGGTAAAGATAGTTTGTGGCTGATAGATAAAAAAGTATAATAAATACAGCAAATTTGAAGGGCACCTCACTCCTCAGCATCAAAAGCCCCTCCTTATAGGAGTTATTTCCCTTAAAAGGTCAAAATTAAATGCTTTTTGCAGAAGTGTTGGAGCCCCGTGCGGTATCCGGGTTGCCAAAATAATAGACCGCAGTCGCGCTAGCTTGTCGTAAAAGGCGACTAAATAGCGCCCAGTACCCTGACCAGCGTGTCAGGTCGGTTTGCCTAAAGACCGACTGGGATGTGTGTCCCAGGTGGTTGAATGGGGTACCCCTGGCAAGCTGGGGTTGTCAGGCCATAATAAGGAAAACTTGACCGCAAACCATATTAGTGCACCGTGTTGGGAAAAATGCCACGTTCCTCGCACGTTAAAGAACGCTGCTGTAGTATTTGCTGTGAGTAGGGATTTCGATCCCGCCACAGGAGGCTGAATTGCCCGACCCTATCCATCCTCCCATTTGCCAGTGGCAATCTAAAATCCGTTACCCCTTTTTTCCTTGTGTCCCATCCCATTTTCATTCATCCCAATTTCATGTTCATTTTATCATCCATTTCATGTTCATCGCCCGAATATAGCTGAAATAATGCTGCTCGGGCGTTAAACACCATCAATCAATCAATCAATCAGAAGTGTTGGATAATTCCTTATAGGAAAGAAAAGCTGGATAAAAAAGAGTTGCTTGGTTTCAGGTTCAGGTGAGCAATACTGGCTCCTGGGAGCCTCTAGTTTGACATTTGCCACATATTGCCATTTAGTGGATAAATTGATAGTCAAATGATAACACTCGAGGAAATATGAATTCGGATGCATTGGGTGTGATATAGCTTTGTTTTAATACAGGGTATTGTGATCAAGTTTTATGTGTAGTTAATGGTTTGTGATACGGGTTGACGAGTACGATAATGACTTCTCATAGAAGCCATTCCACACATTTAAACCAAATCATAAAGCAGGGATGCGAGGATATGTATTTTCTAATTTGAGAGTTTGTTGCTATTAATTCATCGTGGTTGTCAGGGCTCTGTATGCGTTCTGCATGACATTTGCTATTTAAGAAATGAACCTATTTAATAGTGTGAAAAGCAAGGATTTATTTCTACCTAGAATTAAATATATACATTTGTATATAAGCAATGCTGGATGAATATTCCTGCAAATAATTTTCTCCTGCATAATTGTGTCTATTTTTCTCAATTGATCGTCACTAATTAATTCTGTATAAACTTATAATCCAAGGTTAAAAGAAAAAAACGACTCGTCCGCGCCTTTAATAATTTTACTATAGATACCATTTCCTTGGTGAAAAATATTCGTTTGAAAATATGATTGCAGATAGTTTCACCAATGTTTAATTCAGTACATAGGGATTGAGCTGCGATGATTATTAAACACACCTATTACTGACTAGTGCTGTATGACTAGTGCTGTCATCAACACACCAACTCACAAACTACAATAATGAAAGCGAAAGGTTTGGCATGCAATAAAACCTGGTCTAACCTACCATTTCTTTTGAAATACATGTACCAAGTCAGGACCATTGTTGTAGTTCTTGAACTTTAATTTGTGTTTTTTTTTTATAGTTTCCTTGATGTTTGATATTTTGTTATTACCTTCAATTTTTAGATGTATATGATCAATAGCGGAAGGTATTCTAACTGTTACAAAACTAACGAACTGGATTGTTAAGCTATTATCCACATCTGATTTACACCACTTCTAGACAGCTAGTTTTACAGAATGTCTGCAGTCCATATTTACAGCTGTTAGATTAGCTGTAATTATTTTGAGAATTTTGTAGAAGTCATACCTGATCTTTTTATAAAACGTTAAATTAGACACTTGTGCAGTATTTAAAAAATATTCGAGATTGAGTCTATGATAACACCGAAACAACCCCCCAAACAAACTGTGACAAAAACAACATACATCATTGAAACCCATGAGTCGGTATTAAAATTGAACCTCTTAACAACACCATAGTAGCGACACAAATAGACTATTTCACACATTCATCTTGAGTTACTCAAACGCAGTTTTCTTTAAAACAAAATTCCAGAATGGTCCAGATAGTGTATTAGAGATCTCTTCGCTTAGTTAAGAAGATTTCATCTGCATATATAAAAAGAGGACTATTGGAAACTGAATATTATATTAATATTGACAATTAGTTAAAAAACAAATTTGAGTCATGCATTAATATAGGCGTAGCAAGCGGTACGGCCTGTACGGTTCCGACCGTACCAATTTAAATTGCTGGTACGGAAAACCGCACCAGTTTTTTTTTCTTTTTTTTCTTTTTTGTAAAATGAAATAAAAAAATGTTCAACATAAATCTTTTTTTTAATAACTTTCAATATAAAACAGCAACCGTTACGATCTCGAGTGCAATGTGGTAAGCCTTATCTTACATAGGCGTAACAAGCGGTACGGCCTGTACGGTTCCGACCGTACTACTATTTTTCTGGGTGCTACGCCCATGATTAATGTCTAAAGGCTCAAGTGGTTAATATTGAAGTAAATATAAAACTAATCTCCTTCGCCCATGCATGGATGTTGAAATCTTATTAGTTAGGAGAGTCAGAAATAAAATATAAATAAACATTTCAAATTGGTAGTTTTAAATTGTTCGTTGTTTCTAAATAGCGTGCAGTCAAACCTTCTTGACAGACATGTATGGGATTACGTTATACATGAATGGTTTCCTTTCATGTTAAAAAACTATTACCTGTATACATTTACCTTTTATTAATACATATTCATGATTTCGGCGAATAGGAAATCACACAAAAACCTGTACCTAAAAATTTATAACTGTACTACCAATAGGCACATAGTTTGCTCTCAATTCTTTAACAGACATAATTGCAATAGTGTATAATGTATATTAAATAAACGACATGGCTGATCATTTTCGTTTACCTTTACCACAATTTTATAATAAAAATATTCAAATATTCGACATTGTTTTATATTTTTATCTGTTGATTACCAAGTAATATAATTAATAAATCTAAACCTTTCAGATAGTAGAATTGAAGTTTTATCTATTAATAAATGATTTTATAAATAGTGCGCCAAATTATATTTTAAGTTGTCATCTTTAGGTTTCGTGCCAATGTAGCTATTTGCTGATGTCGTGTCAAAATTATATTACTTGGTAATCAACAGATAATAATATAAAACAATATCGAATATTTTTTTTACTAATACTTATTGAGGGTCAAGGATTGCCGAAGGTCGGAGGTTTTTTCCGAGTTCTCCGGCTTCCTTCCCCAATAAAAACTGGACGCCACGATATATCTTAAAATGATGAAGTGGCGTTAAACAAAATTCAGACTAACAAATAAACTAATTTAGGGTACATTCTTACAAGGTGCCTTTTGTCCTGTTTGTTCACAAGTTGGATTAAGGCCAAGACCACATTTAAATTGACACATGCACATTCAAATGACTTGTTCAATTGTTTGAAATTGTTTTTTAAATATCGCCGTTATAATAACTTGCTCTAGGTAAATAATTATAGTTACGTAGCATGATTTTGTTTTTTTTTATAAATTTCAACTATGCTGCTATATAAGGCACATTAAATGAGAGCTATTGGTAATAAATAGTGGCACATTTTTAGTATGTATGCTATAGCTGGGTCTTTTGCATAGTAATTACGTATTGAACACATATATTAAGTCTCGTCTTTTCACATGCACGTTCCCATTACAAAAGATAACATTGAATTGCTATTGAATTTACCGGACTTTGGGCATTGCAAATTTATTAAACTTTTATAGACTGTTGCACAGGTAAAGATAGATGTGATTAAGTAATATTATTACATGAATATAATTTGGCGTGTTTTTGATTAGTCTAAACACCAACTTTCGGGTCACGATAAATGGCAACAGTAATAAAATTACATAAAATGTTTGTACGCTGCACGATTCCGCTGCATAGTAGATAGTAGTCAAGCGGAATCCGATATCGACCTGTTTTTTATGTTTTAGCAAATCAGAATAGCCGTCTTAATGAATTCATTCGTCCAATCGAATTGATTGTATTAATTGTGCACAATTCAATGACGTCAGCTTTACATACATCGTGCGTGTCAACAACATGAAATGGGAGAAACGTCGGTTCTGCGATATATTGATTCAATTATACTCTTCTCAATATTTGAAACTGGAATTTCAGGATTATCAGCAAAAATTGATATCAAAATGCAGTATTAAATAAAACATATTGAGGGTAACTAGCATTACAACAATTACAAAATGTAAGCAGGTGCTCCTGTAGAAAAGACATCCTCAGTTTTTCTGATCAAGGGAGATGGTGGCCTAGCGGCTCGGTGAATATTACATTTTCTCTGGCGGATAAATCCTGACAGTGACCTATATCAAAGTCATTAATTGTATAATATTGTGTATATTTATCTTGTGTTAAGTGTAACAGGTTTTTATGTTTTTTATTTAATTTTATAGGAGCCAGCTACGGTGCGGTATGGGAACTCAATCTACGTGTAATAATGTTATTTAATATCAATAAGCGAACTCGCTAAGCACATCCAAATATTCAATTGAGAAAAATTTGCAAATAAATAAATAAATAAATAAATAAATAAAGCACAGAACAAACCGAGGGACTTGGACCACTATTTGATATCTTGATATCTTGGCGGATTCAGCCGGGGCGTTAAGAATCTAAATATAAATTTGCAAAAGATTAGATAAAGATGTGAAACTGACTTACAGTCACTATTCACTAAATTACATCTTATTGAATAATGTATGCGTTGTTTGTATCAAAATTTATTAAGTGTACTTTATTTTCGAGTGGATTACAATATTTTTAAAGAGAAAGTTAAAATCAAGATTTTTAGTATCAAAACAATTTAAAGAAATATGATACGGCATTAGTGTCTTTTGGATCATCTAAACAGTTTAATAAGGAATTGTCGTTTTTGTATTGAAAATTTCTTGTTCGTATTTTAATGCATTTTTTTGTATGTATTAATTTGTAATGTTCTTGTGTTTTACCAAATTATGATGTGAAAAGTTTCCAAAAAGCAATATAATGCTTCTGAAATTCGTTATTGTATGATATAAGTTTCAACACATTAATAATATTTTATTTTTGCAATTAAATTTTGTAATTTGAGTATAGATTATATATCAGATATATCATGTTTTATTTTCTGTTTGATCAGATTAGAGTTTGTTTAAACTAACAAACAAAAGTGATATTAGAATCACTTAATATTTAGTGTGCCTATGTACTTACTTTGAGCTATTTTGTAACTTGTCCTTTATTATCCATTGATTTGTGAACGCGAAAATTGAAATGACCTTTCAATAAGTCTTTTATGATTTTGTACGCAATTATTTTAATAGAAAGTCTTTTGTATATACAATTGGCAATTGAATAATGATTACACTTGCGTTTTATCTTTATTACATCGTGGGCTTTATCCTACAAAAGTGGTATTTATTCTTGCTCATAACGGTACCTACTCTCTTAGTGAGAATAGGATATTACCATTTATAGTCAGGCGCATATTGTATTTCAAGCGCTACTAATGGGATATCTAATATCACGGAAAATGTGTTTAGTCAATTTGTTATGCTGTACGCGAACGTACCAAGTCAAGCCATATTTGATTGTGATGCCTGATATACCAGCTACAAATTAAGTGATACGATTTTACAAATGGAATTAATAACAGTTGACGGTAGTGCAGTGTAATGAGTATTGAATAGTATATTCATAATTGTTATTATTTTCAGCTATAAAGACACCTAAAGACGCTGCCTTGTAATACTAATGTGTCTGTTAAAACACACGACCATTTGATGTTGTAATGGCAAATAGAGACGTGAGAAATATCGCAGAACAACTTACATGTGCTTTATGTCTATACTGTTATACTAATCCACGTACGCTACAATATGATAATAGTTTTTGTTGCGAATGTATAAAAGAATATATTACAAGTACAAGAGCATTACATGGAATATCGAAATCTTTTACATGTCCCACATGTAGACAAACCATACATCTGAAAAATTCCAAAAATGTAGATGAAGCAATTAAAGAGTTCCAGTTAAATGTTTTCTTAGAAGACATGGTCAGCAAACTAAAATTTTATTAATCTGACGTACCGTCTGCCAATACACCTGTAAAAGACGAAGGAGGGCAATCCGAACTGAGAAAAGAATACAACTTACTACACAAAATGTTAGACAGCAAAATAACGGAATTGGAACAGATGATGACGATAAATTATAAAGCTAACTTAGATGTGGAAAAAAAACTGCTACACTCAGAGATATTGAGAAATTTGAACGTAATTTGGAGAACTTTCGTCAAAGGACATTACACAAAACGCAAAGTTTAAAACAACAATTACAAATAGGAAGCTGTTATTCATACGAACACTATGATTCACAGATTCGGCATAGAATTAATCAAACACAGAGGCTAAAAGAACAACTTAGGAGTTTAGAAAATAATTTGTTAGAATTGCGAAAATTTAGAGACAAACACAAGTTGCAGATCACACAAATTGAGAATATCACTGAGTTTCCGCGTACAATAATAGAGGTCGATAAAGATCTTAACAGTTTGTTTGCACGTAGTGATGAAATTGTAAAATTTGGCGGTGAAATGTTTTTTGGTCGTTTTCTTTATAGTATACAGTAGCTGGTGAAAAGCCTCCTCAATACATTTGAATGTAACATTATAAACTGAAATCACGAAAACACTTGATTCAAGTATGGGAATGTGCTTGAGAGCTAAAACACAACAAGCAAAATATAAACGTTTTAAATATTCAAAAAATGTTTTCAAGTACATGTACTCTTCTGACAAAACATAGTAATGATTTTTGTACAGAAATAATGATTTATTTGTCAATAAATCCTCAAATTTAAATAGCTTTAATTGATGTATAAGAGGTATATAAAAAAACTTATTTACTTCTGAGAAAAGGCTTTGTATTAACGTTCCTATAATTATAAAGTATATATTAAAAACGAAAAACAATCAATAATTTTGCTAGAAAGTTTAAGAGTAGAAAGTTGAAGTTATCAAATTTATCGTAGTGTTTAGTAGAAAGTCCTCATTGAGTGTTGTTTTCGATTTGGCTAGCTTCGCTTCACTCAATAAGTGCCCATTAGAATACCAATTGTCCGTAGAAAAACACGTCTAACACCTAAACGAATATGTTGTCAACACATTTTACTACAAGTGTCTGATTCGGCACATTTCACTTCTCCAGATGTTAATAACATTTTCGCGATTCAACTAAAAATAAATCACTTCTTTGGATATTTCTCTTCTCTGTTGAAACCAATCATCAAAAATAGTTTTTTGCACACAAAAATGATGTTATTTAGTGCCTTTTATGCATTTTCAAAATTACATTGGTCATATAAAGTGGAGAGTGTTTTGGCAAAATTAGGGTTTTTGAAAATGGATGTTTTGGTGCCACGGAGCTTTTAAAAAAATCTTCTCTTGAGTATCAATGACCTTACAGCTTTAACCCATTCTAAATTTGTATCCCTAATTTGTTCTTGCCAGATCCATTTTCTTGTGTAATCCTCAACATAATCTGTAACTCGCGTTTTGTTTTGTTTTATTTTATTTTTGTTATTTCATGTTGTATTTATTTACCGAATCCGGATTTGCCACTGTCCCTTGACTTTCAGCTCTTGTTTTAACGTAGTGTTTCTTGCCATTTTTCCTTATATTTACGAAATCGTACACTATCGGATCAGTTTCAGCAATGTGTTGGATATCGACTGCGGTATCAATATCGTGCTTCATTTAGGAGTATATCACACACTACAAGAAGTTTTACAAGTGTGCAACACATTAACATTACATAAGTTACATGCTTAACATTCAATATAATTTCGCTGATAATTATAGTATCGTACACTTTATGGTTCATATGCTTAAAGTTACCATGATTTGACATCTATTTTGACATTATCGATATTGTGCACTATTTGGTACCGTATCACGCTCACATATTGTTGGAGTTTTGCAACACATTTTTACCTTTTAACAAAACAGTAGACGATAAATAAACATAATACAAACCGTTAAGCATCATTTTGTGACAAACACGTACTAAAAATGTTTATAAATGGACTGATTGATTTTTTCTTGATTTAAAAACAGAAGTTTAACAAAGTAATACTGAATGTCATATAAATAGAGATACAGAATGGGGAATTAACATTTTTGTTTAGGGATAAGAGAAGTTCACAAATTTAATGCATACAACAGGGAAGAAAACCTCTTATGTTTGTAGCGAAAATTGGTTGATTTATATATTTAAATTAAAGTACAGTTGATATCTGAATATAGACACAAAAGTTTGAGATGAGATGATGTTAACACTGAAACTCTGCTTACATTTTATTTAAAATGGAATGAATGGAAAAAGTAAACTAGTATACAAAACTCGTGTGTAAAAATACGCCTAAAATGGCAGATTTCCTTTCGTTGGGCATTATCCGGAATGCCTGGGCCTGCAGGATAGTGGACGACAAGTTAAGAGAGTATCTCACATTTTCTACGTCTAATACATCTCGACGATAATAGACAGCCGCTATAATAGGCTAAATTTTCGGTCCCTACCTAAATCACCAATACTTAGCTAGTACTGTTAATATTTTCTGCCAGTTAGTACATTTTCATAACTGAGCTATCGTTTGTTATATTGTGTACGAAAAAACTTTGTTGTGCGTGTGATCATTTCAACCCTCCGGCATCTGTTATTGTATTATGCTTTTGCTCTTTTAATTATGTTTTCTTTTTAATTAATTATTTAACAGTAAACTGTTAAAATATTTTTGTCTTCGAATGATTAGCTTCATGTTGAGGCATTATAAATCAAATCAAACGTCTGAGCCTTTTGTTAGTTAAAGTATCTTGATGATTGATTGTTAAAATGCCACTGATTAAAGCTTTTTATATATGTGACCATTGACATGCAGGCATGACCAGGGGTAAAGGCAAACCACTTAAACAAAAAAGATTGCAATTGAAATAAACGGATACAAAAATATTTAAAAATATAAATTATAACAGTTACATCCATGCACGAGGCATCTGTGCTTAATCAGTTTAAAATTTCTCTTTCAAATTTCATGGTATTTTGCGTTCCCCACCTTTGAATGTTTTGGTTAACTATTTTTTGTATAAACTTGTTGATCTTCCTTTTGTAGTGGCTACAATGATGTTTGTTCAGTGTTTATTTTTCAATCTTATGTTAAGTTCTTTTCTTATTTTTGTATCTTCACAATAAATGCATTCAAAGCAATAAAAAAGCGAAATGAAGCTTAGCAAGACAGTGATTAAGATATACCTTTATTGCTGCAAATAGTGCAACGATCCTTAATCGCACCTGGAATATAATTTTTCTCATTCTGAACACCTACTACTGCGGATGATTGGGGCTGTTGAATAACCTAAAACAACAAATTTTTGAAAGTATATTTTGCATGTGTATCTTTGAAGGATTTAGTTTGCTAAAACATCTAAATACAAACATATTAATGAACGTATTTTCGAAAACATACTGCTTCTTTGTCACTACCCTATGGGTAGGTTTAAGTAATAGAAAATCGATCAGGTTGATGTTTGTTACAATGGTCTTCGCTACTGGTATTATACAAACACCAGCCGTTGTACTTTATATCATTATTGTTGGCTCTCAGTTGTGCGCAATTGTTTATATTAGTTTTTGCTTGCATTTAATGTATACATAGCTAGGTAGAAGTCTTCTTGATCTTTAGTCGCTCACATGAAATACATAAAACCAAAATCAACAGTCTAATCGGTACAGACGTTTAATTGATAAGATTTAGAAGAGGAAAAATTGTTTACGCGTTATATGATGAACCTATTTCTGTGTGCAAACTTTAATATTGTAGCACCTGTCACTAGATTTTGAAAGATAACTTGCTAAATAATGAATAGCTGTCAACAAATGTTGTAAGATAAGCTGTTTTAATAATTACCTGCATTAATATAAAGCTGATGCATAGCTAAAGTTGTTTTGGTTAGGTTCTGATGGGGTCATGGACCGGTCTTGAGTGGCAAGAAGAACGACCCTACAACATCGCACTTAACCATTTAGGTCTGTACTAAAATGGAGTTCATCACTTGTGGTCATCGTGTGTTTGAATCGGCACACACATAATTATCATTTTAGAGGAACATTATATTTGACCTTTTTATATACGGGTATTTATCAGCTTTGTGAATTCAATAATATAACATATCATGCCTGCTTACAACTGGGTTGGGAAATAGTACGTCGACAATCATCCATAAATGGTAAAATGCCAAGGTAAATCGCATCATGGCGGCAACAGACAATACTTTGAAATACGAATAGGAAATTATTTTAATACCGACAAGTCATAAACCATTGGATTTTAATGACGGTAGTACAATTTGGTCTAGATTGAGACAAGCAAAACATTAATACACCAAAAACAACAACAACCAAACAAATCTAAATAATCCTGAACAAAATCCATTTCAGACATTTTCGCTGAGTAATAGGAAGTCTTTCTCATTCCCGCGGATTGAATTTTTTCTAGACATGACAATGAGTAACTTGACGGGTGTCTAATTAGAGGCAGGCACTGCTTATTCGTTTGGAGCACCTGAGTACATCTATGGTTCGGGATAGTCACTTTCTCTTTTTGTGGTTTTGGGTTTTGTATTGAGTTGTATATGTTTGTCTATATCCGGATTTGTAACTGTCCCTTGACTTTCATCTCTCATTGTTCGGTCGTTTTCCTTGCTATTTTTCCTATCCGAAGCTACCATGGATGAATTGTATTTAAATGACTCGATATCATTTTTATAGAGGAAGGTAAAATTACGGTCTAAAGTAAAGCTTTTTTCTTTTTCTGCAACAGTCCTTTGAAGAAATCAGCCTCACACGAGGACGAAAACAAGATTAAGAGCAGAGGAGCACAATATGTGCCCAATAAAAATCAGTCATAAAAACAAGACATTTTAAAACATCTAACATTTGACAAATTTCCTAATTGGTAGGAAAACAGAAAATCCTGTTGAATTAAGATTGGAGTTGAGTACACTCTGCTTGTTGTAAGACTCAAACTGGCAACCTCAGTGTTGACAGACCACGTGGTCAATAGTAGATGACTAACTACCTTAACCAGTCAGGCCTCTCAAATAAATATGACAATACACGTAACAAGGAAACCGACAGACGATAGCCGAAAGTCAAGTGAAGATAACATTTTTCGATTTAGACAAACAACATATACAACACAGAATAAAAACTAAAAAACACAAAGTAGAAAGTGGGTAACCAGAAGCGGTAAAAACCACACGAGTAAAGTTTTGACATTTGATATTATAAGAGCTAATTATCCATAATATTTTATATCAATACTTCATTATATATTGTGTTTAAAATTAGTATACTTTTTTATATATATAATGATATATGAAAATTGACCAGTAATAACAGTATTGTTACGAATCTAAAATTGTGGGTACTATATAAAAAGTAAGCTTTTTCAACATTACCGTTTCTAAAAATTGAAATTAAAAGAAAAAGGATTGGATTTCACATACCTGTGGCCATGTAATTATAACTTATATATTTATCTTCTATTGTAAACGACCAAATTATGGCGAAAAATACTATTCCCCATATTATCGTAGATTTATCATTCAAGATAGTTATTGATCCGTGGAAACTTAAAAAAATCTGATAAAATGACTGATACATTTAGCCAAATTCTAACATTATTTGAGTTCTTGCTTTTTGCGTTTTTAGACAAATTGTTCCATATCGTGTTCTAACAGTTGTTTTTATCACTTGTTGGAGCGTATTTGTTTTGTAGTTTTAATCTGAGCTGTTAAAACAATTAGGAAAAAATTTCACTGCTTCAAACTATTATGGCCTAGAATCATATATAAATGTTTAAAAATATTACTAAAAACTAATTGTCATGATCAAAATAAGTTTTCAATGTGACAGAATTTATTTGATAAGTTTGAGTCAACAAGGTTAATTTAAGCAATAGTAGTTTAAATACTTGTTCTAACCTTTGTCCCCTGTTGAGTCAGCAATTCATTGTATCACATTATGATGTCTCCCTGACCAGATATGGCTATGACATCGCCACAAATCTTTGTTATGATTCAACTTGCAAGTCGAGGAATTTGAGCCAGAGCGATGGCATGAATGGGCCAAGTTAGACGCCAGCAGAATTGTCAGCGAATCAGACGCCCCTTACTCTGCACAGCAAGAAGCCAACTCGGGTAAACCCATTTCGAATGGCAGAGGTGCAAAATGTGAACTTTCAGAATGGCACCTGACACTAAAGGTAACAACAGGATACATAAGAAGTAGGATTTATTACAAGTGAATATTCAGTGTATAAGTATAGATGTCAATGATTGTGCTGGGCGAACATCGTTATACTTTTACTTAATGATTGGGGATAAGAAAAAATGTAAAAAACCGAAAAAGTGCTGTGGGTTGGCAGAGGAACTTACAATGAGGAACATTTTGATTTGTGGAAAATTAAGCCACTGAAGCTCTTTTCTACAAGGTGCTTAATATAAAAAAATGGAAAATTGGGAGTGGTTTGCATCGTCTGTAATGGTTAGGATGAAGATGTTCTTTTACAAATACAGATGTATGATTATCGAAGTCAGTGGTTATTTATCAAAGAAAAATGACAAATCACTGTGAATACGAACTAAGTTAGTTTTTTTCTGCCTAATTTTACCGGCTATTATCCTTGACTTTCATTCAAAACGACATAGAGGAAATGCTTATAAGCGAATTTTCTTTAAATATGTGGAGTTCTTGTCTGGAGCAAGAAATTTCTCATAATTAGATACCAAAAGACAAGAGAACCACAGAGCACTTTGGTGCAAGAAATCTATTATTTCGAACAAGAAGTTCGTGTAACTAGCTATAAGTAAGTGTTTTGAAGTAAAATACTGGTGTAATAGGAAATTTGACAGAACTAAGTACAGAAGTCGACTAATTCTGAATTTGTTCACAATTTTAGCTTTTTACAATATACACATTATATGTATACATGCATCGGAAATGCTAACTGAAAAAGTCGAGAATGTTTAGCGTCGTAATAAGTAAATAAAAATTGCTGCTTACCATTAGGTGACGGTTCACGAGAGCAACACAGTGATTGGTGATTCGAATGACGAGAACAGGATTAATAAAACTAAGAACTCAGAAGAAACCTACAATGAAGCGAAAAACCCTAAAAGTCTTTTGCTTCTCTTCTCTAAAATTTAATCCTCATCATTTTGTTATATCTTTTGTTTGTAAAATTCTGCACTTTCGTAAGCACCTGTCATGGTATGCCCGTTTGTCAATCTACTATAAACAGTACAGTAAACGTCAATGTAATGCTATTGCAAATACTTTCCACGTATTAATATTTTTTAATTATTAAAGTATTTCTCTTACGTATCCTGTTTTGTTCGGTTGTGCATATACACGATGTTTTCTAATAGCAACAGTTTATCCCAGTCGCATGCATATAAGTGCATGAATAATTAAGGGTCAAAGTTTATATAGTGTCCTTTCAATCATCATGCAGTTGTTATTACCAGTACAGATGTGACCTCATGTACATCAAAATCAAGTTCTGTAATATATACTGACTTCCAACGAAAACGCAACATTAAGATTTACATAAATAAAATTGAATATAGAAACAACATCCATATAAGCAACTGGTATATTTTCAAGTTCTTAGCAATGGCAACAAATCGACTCAATTGTTTGAAATTAATGTTTATTCTTTTCTTTTAAACTCTCAGTCAATTCTAAATTTCGCATAGTCGATAAAGAATGTACCAACCATTTGCTGCAACGCATGCGCGACATCTCCGTGGCATTGTTCGGATAAAACAACGAATCTTGTTGAATATTGCACCATTCCTTTTACAGCGCAATTTCAAGCTGACGTAGCGTGATCGGCGGTGGTTGGCGTCTTCTTACAGCTTCTCCAAGTTGATCTCATAGGTGTTCGATCGGACTCGAGTCAGGATGAAAACGCTGGCCTTGGAAAAGTGCGCATATTGTTTGGGTTGAGAAAGGCACCTGTGACGCCAGCGGAATGAGTGCGGGCATTGTCTTGTTGAAAAACGTCAACATCCTGATGTCCACGAAGAAACGGGATAACAGAAGGCCGTAACACCTTATCAATGTAGCATTGTGCTGTCAAATTTCCATAAATCACAATGAGATTTGTCTTGCGATTAGAGGAAATGCCTCCCCATATAGCCTGTCTCCTGAACACATGGATCAGCGTATCGTTCACCTCGACGCCTCCAAACACGTGTGTATCCGTTATTGTGTCTTAAGTGAAGCCGCTATACATCGGACCACAGCACAGATGCCCATTTTCTGTGTGCCCATCGTTGACGCGCTCGTGTCCATGCAGTCGTTTTTAGAGGTCGTCTTCCTCATGTGCATTTGGCGTAGTCGACATCTAACTGTATTGGATTCCATTAGCCTTCCGTGCGTTCCAATCGTCTGACGTGACGTCTGTACGGCGATTCGGAATCGATCTCGTAAATGCTGGAGGCGAATGTAACGGTCTTGTTGAATGGGTCGTTGCTCGTTGTCTTGAGGTTATTCATGCCTGTGTACATGAAAAATGAGAATTTCGTGAGTTTGTACCGGGTTACTGGAAGTGAGAAACTTTTAAAAAAAAATCAGTAGACCATTAATGTATCGATTGGTTACTTATTGGTTTTAAAACACAGCTACCTTTGCCAATTTATTAAACTTTTTTTACATATCAAAAAAAAGTTTTATTGGGCGTAAGCCGTTACATATCTTAACAGTTATTATAGTACTATTGGAATTTTCTGTATTGCATTAGTATTGGACCTATTTTTGGACATCATTTTGTGCAATGTACAATCTGTTATTAATGGAACACATGTCAAAAACAAATTTACTATATCAATTTTTTTCCTCCTAGTTTCCAAAACACATCAAGTTTGGTGGAAGATCCGGGCCTTAGCGTTAGTAGCTGCTTAAATGCAAGGTCCCGAGTACAAGTACTCCTACCGCAATTATAGCATTCTGTTTGGAATACCGATGAGGGATTAACATTGTAGGCGTGGCATACCTTACTTTCTTTCATGTCTTAAAAATGCATAAAAAGAGCATGAATAATATGGACATTGTATTTAAGATTGGGAATCAAATATAAGAAAAAAATCCTTAAAAAACTTGCAAGAGATTAAATGCACCTGGAAAATTTTATTAGAAGGGAAACCTGTTACAACCTTTTAGTTTCTTATGGCCAATTTCGGAATTTTTGTGAGCAGTGTTGAAATATCCCAGTGACTGTACAAAATTGACGAACGAGACAGAGGCGATCACATCAAGAAAAAAGACTTGAAAAAGAAAATTTGTGTTTAAAACAACAGCTAAAAACAAACTTTTGTGTAAAACGGTAACTAGTTATTAGAGAATTTAAAACATTGACTTATACATTGTCCAATTAACATTAGCTTAGTCATTTATCCGTAATATGTTTGTTGTTCATTTCTGATTGACCGTGGTCATTGTTCATCATAATGCAGACATATATAAATAAATGGATCTAGTTCTTATCTAGTTATAACAATGTAAGTACATTATTAAATTAACTCACGTCGAAGAAAAAATATCAATATATATAACACTAAATACACTACTAGTTACTTCAAAGACTTGTATGTCTGTTATGTTATTGCAAGTTGTTTCTCTGAACCACGTTTAAAAGGCGAAATACAATACCCGTATTCTGAAGGGATAACGATGATATAAGGATAAAATCCTGACTGTTTCCATTTAATTCGGATGGATGGGCTCTCGAAGAAATAAAAGATTCTAGTAATTTAAGTTTACAACCATGATCCAAAAGTTGAAGTTGAAAGATATATTATCTATGTTTACCTACAGAAAGAAATATAACACAAAATTATAATAGAACACGGAAATTTCATTGAGTTAAACATTTTATTTGAATTAGAAATATTCATAACAAATACCTCAAAACCTCAAATTTACATGAGTATTCAAAAACTGACGTAGCATTCTTAGCTGTTTATTTATTCAAAGGTTATAGATTTCATGCTTGTGACATCATAGATATATAAACATACTTCAAACCAACAAATTGTTTTCTATATTTGCATCGTAATAATGCACATAAGAAACACGTGTTTGAAGCATTTATCCGATCAACGAATAATGATATTTACCTTAGAGAAATTCAAATGGAATTTGATAAAGACAGAATATAAACAAGTAGAAAATATAACTTGCTGCAATTAAGTTTTATGTAAAGGGATATTTTAATTTCAATCAGTGCAGAAAAGCGTAAAAGGAATACATTTCCTGTAATTGTTACCAAAAGTTACTAAAATAACCCGTTCATAAATAAATTACATAAAACAAACTGGCATTTCATATGGTTTGTATTCGGATATTTAGTAAAACTCTTATTACTGCTTATGAAAGGCAAAAGAAATGATTAGAGATTGTAACCTTGACCAAGGTGTTAAACTAAAAAAAAATTATTTAGCTTACTATAGAACGATCCTGATATCAGAAGGACTATGTACAATTTACAAAAGAAACGAGTAATAATTACTCAAGAATAAAATCACCTCCGAAAGGCTAGATTGGCAAAGGATTGATGCAAGGATATAACTTAAACTTTCCAATTGTCAACTTCCCGTTCATCGATAGCAACATTCTAGCAGCACCAGCGATCGGCCCGGTATTCTCATTTTCTAGACCGCAATTTATTATCCTACATTTACTGTCTCACTCATCTGCTATTTTTCCTAATACATGATAAGACTTCGATATTTCTACTTTTTTTCTTTCTACTGTTTATTCGTTTACGTTAGATACTTTTATTTAAGGAAAGTCAATTATGAATATACAAATGAATCTGTTACCAGTGTCATCGACCACCTGCCAAGTTATTTTACATAATGTTTTGCCTTCCACGACATACTAGAGACCCTAGACCCTTGATAACAGGGAGATTATCTAATTGTCCTAGTAGCTGACGTCCGCGTGTTACGGCACAACGTCCGGAAAAACATATACGTCTTGTCATTTATTCCAGACTACCACAGCAACAGCTGTACACATGGTCGTCAACTGGTAAGGTATGTCGTCTATTCACATGTTCTTGTAAGTAATACATAAATATTTGATAATAAAAATACAATGCTTTAACCACAGTGGTTCATCTACATTGATCTTTTATGAATTTTGATTATTTCTGTGTAAACCTTCTAAATTTATAAGTAAGTTATAAACGTGTTAATACCTAAAATTTTGTTTTAAATCCTTTTTTTTTTAAATCTAACTTCTAAGTGTTAAATTTGCCAAAAATGTTTTTTTACACTTCCGAATAGTCATTTCCAACTTGTGAGCACACGGAACAAGTAAAGTAACAAGTTTACAAAACACCACATTACATTGATAAATTATGTGTTTCAAAACTGACACGTATTGGCTTTAAAAATGGCAAGGACAGATTTTAGTCCCTTCTTAAAAGTAATTGTTTCTACTTCACGTGTTAGTGTATTAAATACACTATTTTCATAATAATATAATTTATCTTCCTTATTAACTCAAATGTATAACTGTTAACTTTCTGAATGCCTTATGACTTATTGTGAAAAAATATCAGTTATGTTGTTTCAGGACATAAGTTTTCCTCTTTTCAAATATAAAAAATTAATTAATTAATTAACTACATGTTAATAAAAGAATAAAAAAAATTAATAAATAAATAACAGACAAAATGTATTATTTTTCTTAACCTTTAGTAAAATTACGTACATCAATAAACGCCTAAATATTACGTAGGTGAAACAAATTTTTAAAGTTCAAAATTTTGTATCAATCAATATTTCATAAGCGAGTAGTCTAAATTAATCCGTCAGATCACTCAAATTGTTCACGATCCGTCAATTGACGGGTGGACGGATTTGGAACGATTTGAATGATCTGACTGGTTGGTAACTAATTGCTGACGGATTTTTCAACGCTTACTGGTCGCTGAAGGATTGCCAAAAGTGTTCTGTTTTCGACCCGGAATACCGTAAGAACATTTACATTTGCATATTGATAACTAGAGGCTCCCACGAGCCTGTATCGCTCACCTGAACCTGAAACCAATTGAACAACTATGCAATTTTTTTATCCAGCTTTTTCCCTAAAAGGAACTGTCCAACACTTCTGCAAAAATCATTAATTTGGATCTTTTAAAGGAAATAACTCCTATAAGGAGTTGTCCAACACATATGCATCAATAATCATTTTGCAGATCTGGACGAGCTGAATACTTTTGTATAGAAAAGATTTTCTCTAGCTCTTATGGTTTTCAAGTTACTGAGGAAAAATGAAAAAAGAACGTCTTGTAGAGCTTTTGATGCTTAGGAGGGAGCTTCACTTCAAATTTTCTGTATCTGTTATACTTTTTTAACTATCAGCTAAAAACTTATTTCTTGACCACGAACCGCACCCCGTTCTTTTTAAGCCAAGGTAGCCATGTTGGGGGTCAGCTGTCATGATTTGCACAATTTAAAGATGATGTGTGCAATGTTTCAAAGCAGTCCTTTCATTGGTTTAAGAGGAGAAACTTTTGTTTAAATCAATTAAATTTGATTTTAAAAAGTTCAAGGGGAATAACTCCTAAACAGTTCATCAGACAATCTTAACCCTGTCAGTTTTGTAGCTCTCACAGTGCTGAACAATTAAGAAATCCTATCTCTGGTTCTAATAATTTTCAACATTTTTATGAAAACAAGGCACAAAAAATAAATTTTGCAGAACAATTAAGCAATGCTAACTTTTTCTCTAGTTATATATAATTCTCAATTTTAATGCAAAATGGCAAAAATCATTAATTTTGCCGATTAAAGGGCAATAACTCCTACAGGGAGTCGTCATACAGCTTCGACCCAATGGTGTGTTTTGTATAGCTTTTGATGCTGAAGAAGGAAAGTCTCTTTTGTTTTCCTGTATTTGTTATACTTTTTGAACTGTAAGGCAAAAACTATATTTTGACCCTTTGTTCTATTTTTTAGTCGAGGCGATTACATTGGTTGGTCTGAGGCCATGATTTGTACAAACTATGTAGAGGATATTTTACTGATGATGTGTGCAAAGTTTCAAAGCAATCCCTTCAATAGTTTTGGAGCTCACATTAGCCTTCGGGTCAGGTGAGTTCAAAAGCATTAAAATATTCAAATTTAATTACACACAGATAGCAAGTTTGCATCCCTTTTGTACCATTTTCTTCTAGAGAAAATATTAACGTTATAATGTGCTTACGACGTTTAAAACTGTCTTTTTATTTATTTTATGTCATTAGTGATAAACAATTTCTCTTAAATTTTCGATCTCAAAACATTTGCAGACTTCAGGAACATTTTTTAATTGGGTAGGGAGTAGAGGGAGGAGATTGACTTTCAAATTACCAGTTGTTTATGGGTTTTGTGTTTTGTATTTGTAATTATTTTCACACTTTTTAAAAGCTTATAGATCTTTTCACTACTTTAGTTAACAATAACTGAAATAATATAATACAAACATCAGATATAAAATAAATATATATAAAAAAAAACAAAGAAAAAGCCCACAAACAATCAAAACAGCAAATTACATTGAAATTAACACAAAAAAAAAAACCAGCTGAAGTCTCAACGTTTGAATACGATGACTATTGCAGCAATGTATACAACTATTCCACATGCAACTGATAACCAGGTCAAGATTTTTGCTATATTTGCAGATTTTCTTGCTTTGTCGTAGTTCCTTATACTCGATTCATGCTGCGCCTATAATAAAAATAACCGAATAAACATTCTAAGTTTTGGACATGAGCAAACAGAAAAGGAGGTTCGAAATTGTACAGTTGAATTTTTAACGAGAGGATAATTTAATTGCCACAGGAAAATACAATATTAGGATGACTTTAGTCTTAGAATGTAAAACAATTTGACACATCGTTAAAGCCTTATTCCTTGTTATGGTTTTGTTGAGATTAGAATTTAAAATTCCTCATGAAACTGGCGGTTTTCGTGTATTTGATGAATCTTAATATCAATGAATTGAAATTTAAAATTCCAAGCGTTCATTCTTAACAGCAACGAGTGATAATTAAGGAAGGAGTAATTCATTTTATGTATATGAAGCTGTCTTTTAGAAATTTAAAGTTAATGTTGTATTTATACAAACCACACTAGCGGCGATGACAGCAGCCAATCCAAGTATCCAACAACAACAGATACAAGATAGGACGGCAGGGATAATGTAAGTGTTAGGGGCTGGATTGTCCACTTCGACAACTGACGTTGAAGGCTGAGCAACCTGAAGAAATAAAATAGGATTTAATGCTATATGTTTTATACGTATGAATAACTGAATCCTGTTATTTTTGTGCATATTCTCTGCCTCTTTTCAAATTCGGAAAGTATATTAATCATCCTATAATTACATAAATTTTACTTTTATTTGAAATTTAATAAGGATGAAAAATATTGTAATTTCTATAATTCTTCCTGTTTTAAAAAATATGTTTGCAAATAATTTTTTTCATTGTAAGGCAATGTAAATATGTTGTATTTAATAGTTGGCTCAAGACATAGTTTTAATAGAGATAATTTCAAAGAGGTCCCTAGCAAACAACACCCATGTTTTCAATAAGGAATAACGAATAACTTGGGAATGTAAACATTTTACATGTACGACAGAAGATCTCGATGGCGTCGTTGTAAATGGTTTGTTATCACCGTTACTATGTTCTCTAGTAGATGGTTTTGGATACCCTGTCGGTAGCTGTTGTTGATTTTCGGATTGCTGACCCACAGCTTGTAGATATGGAGGTGGCGGTTCCATGGAGTCTATAGATGGTTGTTGTTTTTTGTATCCTATAATTTATGGAAAACAAGTATTAAATATAACTTTGATATAAATTAGGATGCAATATCTTAAGTACAGACCAAAAGATAAAACTTAAATAAAGAAAAAACGACCACTTAGCTTGCATTGTTTGTTTGAATTAAGTTTAACACTACTTTTAGCAATTTTCCAGCTATATCTTAGCGTCAAGTTGTTAAGGAAGGAAGCCGTTGAAACAACCGGCAGTAAAAAAGGACATCCATGTAATCCCTTGAAATTGAAGGCTTGAGTCAAGCAGACCCTGTCCAAAGTTAGGATAGAACTCGCAACCTTATCAATCTATCAATTTTTGGATTTAGAAAAATTAGACGAAAGCGCGAAGCCTTTTGGATTGTTGATAAGGTAACAATGGTAAGTTGTATAACCTGGGGTATTTGTTGTAATGCGTTTTTCCAATCAAATTTTAATATCAAATCGCTAAACTCGTATCCTGACCACCAAGAGAAAAACATCGAAACGAAAAAGTATGTTTAAGAAACATGCCGTTTCCGTCTAAACTTAAACCAAAACCAGCGTTAACAAGCTTGATAAAAAACGGAATAAAGATTAAAAACATGGGTACAACTAGTGAAAATCATGAATTCTAAATAAGTGCACTTCATTTTGTTTGCCTTCCAAGAGATGTATTTAGTTGTTAACAATACTAATACATTAATTTTAAACCGAATTTTATCGAGATGTAATATTGCAACCAATAATTCTGACGCTGAATAAACGCCAATCTTTAACACTGAAAATATCGACTTATTCAGCTTTAGTAACTTATTATCATGAAAATAAAATAAAATAAAATAAAATAAAATATATAATATAATATAATATAATATAATATAATATAATATAATATAATATAATATAATATAATATAATATAATATAATATAATATAATATAATATAATATAATATAATATAATATAATATAATATAATATAATATAATATAATATAATATAATATAATATAATATAATATAATATAATATAATATAATATAATATAATATAATATAATATAATATAATATAATATAATATAATATAATATAAGTTACCCAGGAGTTGGATATTTGTTGTTGCACTATCCGTTTCTTCAGCAGATTTATTTAACTAGTATATAACGTAAGTATAATCCTTACAATCTATATTATCCGAAAGTTTGCATCTGTATATTGGTTTTACCTACATGTATGTAAAAATTTTTTTAGTAGAAATGAAAATGAATGTTTAGAAAATGTATGTTTTCTACTTATTGTAGGTGATGGGGAATGGCTTTAGTAGATGGACTCGTTAATTTAAAATAAAAGAACCCAAATATAAGGATCGCTTTATTTGATCAGAGTATAAAGTAATAAATATCGTTTTGTAGATATGTCTCAACGATACTAAAATAAGTAAAAATACGTGTAAAATTATATATTATCATATACGAAATTTATTATACAAAGGCTCAATTTAATGGCGGACGACAACACCAAACCTCATTGTGCTCGCATTGTGACGGCTTATTAATAAACTAGTTCGATGACAAATTGTCATGTCCAACAAGTCCGGGCTTGCGTCAAATTGAGCATGTCTGGGACATCAGGAATAGAAGCATTACCAAATTTGTCGTTTAGTTGGTTGTATGCGGCGTTTAACACCCGGTCATCCGTGTTAACGGAAGTTACAAAAAACTATAACAGAAATAGATACGATATTGCATCTTTACACTGTTTTTCTAAAGATTCTAAATCACAATGACAGATTGCTGCTAAGAACCCTTTTATTGCGAGAGATTTTAATTAGGAATTCAATAAGAAAAAATACACATAAATCTAACATTTATAGTTTCATTGTTTTAGTGGTTATATCGACGCTTACCCCTAAACTCTCGACAAAAATAGACTATAAAAGACTTGACTTCATACCTTACTATTACAGAATTACTTTACTATTACAGAATTCGGGTACAACGAGTGAACAGTATTGATTCTAATTAGCGGCACTTCTTGTTGTTTGTCTTTAAGAGATATGTATCAGTTGTCAACCACAGTAATACATTACTTTTAAACCGAATGTCATCGATATGCAATATTGGGAACAATAATTCTGATGCTTCAAATAGTTTTTCTTTAACATTGAAAATATTATTATGTCTTTTAAATTAATGCTAATGATATTTTTATATTAAGGTAGTGCATAACAAACAATTTTATTAAAAAAGAAACCAATCAAGTGTTATTGCTCGCATGGTTTCACAGACATATGTTGCATTCTTACAAATGCTTATACAAATATATTGATAAGTAGAAACAAAATGAGTTCAAAAATATAGGTTACTAAAACTAAATGTGGTTGAAATATGAGAACATTTAGTCTGAAATTAATACTTATATCTTATACACAAACACTTTCGTCTTTTTACTTATGACCTGTCATATATAATGACAAAAAGTATAAAAAGAAGATTAATCTTTTCCTTTCATTTAAATTTGTCGTTCTGGAAATTTAATTCTGAGGCACAAAAAAGATATGTATGTAAATACATGACGACAAAACACGACAAAATATATGAGTTTTTGCATTTTGTAAGCCATAATCCACAGCATTTTATTAGTAATGACAATTTTGTGATTGGATTTCTTCTAAATGTAACCAAATGTCTTTATATCGTCTCTTTCCGTTTTTCTTGAAAAAGCAGCGTTTTATGAGATATTTAAGCCTGGTTTTAAGCTGCGCATGTGGGATGGCCGTATAGAGTGTCGAAAAATCAAATGTTTTAATGCTGTTACAGTGGGAAAGAGATCCAGACCTCAAGATGTCTATCAGGTCTTTTGAATTTTTTAATATCCACATTTCATTTATTACACTTCTGGAGTAGAAAGTGTCATTGTATTTTTGAAGTCCCGTTTTACTGTTGTTAAAATAGTGGTCAGGAGTTGCGATAGTGTTTTGGTAGTACGCTTAGACGATCCTGCTATGAAACGCTGTTTGTATGGATTTTTGTGAAATTTTGGAATCTAACACAATAAAGGGAGATAACAATCTTCGACTCTGATTTTGAGATCAAAGGATGCCAATACCGATTTGTGATTTTCAATAATCTCCTCTTTTGAAAGCGCAGTGAATGTGTAAGTAGGATTGCTGTGAACTGTCCATGCCTTACTCATTAATTAAACACTCTATGTAATGTTTTTTGCAGATAAAAAATGATGTTGATAAGGGCCTTATCTGCTGGCACAACAACATATTTGTCATGAATGTTTTATGAGCATCAAGATTTCTGAAAATTGATGATGCTTTAGTTCTAATAGACCTTCTTAAATGACTTATTCTTATTTGAATCAATGACCTCAAGGCCTTTACCCACTTGGACAACGTATCAACCTCAATATATGTTTTTGCACCCATTGGAGTTGATGAGGAATGACGCTAGAACATGAACCCTTAATTGAAAATATAAGAACTTAGATATAAGGAAAATTTTCATTTCATCAGGATTTGAACAAGCAAATCTCGACAAACCGTCAAAAGATTTGGATGCATTTGTAGGAAATCTCTTAGTAGAGTCTGAATTGAGCGATAATTATATGCATTTGACATCATGGTTGACAATACCTGCATTTACATATATTCTGTTTATTTTGTTGTTGATTTGTCATTTTTAAACACAAAGTTTTAGTTATAATATATAGGAGGCAGCTTTCTCCACTGCCTACATGTAAACACAAAATATAACATAAAATATAAGACTGAGCCGTTTACGTTTTCATGCAAATTCAATTCTTCCAAAAAATTATTACTTTATTTTTTACATATCTGTAGAAAATTGTGTATCTTCTGGTTAATAATGTCATTATATGCACGTATACAATTTTCGAACAATCGTAGACTTTGAAATTAAAGTTTGTACACGTGATATTCTTCATGCTGTATGTAACGTGCATTGTCTCAATACTAATTTTACCACTGATAAAATTAGTCCACCATCGCTGTCATATGATTTTCAATGGCAAATAATTAGGTTAAGAGTTTCCTGAATTTTCATCAGAAAGATTGCTCGTCATTTGAGCCACAAACTTCGAACGATCGACCGAATCATAAGTATTTTATCTATCAGCTGAATCAAACGACAAATTATGTTAAGGGCCAAAATCTGAAACCCCAAATATCTGACCGTGAAGATTGTAGTCTTGGTCGACTTTTTCAGGAGAAATACGTTTAGTAACATCAGTGTGTTAAAAATACAGAAATTGCATAACCGTGTGCTTTTATCAAGATCATTCCGAATGAGACTCGACGCTGTCTGTAGGTAACTGTTCAAGGCGGGATTAGGAACGTTCATTGCTCTCTTAACGATATATAAAACTGCACTGTACAAAGGCCGTCGTTAATGAATAAAACCGAACACAAAAAGTTGATTAAACTTTTGAGAAACGATTTGTGGCATATGACTATAAGAGTGACCATATAACTTTTAACGGTTTGTGAATGTGCACATGCACTTATGACATTTTGGAAATTTGTCATTTTGACGATTATCCAATGCGGAAGATAACCATCTTTATGGTTGATAACAATACAGACCGCTCGAGTTGTGACGGCTAATTTGTTTGACCAGTCTGATGACAAATTCACATTGCCAACAAGAAGATCGGGCATGTATCATATTGAGCACGCCTAGGACATAATCATCATTAGCAGAAATAAACCAGACATTACATCAGGATTTGAAACAACGTCTAATTAGCCGTTTAGTTGGTTGATAGTTACTACATTGCAGTCGTTTAGTTGTAATTATCGGCACTTCCAAGAGATATTAGTTTGTTAGTTGTCAACATTACTAAAACATTAATTTCAAAAAGAATTTTATTGAGATTTAATATTGCGAACAATAAAGCTTTAAGATTGAAAAAATATTTTTCTGTATTTAATAACTTACTGTTAATGCTAACTTTTGGTCGTCCACATGTACTGGATAATACTTTCCTAATGTTACGAGAACGTATTTGTACTGAAAGTGATTATTACAATTTTTTTAATGAATATTGTATGAGATTACGGAAGTGTCAAAATAACAATACATACAATAGAAAACCGACCAAGTGTTATTGTTCGCAAGGTTTAGATATGATATGTTTCATACAAAGACCTATCGTTTTCTTCCAAATTCTTAAACAAATATATTGATAAGTAGAAACAAAATGAGGTCAAAATATAGCTTACTTAAAAATGTGCCAAATAAAATATGAGAAAATTGATAGTCTGATAGTATTATTATTATTATTATTATTATTATTATTATTATTATTATTATTATTATTATTGTATCTTAAATGTCTTATATACACCACTTTTTCTGTCAGGCACATGTATGTTTTCAAACAAGAAAGTGTTTTATTATTTATTTATTTAAGTTGCTTGATTGCTTAATTACCATCAACCATTTTTCTGTTAACATTGCTTTTCAAGTCGTCTAAGACGCAAACACGTGGAGTCAAAGGGTACCCATGAGCTGGATATTTATTGTTGCAATATCCGTTTCTGCGGCAGATGTATTTAACTTGTATGTCGAATAATCTATATTACTCTAAAGTTTGCATATGCATGTTTTTTTACCTACATGTTTGTTAATTTAAAATTTGTAGAATTAAAAATGAATTGATATGAAAATTTTTTTAACCCAATGTAGATCATTGGGAGTAGGGGAGTGATATTAGTCCTATACTGGATACTTTATATACCCCCCTCCCGATTGAATACATATCCAGGAAGCATATAATAATTCTTTTGGCGGATCGATTCATTGCTACTTGGTTTTTACTAAAACGCCAAATAATCTAGGGAGAATTTGAGACCAAACAAATTTAATATTGGGCAATAATCGCATTAATTTACTCCAAGTTTCTCTAACGTTTAACTGTATTCTTTTATTTAGTTTAATTGCCACACATTGTTACCTCTACAATGTATAACTAAAATATCTGGGGGGTTGCTCAAACGTAAGTAGGTCCTTAAACATGTGACACAGTTCACCCCATATCATGCTTTCTTTTCCTTGCCACCAAACTGTAGCATTCCTGCATTGAAGCCCAAATTAAGGCCATCGTAAGTTCCTTTTGCATATACAATTGACCTCTTTATTACGGATGACCGAACCATCCACACATATTTCTTTTCAAGTAAAGTAATAAAATCTAACAATAAAAGTTTATACAAATACATATTTAAAAAATTTCACACTCATCCTATAAACCGTTTATTTAAAAATTTAAATCCGAACAATATAATTACCACTTAAAACAAGAAATGGCCTTTATATAGATAAATTTCTTAGACTCATTTAAAAGGGGGTGTAATTAAATAACAGTTAAATTATTACCACAAAAGATTTTATCTCCTTGTCACTAATTTCCTGTGCTGACGCTTGAGACGCAGCACCGATTCTAAAAGAATGTGATTTATAACGTGATGAATCGATTCCCATAACCTTCAAAACCTTTGTAAGAACCGAGGTGAATTGAAAACGCGTCATTGGTTTACCCCTGAAATGGTAAAATAAAGGTACTTCAGAACAATGCCTAAATTTTATATAGGTTTTATACAGCAAAATTGGACAAACGCGTGTTCGTGTTCTGATAAAACCCTCTTACACGACTGGTCCCATTTTACCTGATTAGGGCGAATTTTGAGAGATTGTATACCGTCAATATTTTCAACTGTCGTATCTTTAAATTGATTTGCCGTTCCTGGCAGTTTTTCGTAAACGTTATCTGGCAAACGCGTAAAAATGATGAAATGCCAATGAAAAGGCTGAAGCAAATAAATAATCCTCATAATTAGAAAAGCAAACTACGGCCAATTTACTTACGATGTTCTCGAGTAACTATGATGTTATTGGAAGCCTGGTATCTTTAACAGAATTAGTCCTTTTCATTCCCTCTATCATTTTTTTAACAATAAAATGGTTTGAATAATCGCACAAAACAATTCATAACACTACAACGAAAACCTATTGCTGCAACATAACAAGAAACCGTTTTATAGGCTTTGCCCTTTAGAGACATGTCCGCTATAATAAAATTATATACGATGGCTAGGGTGGCGACACCATATCTAAACTCCTCACGAAAAATGAAAACTGTTTAAGACTGTGGTGTAAGTGACCTTGGTGTTGTGTGTTAACGATGCCCCACAAATTCTCTGGGTACTGGTGTCATTTATGCATCTGTTTTGTTGCGAATGTTCTGAATCAGCCATTGTTTACGCCTACTTGCATCACTAACGATTGAAAGCCCTAACAGGCGGTATTGCTCTCCACCAAAATGTAAAAGCCTACTAAAGATTGTAAATCCTTCAGCATAACCGATTTCTGCCGAAAAACAAATCCCAATTTTCCTTTTACCTTGGTCAACTTGTCAATAAGAATTCGTATACCATTTTAACCGTGTCAATTTCCAACTCTAAAATACCATTGTACATGAAGGGCCCAATGTTTTTTCTTCGGCTATGTAGGAACCCTTAGGTCGTCGCATAATGCCTGAAACAATCCATCAATTGTAGACACTCGCCATATCCAGGCTTTCCGACCAATAAAAAATCATAAAGATAAAAGTTCTATAGTATGTTTGCCAGATCTAGCTTTGAGCACTCACTCAAGAAAACTCGAAAAAAAAAGTTTAAATAGGGAGCATGAAACTGAACAGCCCATCGGTAAACATTTATCAAAAAAAAATTTGGTGGAAGTGAAATCCAAAAAGTCATCAGGATGTTAAATAAAAAAACGAAATGCGGACTTGACGTCCATTCGGGCTAATTCTGCACCCTGACCCACTTCGGAAATAGTGGACAATACTTTGTCTAAGTATATTGAACCGTGGATAACTCTGGGTCAATATAGCTATTAACACTATATCCAAGCGAAAACTTAAATGGTGCTTCATACGCCAGCCAGTCGGCTTTTTGGCAACAAGGCCGATTGGCGATAAACGCAAATTGCGTAATGGTCTTGAATCTAATGGTCCAGCAATACGCCCAGCTTCCTTTTCTTTGGCAATGTTTTCTGCGAGTTCCCCCTGTGTTGTGCCGAGCTTATCAATTTTAATTTGGGGTTTTCCTAACTCCAGAAAATTAGAAATTTCTGCAGACGAACCCGTGTTAAGGCTTTCTTTGGATGTTTCCTTGACGAAAACGGAAGAAAGAATTTAGTGATGTCTCTGTCCTAGACTCAACCAGATAACCCTTATCATACATTTGTTGTTTGTTGGTACATTGGTTTATTGTTTTGAAATTCTGCCCCACTTTGTTCCAAAAAATGGCTTCATGTGGCTTCATACACTTTAAGCATTTGTGGGTGTATACTTAAACTTTTGCCAAGATTTATATTGGACGAAAAACTTACGACCCTGAAAATTGTACAGTTGCCATATATACAATGCTCCATGACATAGATACATTTCCAGACTTCTTTGTCAGAATTGTTGACCGTAGCTCTACCAACCTAAATCCGTACACCTGCTCGCTCCGGTCTATATTATTGACATGTATTTTAAAATTCTCTAGCGTTAGGATGCGCCACTTTGTACAAAGAAGGGTAGATTAAAAATTCATCAATCCAAGTGTTAATATCTGTAATTTTTCTTTTGTGGGTTTGCTTTATATTAATATTTGTGTCGTTATCAACCACTAAAGCTTTTGAATGAACAATAACAGATTCATAATGAGCGATTCTAAATCGATGTATTCCCCGTTAACTATCTTATCCCTAACTGATTGTGACACGTGCGTGCCGAGTTCATCATGAAAACTTTGTGCACTGTGTACATTAAACCCCCATCTCGAGAAAACACGTAAAATTTATTTGACTACTAACGTTAGTACATGTACCTGTATGTGATGGCTGCTGACTCAAACATGTGGAGTCAATTTATTTTTAAGATTACCCATGAGCTATATATTTATATTTCACTATCCGTTTCTGCATCTGATGTATTAACTTGTATAAGTAGAATCTTTATTACTTGGAGATTTCCATGTTGTTAAAATCTACATGTGTGTAATTTAAAATTAGAAGACTTCAAAATGAAATGGTTTTTTTTGCCACCAACGATAATGATGGGAAATGATATAAAAATAGAAAGTCGTAAATTTAAAATAAAAGAACTCACATATGAGGACATTTCTATTTTATCAGAATCTGAATAAATATCACAGCAGTTGCAATGGGTTTTGATGTAAGGCTATTTGTGATTGCTTTGATGTACTTAATTAAAATTTAGGAACATTGTTGCCGCTACAAATGCAACATTTTTGTACCCTGCTCAATACTTGATACTTTTCAGTGGTAGTCAAATATAATGTAATAAGGGACTAAGGACTACTCCTAACATTGTGATTGTGCCTGTTTTTGCAGAAACCGATAGACCAATTTGGATTCGGATTTTCAAGAACAGTGTTGTTTTACTTCTACAAGTTTGTTTAAAATTTAGAACTTTTCATGAATATGAAATTAATTATGCAAACAGTCACATTCAAAGTTATGTACAATTTTGTAAAAAAAAACCATGTGTGTTTCATAAATGATGCTTTCAACGATGGGTTTAAATTATTTCAGTGTTAAAAAAGAAGTTTGATGTAAGAAAACGGAATAGAAGATACCGAAAAGAATGTTTGACCGCCACTAAAACAGTAAAGGTGTGTCAAGGTAGGGACGAACAATTTAACCTTTTGTAGTGGATACAGTAGGCTTAATTTTCAAAATATATGGTCCACAGCTAGGCACTCCATTGTATAAAATGACTATCGCTAAGAATAGAGGCTACCTTTATCCGTGGATGCGTGCACGTTCGGCAGCTCAGCACCGTGGATGGAGCGCTAGAAACCATCACCAACACCTAGCAAAGAAGTCCTGAGAATATACCTATTTAAACAATCGACTTTCCAATTTTCTACAATTTATAAATAAATATGCTCATAATGGTCAATCCAATTAAAAAAGAAGTAAAGGAAACAATTGCCCAATTGTCACTCAAGTAGGTTGGAGAAATAAAACAGTATTTTCCTGGTTTAATTTTCATCATTATTTGCAATTAATTTCAAAGTTTACATACATATCCATTTCAATATGTGTATGAAAAACACCCTCTTTTTGTTTGAATCAATCCAATTATTAAGCGAGTAAGAATGTAGCGTTTGTGTCCATTTCTTATATTAAATTTTTACGAAAACCAAAATCTAGATAACGATTGTAAGCAATCGTGATCACATAATCAAATCATTATAATAAATTGTAACTGCTTTAAACAAAGTAGGAAATATATGCTTAAGATGAAAAGAGAAACAGATATACGTCGGACGTAGAACGTTTATTAAAACTCAACTGTTTAAGAGGTTGCAACTATCATATTATATTATATCATATTATATTATATTATATTATATTATATTATATTATATTATATTATATTATATTATATTATATTATATTATATTATATTATATTATATTATATTATATTATATTATAAAATTAATACTTAACTCTAATATACACACACTTTAATTTCTGACATACTCCTTGTTTTAGACAAGAAAAAGTTATATTTTATTTCTTTAAGTTGCTTGATTGAATAGTTACCATGAGCCATTTTTCTATTAACTCTGCTATTTTAGTCGTTTTAGACGGAAACACGTGGACACAAGACGATTTCTTTTCTAAAGTTACCCAGGAGTTGGATATTTATTGTTGCACTATCCGTTTCTTCGGCAGATTTATTTAACTAGTATATAACGTAAGTATAATCCTTACAATCTATATTATCCGAAAGTTTGCATCTGTATATTGGTTTTACCTACATGTATGTAAAAAATTTTTTAGTAGAAATGAAAATGAATGTTTAGAAAATGTATGTTTTCTACTTATTGTAGGTGATGGGGAATGGCTTTAGTACATGGACTCGTTAATTTAAAATAAAAGAACCCAGATATAAGGATCACTTTATTTTATCAGAATATAAAGTAATAAATATCGACATATTGGAACTGGTTTTAATATAAGACTAAATGTTTATTTTAATTTATTTTCTTTTATAAATTAAAACCTCAATTCATTTTTCTTACATAAAGTTTTGTAGATATGTCTCAACGATTCTAAAATAAGTAAAAATACGTGTAAAATTATATATTATCATATACGAAATTTATTATACAAATGCTCAATTTAATGGCGGACGACAACACCAAACCTCATTGTGCTCGCATTGTTACGGCTTATTAATAAACTAGTTCGATGACAAATTGTCATGTCCAACAAGTCCGGGCTGGTGTGAAATTGAGCATGTCTGGGACATCAGGAATAGAAGCATTACCAAATTTGTCGTTTAGTTGGTTGTATGCGGCGTTTAACACCCGGTCACCCGTGTTAACGGAAGTTACAAAAAGCTATAACAGAAATAGATACTTACGATATTGCATCTTTACACTGTTTTTCTAAAGATTCTAAATCACAATGACAGATTGCTGCTAAGAACCCTTTTATTGCGAGAGATTTTAATAAGGAATTCAATAAGAAAAAATACACATAAATCTAACATTTATAGTTTCATTGTTTTAGTGGTTATATCGACACTTACCCCTAAACTCTCGACAAAAATAGACTATAAAAGACTTGACTCCATACTTTACTGTTACAGAATTACTTTACTATTACATAATGCGGGTACAACGAGTGAACAGTATTGATTCTAATTAGCGGCACTTCTTGTTGTTTGTCTTCAAGAGATATGTATCAGTTGTCAACCACAGTAATGCATTACTTTTAAACCGAATGTCATCGATATGCAATATTGGGAACAATAATTCTGATGCTTCAAATAGTTTTTCTTTAACATTGAAAATATTATTATGTCTTTTAAATTAATGCTAATGATATTTTTATATTAAGGTAGTGCGTAACAAACAATTTTATTAAAAAAGAAACCAATCAAGTGTTATTACTCGCATGGTTTCACAGACATATGTTGCATTCTTACAAATGCTTATACAAATATATTGATAAGTAGAAACAAAATGAGTTCAAAAATATAGGTTACTAAAACTAAATGTGGTTGAAATATGAGAACATTTAGTCTGAAATTAATACTTATATCTTATACACAAACACTTTCGTCTTTTTACTTATGACCTGTCATATATAATGACAAAAAGTATAAAAAGAAGATTAATCTTTTCCTTTAATTTAAATTTGTCGTTCTGGATATTTAATTCTGAGGCACAAAAAGATGTATGTAAATACATGACGACAAAACACGACAAAATATATGATTTTTTGCCTTTTGTAAGCCATAATCCACAGCATTTTATTAGTAATGACAATTTTGTGATTGGATTTCTTCTAAATGTAACCAAATGTCTTTATATCGTCTCTTTCCGTTTTTCTTGAAAAAGCAGCGTTTTATGAGATATTTAAGTCTGGTTTTAAGCTGCGCATGTGGGATGGTCGTATAGAGTGTCGAAAAATCAAATGTTTTAATGCTGTTACAGTGGGAAAGAGATCCAGACCTCGAGATGTCTATCAGGTCTTTTGAATTTTTTAATATCCACATTTCATTTATTACGCTTCTGGAGTAGAAAGTGTCATTGTATTTTTGAAGTCCCGTTTTACTGTTGTTAAAATAGTGGTCAGGAGTTGCGATAGTGTTTTGGTAGTACGCTTAGACGATCCTGCTATGAAACGCTGTTTGTATGGATTTTTGTGAAATTTTGGAATCTAATACAATAAAGGGAGATAACAATCTTCGACTCTGATTTTGAGATCAAAGGATGCCAATACCGATTTGTGATTTTCAATAATCTCCTCTTTTGAAAGCGCAGTGAATGTGTAAGTAGGATTGCTGTGAACTGTCCATGCCTTACTCATTAATTAAACACTCTATGTAATGTTTTTTGCAGATAAAAAATGATGTTGATAAGGGCCTTATCTGCTGGCACAACAACATATTTGTCATGAATGTCGGACAAAGTTTTATGAGCATCAAGATTTCTGAAAATTGATGATGCTTTAGTTCTAATAGACCTTCTTAAATGACTTATTCTTATTTGAATCAATGACCTCAAGGCCTTTACCCACTTGGACAACGTATCAACCTCAATATATGTTTTTGCACCCATTGGAGTTGATGAGGAATGACGCTAGAACATGAACCCTTAATTGAAAATATAAGAACTTAGATATAAGGAAAATTTTCATTTCATCAGGATTTGAACAAGCAAATCTCGACAAACCGTCAAAAGATTTGTATGCATTTGTAGGAAATCTCTTAGTAGAGTCTGAATTGAGCGATAATTATATGCATTTGACATCATGGTTGACAATACCTGCATTTACATATATTCTGTTTATTTTGTTGTTGATTTGTCATTTTTAAACACAAAGTTTTAGTTATAATATATAGGAGGCAGCTTTCTCCACTGCCTACATGTAAACACAAAATATAACATAAAATATAAGACTGAACTGTTTACGTTTTCATGCAAATTCAATTCTTCCAAAAAATTATTACTTTATTTTTTACATATCTGTAGAAAATTGTGTGTCTTCTGGTTAATAATGTCATTATATGCACGTATACAATTTTCGAACGATCGTAGACTTTGAAATTAAAGTTTGTATACGTGATATTCTTCATGCTGTATGTAACGTGCATTGTCTCAATACTGTTTTACCACTGATAAAATTAGTCCACCATCGCTGTCATATGATTTTCAATGGCAAATAAATAGGTTAAGAGTTTCCTGAATTTTCATCAGAAACATTGCTTGTCATTTGAGCCACTAACTTCGAACGATCGACCGAATCATAAGTATTTTATCTATCAGCTGAATCAAACGACAAATTATGTTAAGGGCCAAAATCTGAAACCCCAAATATCTGACCGTGAAGATTGTAGTCTTGGTCGACTTTTTCAGGAGAAGTACGTTTAGTAACATCAGTGTGTTAAAAATACAGAAATTGCATAACCGTGTGCTTTTATCAAGACCATTCCGAATGAGACTCGACGCTGTCTGTAGGTAACTGTTCAAGGCGGGATTAGGAACGTTCATTGCTCTCTTAACGATATATAAAACTGCACTGTACAAAGGCCGTCGTTAATGAATAAAACCGAACACAAAAAGTTGATTAAACTTTTGAGAAACGATTTGTGGCATATGACTATAAGAGTGACCATATAACTTTTAACGGTTTGTGAATGTGCACATGCACTTATGACATTTTGGAAATTTGTCATTTTGACGATTATCCAATGCCGAAGATAACCATCTTTATGGTTGATAACAATACAGACCGCTCGAGTTGTGACGGCTAATTTGTTTGACCAGTCTGATGACAAATTCACATTGCCAACAAGAAGATCGGGCATGTATCATATTGAGCACGCCTAGGACATAATCATCATTAGCAGAAATAAACCAGACATTACATCACGATTTGAAACAACGTCTAATTATCCGTTTAGTTGGTTGATAGTTACTACATTGCAGTCGTTTAGTTGTAATTATCGGCACTTCCAAGAGATATTAGTTTGTTAGTTGACAACATTACTAAAACATTAATTTCAAAAAGAATTTTATTGAGATTTAATATTGCGAACAATAAAGCTTTAAGATTGAAAATATATTTTTCTGTATTTAATAACTTACTGTTAATGCTAACTTTTGGTCGTCCACATGTACTGGATAATACTTTCCTAATGTTACGAGAACGTATTTGTACTGAAAGTGATTATTATAATTTTTTTAATGAATATTGTATGAGATTACGGAAGTGTCAAAATAACAATACATACAATAGAAAACGGACCAAGTGTTATTGCTCGCAAGGTTTAGATATGATATGTTTCATACAAAGACCTATTGTTTTCTTCCAAATTCTTAAACAAATATATTGATAAGTAGAAACAAAATGAGGTCAAAATATTGCTTATTAAAAAATGTGCCAAATAAAATATGAGAAAATTGATAGTCTGATAGTATTATTATTATTATTATTATTATTATTATTATTATTATTATTATATCTTAAATTTCTTATATACACCACTTTTTCTATCAGGCACATGTATTTTTTCGAACAAGAAAGTGTTTTATTATTTATTTATTTAAGTTGCTTGATTGCTTAGTTACCATCAACCATTTTTCTGTTAACATTGCTTTTCAAGTCGTCTAAGACGCAAACACGTGGAGTCAAAGGGTACCCATGAGCTGGATATTTATTGTTGCAATATCCGTTTCTGCGGCAGATGTATTTAACTTGTATGTCGAATAATCTATATTACTCTAAAGTTTGCATATGCATGTTTTTTTACCTACATGTTTGTTAATTTAAAATTTGTAGAATTAAAAATGAATTGATATGAAATTTTTTTGAACCCAATGTAGATCATTGGGAGTAGGGGAGTGATATTGGTCGTATACTGGATACTTTATATACCCCCCTCCCGATTGAATACATATCCAGGAAGCATATAATAATTCTTTTGGCGGATCGATTCATTGCTTCCTGGTTTTTACTAAAACGCCAAATAATCTAGGGAGAATTTGAGACCAAACAAATTTAGTATTGGGCAATAATCGCATTAATTTACTCAAAGTTTCTCTAACTGTATTCTTTTATTTAGTTTAATTGCCACACATTGTTACCTCTACAATGTATAACTAAAACATCTGGGGGGGGTTGCTCAAAAGTAAGTCGGTCCTTAAAAATGTGACACAGTTCACCCCATATCATGCCTTCTTTTCCTTGCCACCAAACTGTAGCATTCCTGCATTGAAGCCCAAATTAAGGCCATCATAAGTTCCTTTTGCATATACAATTGACCTCTTTATTACGGATGACCGAACCATCCACACACATTTCTTTTCAAGAAAAGTAATAAAATCTAACAATAAAAGTTTATACAAATACACATTAAAAAATTTCACACTCATCCTATAAACCGTTTATTTAAAAATTTAAATCCGAACAATATAATTACCACTTAAAACAAGAAATGGCCTTTATATAGATAAATTTCTTAGACTCATTTAAAAGGGGGTGTAATTAAATAACAGTTAAATTATTACCACAAAAGATTTTATCTCCTTGTCACTAATTTCCTGTGCTGACGCTTGAGATGCAGCACCGATTCTAAAAGAATGTGATTTATAACGTGATGAATCGATTCCCATAACCTTCAAAACCTTTGTAAGAACCGAGGTGAATTGAAAACGCGTCATTGGTTTACCCCTGAAATGGTAAAATAAAGGTACTTCAGAACAATGCCTAAATTTTATATAGGTTTTATACAGCAAAATTGGACAAACGCGTGTTCGTGTTCTGATAAAACCCTCTTACACGACTGGTCCCATTTTACCTGATTAGGGCGAATTTTGAGAGATTGTATACCGTCAATATTTTCAACTGTCGTATCTTTAAATTGATTTGCCGTTCCTGGCAGTTTTTCGTAAACGTTATCTGGCAAACGCGTAAAAATGATGAAATGCCAATGAAAAGGCTGAAGCAAATAAATAATCCTCATAATTAGAAAAGCAAACTACGGCCAATTTACTTACGATGTTCTCGAGTAACTATGATGTTATTGGAAGCCTGGTATCTTTAACAGAATTAGTCCTTTTCATTCCCTCTATCATTTTTTTAACAATAAAATGGTTTGAATAATCGCACAAAACAATTCATAACACTACAACGAAAACCTATTGCTGCAACATAACAAGAAACCGTTTTATAGGCTTTGCCCTTTAGAGACATGTCCGCTATAATAAAATTATATACGATGGCTAGGGTGGCGACACCATATCTAAACTCCTCACGAAAAATGAAAACTGTTTAAGACTGTGGTGTAAGTGACCTTGGTGTTGTGTGTTAACGATGCCCCACAAATTCTCTGGGTACTGGTGTCATTTATGCATCTGTTTTGTTGCGAATGTTCTGAATCAGCCATTGTTTACGCCTACTTGCATCACTAACGATTGAAAGCCCTAACAGGCGGTATTGCTCTCCACCAAAATGTAAAAGCCTACTAAAGATTGTAAATCCTTCAGCATAACCGATTTCTGCCGAAAAACAAATCCCAATTTTCCTTTTACCTTGGTCAACTTGTCAATAAGAATTCGTATACCATTTTAACCGTGTCAATTTCCAACTCTAAAATACCATTGTACATGAAGGGCCCAATGTTTTTTCTTCGGCTATGTAGGAACCCTTAGGTCGTCGCATAATGCCTGAAACAATCCATCAATTGTAGACACTCGCCATATCCAGGCTTTCCGACCAATAAAAAATCATAAAGATAAAAGTTCTATAGTATGTTTGCCAGATCTAGCTTTGAGCACTCACTCAAGAAAACTCGAAAAAAAAAGTTTAAATAGGGAGCATGAAACTGAACAGCCCATCGGTAAACATTTATCAAAAAAAAATTTGGTGGAAGTGAAATCCAAAAAGTCATCAGGATGTTAAATAAAAAAACGAAATGCGGACTTGACGTCCATTCGGGCTAATTCTGCACCCTGACCCACTTCGGAAATAGTGGACAATACTTTGTCTAAGTATATTGAACCGTGGATAACTCTGGGTCAATATAGCTATTAACACTATATCCAAGCGAAAACTTAAATGGTGCTTCATACGCCAGCCAGTCGGCTTTTTGGCAACAAGGCCGATTGGCGATAAACGCAAATTGCGTAATGGTCTTGAATCTAATGGTCCAGCAATACGCCCAGCTTCCTTTTCTTTGGCAATGTTTTCTGCGAGTTCCCCCTGTGTTGTGCCGAGCTTATCAATTTTAATTTGGGGTTTTCCTAACTCCAGAAAATTAGAAATTTCTGCAGACGAACCCGTGTTAAGGCTTTCTTTGGATGTTTCCTTGACGAAAACGGAAGAAAGAATTTAGTGATGTCTCTGTCCTAGACTCAACCAGATAACCCTTATCATACATTTGTTGTTTGTTGGTACATTGGTTTATTGTTTTGAAATTCTGCCCCACTTTGTTCCAAAAAATGGCTTCATGTGGCTTCATACACTTTAAGCATTTGTGGGTGTATACTTAAACTTTTGCCAAGATTTATATTGGACGAAAAACTTACGACCCTGAAAATTGTACAGTTGCCATATATACAATGCTCCATGACATAGATACATTTCCAGACTTCTTTGTCAGAATTGTTGACCGTAGCTCTACCAACCTAAATCCGTACACCTGCTCGCTCCGGTCTATATTATTGACATGTATTTTAAAATTCTCTAGCGTTAGGATGCGCCACTTTGTACAAAGAAGGGTAGATTAAAAATTCATCAATCCAAGTGTTAATATCTGTAATTTTTCTTTTGTGGGTTTGCTTTATATTAATATTTGTGTCGTTATCAACCACTAAAGCTTTTGAATGAACAATAACAGATTCATAATGAGCGATTCTAAATCGATGTATTCCCCGTTAACTATCTTATCCCTAACTGATTGTGACACGTGCGTGCCGAGTTCATCATGAAAACTTTGTGCACTGTGTACATTAAACCCCCATCTCGAGAAAACACGTAAAATTTATTTGACTACTAACGTTAGTACATGTACCTGTATGTGATGGCTGCTGACTCAAACATGTGGAGTCAATTTATTTTTAAGATTACCCATGAGCTATATATTTATATTTCACTATCCGTTTCTGCATCTGATGTATTAACTTGTATAAGTAGAATCTTTATTACTTGGAGATTTCCATGTTGTTAAAATCTACATGTGTGTAATTTAAAATTAGAAGACTTCAAAATGAAATGGTTTTTTTTTGCCACCAACGATAATGATGGGAAATGATATAAAAATAGAAAGTCGTAAATTTAAAATAAAAGAACTCACATATGAGGACATTTCTATTTTATCAGAATCTGAATAAATATCACAGCAGTTGCAATGGGTTTTGATGTAAGGCTATTTGTGATTGCTTTGATGTACTTAATTAAAATTTAGGAACATTGTTGCCGCTACAAATGCAACATTTTTGTACCCTGCTCAATACTTGATACTTTTCAGTGGTAGTCAAATATAATGTAATAAGGGACTAAGGACTACTCCTAACATTGTGATTGTGCCTGTTTTTGCAGAAACCGATAGACCAATTTGGATTCGGATTTTCAAGAACAGTGTTGTTTTACTTCTACAAGTTTGTTTAAAATTTAGAACTTTTCATGAATATGAAATTAATTATGCAAACAGTCACATTCAAAGTTATGTACAATTTTGTAAAAAAAAAACCATGTGTGTTTCATAAATGATGCTTTCAACGATGGGTTTAAATTATTTCAGTGTTAAAAAAGAAGTTTGATGTAAGAAAACGGAATAGAAGATACCGAAAAGAATGTTTGACCGCCACTAAAACAGTAAAGGTGTGTCAAGGTAGGGACGAACAATTTAACCTTTTGTAGTGGATACAGTAGGCTTAATTTTCAAAATATATGGTCCACAGCTAGGCACTCCATTGTATAAAATGACTATCGCTAAGAATAGAGGCTACCTTTATCCGTGGATGCGTGCACGTTCGGCAGCTCAGCACCGTGGATGGAGCGCTAGAAACCATCACCAACACCTAGCAAAGAAGTCCTGAGAATATACCTATTTAAACAATCGACTTTCCAATTTTCTACAATTTATAAATAAATATGCTCATAATGGTCAATCCAATTAAAAAAGAAGTAAAGGAAACAATTGCCCAATTGTCACTCAAGTAGGTTGGAGAAATAAAACAGTATTTTCCTGGTTTAATTTTCATCATTATTTGCAATTAATTTCAAAGTTTACATACATATCCATTTCAATATGTGTATGAAAAACACCCTCTTTTTGTTTGAATCAATCCAATTATTAAGCGAGTAAGAATGTAGCGTTTGTGTCCATTTCTTATATTAAATTTTTACGAAAACCAAAATCTAGATAACGATTGTAAGCAATCGTGATCACATAATCAAATCATTATAATAAATTGTAACTGCTTTAAACAAAGTAGGAAATATATGCTTAAGATGAAAAGAGAAACAGATATACGTCGGACGTAGAACGTTTATTAAAACTCAACTGTTTAAGAGGTTGCAACTATCATATTATATTATATTATATTATATTATATTATATTATATTATATTATATTATATTATATTATATTATATTATATTATATTATATTATATTATATTATATTATAAAATTAATACTTAACTCTAATATACACACACTTTAATTTCTGACATACTCCTTGTTTTAGACAAGAAAAAGTTATATTTTATTTCTTTAAGTTGCTTGATTGAATAGTTACCATGAGCCATTTTTCTATTAACTCTGCTATTTTAGTCGTTTTAGACGGAAACACGTGGACACAAGACGATTTCTTTTCTAAAGTTACCCAGGAGTTGGATATTTATTGTTGCACTATCCGTTTCTTCGGCAGATTTATTTAACTAGTATATAACGTAAGTATAATCCTTACAATCTATATTATCCGAAAGTTTGCATCTGTATATTGGTTTTACCTACATGTATGTAAAAAATTTTTTAGTAGAAATGAAAATGAATGTTTAGAAAATGTATGTTTTCTACTTATTGTAGGTGATGGGGAATGGCTTTAGTACATGGACTCGTTAATTTAAAATAAAAGAACCCAGATATAAGGATCACTTTATTTTATCAGAATATAAAGTAATAAATATCGACATATTGGAACTGGTTTTAATATAAGACTAAATGTTTATTTTAATTTATTTTCTTTTATAAATTAAAACCTCAATTCATTTTTCTTACATAAAGTTTTGTAGATATGTCTCAACGATTCTAAAATAAGTAAAAATACGTGTAAAATTATATATTATCATATACGAAATTTATTATACAAATGCTCAATTTAATGGCGGACGACAACACCAAACCTCATTGTGCTCGCATTGTTACGGCTTATTAATAAACTAGTTCGATGACAAATTGTCATGTCCAACAAGTCCGGGCTGGTGTGAAATTGAGCATGTCTGGGACATCAGGAATAGAAGCATTACCAAATTTGTCGTTTAGTTGGTTGTATGCGGCGTTTAACACCCGGTCACCCGTGTTAACGGAAGTTACAAAAAGCTATAACAGAAATAGATACTTACGATATTGCATCTTTACACTGTTTTTCTAAAGATTCTAAATCACAATGACAGATTGCTGCTAAGAACCCTTTTATTGCGAGAGATTTTAATAAGGAATTCAATAAGAAAAAATACACATAAATCTAACATTTATAGTTTCATTGTTTTAGTGGTTATATCGACACTTACCCCTAAACTCTCGACAAAAATAGACTATAAAAGACTTGACTCCATACTTTACTGTTACAGAATTACTTTACTATTACATAATGCGGGTACAACGAGTGAACAGTATTGATTCTAATTAGCGGCACTTCTTGTTGTTTGTCTTCAAGAGATATGTATCAGTTGTCAACCACAGTAATGCATTACTTTTAAACCGAATGTCATCGATATGCAATATTGGGAACAATAATTCTGATGCTTCAAATAGTTTTTCTTTAACATTGAAAATATTATTATGTCTTTTAAATTAATGCTAATGATATTTTTATATTAAGGTAGTGCGTAACAAACAATTTTATTAAAAAAGAAACCAATCAAGTGTTATTACTCGCATGGTTTCACAGACATATGTTGCATTCTTACAAATGCTTATACAAATATATTGATAAGTAGAAACAAAATGAGTTCAAAAATATAGGTTACTAAAACTAAATGTGGTTGAAATATGAGAACATTTAGTCTGAAATTAATACTTATATCTTATACACAAACACTTTCGTCTTTTTACTTATGACCTGTCATATATAATGACAAAAAGTATAAAAAGAAGATTAATCTTTTCCTTTAATTTAAATTTGTCGTTCTGGATATTTAATTCTGAGGCACAAAAAGATGTATGTAAATACATGACGACAAAACACGACAAAATATATGATTTTTTGCCTTTTGTAAGCCATAATCCACAGCATTTTATTAGTAATGACAATTTTGTGATTGGATTTCTTCTAAATGTAACCAAATGTCTTTATATCGTCTCTTTCCGTTTTTCTTGAAAAAGCAGCGTTTTATGAGATATTTAAGTCTGGTTTTAAGCTGCGCATGTGGGATGGTCGTATAGAGTGTCGAAAAATCAAATGTTTTAATGCTGTTACAGTGGGAAAGAGATCCAGACCTCGAGATGTCTATCAGGTCTTTTGAATTTTTTAATATCCACATTTCATTTATTACGCTTCTGGAGTAGAAAGTGTCATTGTATTTTTGAAGTCCCGTTTTACTGTTGTTAAAATAGTGGTCAGGAGTTGCGATAGTGTTTTGGTAGTACGCTTAGACGATCCTGCTATGAAACGCTGTTTGTATGGATTTTTGTGAAATTTTGGAATCTAATACAATAAAGGGAGATAACAATCTTCGACTCTGATTTTGAGATCAAAGGATGCCAATACCGATTTGTGATTTTCAATAATCTCCTCTTTTGAAAGCGCAGTGAATGTGTAAGTAGGATTGCTGTGAACTGTCCATGCCTTACTCATTAATTAAACACTCTATGTAATGTTTTTTGCAGATAAAAAATGATGTTGATAAGGGCCTTATCTGCTGGCACAACAACATATTTGTCATGAATGTCGGACAAAGTTTTATGAGCATCAAGATTTCTGAAAATTGATGATGCTTTAGTTCTAATAGACCTTCTTAAATGACTTATTCTTATTTGAATCAATGACCTCAAGGCCTTTACCCACTTGGACAACGTATCAACCTCAATATATGTTTTTGCACCCATTGGAGTTGATGAGGAATGACGCTAGAACATGAACCCTTAATTGAAAATATAAGAACTTAGATATAAGGAAAATTTTCATTTCATCAGGATTTGAACAAGCAAATCTCGACAAACCGTCAAAAGATTTGTATGCATTTGTAGGAAATCTCTTAGTAGAGTCTGAATTGAGCGATAATTATATGCATTTGACATCATGGTTGACAATACCTGCATTTACATATATTCTGTTTATTTTGTTGTTGATTTGTCATTTTTAAACACAAAGTTTTAGTTATAATATATAGGAGGCAGCTTTCTCCACTGCCTACATGTAAACACAAAATATAACATAAAATATAAGACTGAACTGTTTACGTTTTCATGCAAATTCAATTCTTCCAAAAAATTATTACTTTATTTTTTACATATCTGTAGAAAATTGTGTGTCTTCTGGTTAATAATGTCATTATATGCACGTATACAATTTTCGAACGATCGTAGACTTTGAAATTAAAGTTTGTATACGTGATATTCTTCATGCTGTATGTAACGTGCATTGTCTCAATACTGTTTTACCACTGATAAAATTAGTCCACCATCGCTGTCATATGATTTTCAATGGCAAATAAATAGGTTAAGAGTTTCCTGAATTTTCATCAGAAACATTGCTTGTCATTTGAGCCACTAACTTCGAACGATCGACCGAATCATAAGTATTTTATCTATCAGCTGAATCAAACGACAAATTATGTTAAGGGCCAAAATCTGAAACCCCAAATATCTGACCGTGAAGATTGTAGTCTTGGTCGACTTTTTCAGGAGAAGTACGTTTAGTAACATCAGTGTGTTAAAAATACAGAAATTGCATAACCGTGTGCTTTTATCAAGACCATTCCGAATGAGACTCGACGCTGTCTGTAGGTAACTGTTCAAGGCGGGATTAGGAACGTTCATTGCTCTCTTAACGATATATAAAACTGCACTGTACAAAGGCCGTCGTTAATGAATAAAACCGAACACAAAAAGTTGATTAAACTTTTGAGAAACGATTTGTGGCATATGACTATAAGAGTGACCATATAACTTTTAACGGTTTGTGAATGTGCACATGCACTTATGACATTTTGGAAATTTGTCATTTTGACGATTATCCAATGCCGAAGATAACCATCTTTATGGTTGATAACAATACAGACCGCTCGAGTTGTGACGGCTAATTTGTTTGACCAGTCTGATGACAAATTCACATTGCCAACAAGAAGATCGGGCATGTATCATATTGAGCACGCCTAGGACATAATCATCATTAGCAGAAATAAACCAGACATTACATCACGATTTGAAACAACGTCTAATTATCCGTTTAGTTGGTTGATAGTTACTACATTGCAGTCGTTTAGTTGTAATTATCGGCACTTCCAAGAGATATTAGTTTGTTAGTTGACAACATTACTAAAACATTAATTTCAAAAAGAATTTTATTGAGATTTAATATTGCGAACAATAAAGCTTTAAGATTGAAAATATATTTTTCTGTATTTAATAACTTACTGTTAATGCTAACTTTTGGTCGTCCACATGTACTGGATAATACTTTCCTAATGTTACGAGAACGTATTTGTACTGAAAGTGATTATTATAATTTTTTTAATGAATATTGTATGAGATTACGGAAGTGTCAAAATAACAATACATACAATAGAAAACGGACCAAGTGTTATTGCTCGCAAGGTTTAGATATGATATGTTTCATACAAAGACCTATTGTTTTCTTCCAAATTCTTAAACAAATATATTGATAAGTAGAAACAAAATGAGGTCAAAATATTGCTTATTAAAAAATGTGCCAAATAAAATATGAGAAAATTGATAGTCTGATAGTATTATTATTATTATTATTATTATTATTATTATTATTATATCTTAAATTTCTTATATACACCACTTTTTCTATCAGGCACATGTATTTTTTCGAACAAGAAAGTGTTTTATTATTTATTTATTTAAGTTGCTTGATTGCTTAGTTACCATCAACCATTTTTCTGTTAACATTGCTTTTCAAGTCGTCTAAGACGCAAACACGTGGAGTCAAAGGGTACCCATGAGCTGGATATTTATTGTTGCAATATCCGTTTCTGCGGCAGATGTATTTAACTTGTATGTCGAATAATCTATATTACTCTAAAGTTTGCATATGCATGTTTTTTTACCTACATGTTTGTTAATTTAAAATTTGTAGAATTAAAAATGAATTGACATGAAATTTTTTTGAACCCAATGTAGATCATTGGGAGTAGGGGAGTGATATTGGTCGTATACTGGATACTTTATATACCCCCCTCCCGATTGAATACATATCCAGGAAGCATATAATAATTCTTTTGGCGGATCGATTCATTGCTTCCTGGTTTTTACTAAAACGCCAAATAATCTAGGGAGAATTTGAGACCAAACAAATTTAGTATTGGGCAATAATCGCATTAATTTACTCAAAGTTTCTCTAACTGTATTCTTTTATTTAGTTTAATTGCCACACATTGTTACCTCTACAATGTATAACTAAAACATCTGGGGGGGTTGCTCAAAAGTAAGTCGGTCCTTAAAAATGTGACACAGTTCACCCCATATCATGCCTTCTTTTCCTTGCCACCAAACTGTAGCATTCCTGCATTGAAGCCCAAATTAAGGCCATCATAAGTTCCTTTTGCATATACAATTGACCTCTTTATTACGGATGACCGAACCATCCACACACATTTCTTTTCAAGAAAAGTAATAAAATCTAACAATAAAAGTTTATACAAATACACATTAAAAAATTTCACACTCATCCTATAAACCGTTTATTTAAAAATTTAAATCCGAACAATATAATTACCACTTAAAACAAGAAATGGCCTTTATATAGATAAATTTCTTAGACTCATTTAAAAGGGGGTGTAATTAAATAACAGTTAAATTATTACCACAAAAGATTTTATCTCCTTGTCACTAATTTCCTGTGCTGACGCTTGAGACGCAGCACCGATTCTAAAAGAATGTGATTTATAACGTGATGAATCGATTCCCATAACCTTCAAAACCTTTGTAAGAACCGAGGTGAATTGAAAACGCGTCATTGGTTTACCCCTGAAATGGTAAAATAAAGGTACTTCAGAACAATGCCTAAATTTTATATAGGTTTTATACAGCAAAATTGGACAAACGCGTGTTCGTGTTCTGATAAAACCCTCTTACACGACTGGTCCCATTTTACCTGATTAGGGCGAATTTTGAGAGATTGTATACCGTCAATATTTTCAACTGTCGTATCTTTCAATTGATTTGCCGTTCCTGGCAGTTTTTCGTAAGCGTTATCTGGCAAACGCGTAAAAATGATGAAATGCCAATGAAAAGGCTGAAGCAAATAAATAATACTCATAATTAGAAAAGCAAACTACGGCCAATTTACTTACGATGTTCTCGAGTAACTATGATGTTATTGGAAGCCTGGTATCTTTAACAGAATTAGTCCTTTTCATTCCCTCTATCATTTATTTAACAATAAAATGGTTTGAATAATCGCACACGGAAAACAATTCATAACACTACAACGAAAACCTATTGCTGCAACATAACAAGAAACCGTTTTATAGGCTTTGCCCTTTAGAGACATGTCCGCTATAATAAAATTATATACGATGGCTAGGGTGGCGACACCATATCTAAACTCCTCACGAAAAATGAAAACTGTTTAAGACTGTGGTGTAAGTGACCTTGGTGTTGTGTGTTAACGATGCTCCACAAATTCTCTGGGTACTGGTGTCATTTATGCATCTGTTTTGTTGCGAATGTTCTGAATCTGCCATTGTTTACGCCTACTTGCATCACTAACGATTGAAAGCCCTAACAGGCGGTATTGCTCTCCACCAAAATGTAAAAGCCTACTAAAGAATGTAAATCCTTCAGCATAACAGATTTCTGCCGAAAAACAAATCCCAATTTTCCTTTTACCTTGGTCAACTTGTCAATAAGAATTCGTATACCATTTTAACCGTGTCAATTTCCAACTCTAAAATACCATTGTACATGAAGGGCCCAATGTTTTTTCTTCGGCTATGTAGGAACCCTTAGGTCGTCGCATAACGCCTGAAACAATCCATCAATTGTAGACACTCGCCATATCCAGGCTTTCCGACCAATAAAAAATCATAAAGATAAAAGTTCTATAGTATGTTTGCCAGATCTAACTTTGAGCACTCACTCAAGAAAACTCGAAAAAAAAATTTAAATAGGGAGCATGAAACTGAACAGCCCATCGGTAAACATTTATCCAAAAAAAATTTGGTGGAAGTGAAATCCAAAAAGTCATCAGGATGTTAAATAAAAAAACGAAATGCGGACTAATTCGGGCTAATTCTGCACCCTGACCCACTTCGGAAATAGTGGACAATACTTTGTCTAAGTATATTGAACCGTGGATAACTCTGGGTCAATATAGCTATTAACACTATATCCAAGCGAAAACTTAAATGGTGCTTCATACGCCAGCCAGTCGGCTTTTTGGCAACAAGGCCGATTGGCGATAAACGCAAATTGCGTAATGGTCTTGAATCTAATGGTCCAGCAATACGCCCAGCTTCCTTTTCTTTGGCAATGTTTTCTGCGAGTTCCCCCTGTGTTGTGCCGAGCTTATCAATTTTAATTTGGGGTTTTCCTAACTCCAGAAAATTAGAAATTTCTGCAGACGAACCCGTGTTAAGGCTTTCTTTGGATGTTTCCTTGACGAAAACGGAAGAAAGAATTTAGTGATGTCTCTGTCCTAGACTCAACCAGATAACCCTTATCATACATTTGTTGTTTGTTGGTACATTGGTTTATTGTTTTGAAATTCTGCCCCACTTTGTTCCAAAAAATGGCTTCATGTGGCTTCATACACTTTAAGCATTTGTGGGTGTATACTTAAACTTTTGCCAAGATTTATATTGGACGAAAAACTTACGACCCTGAAAATTGTACAGTTGCCATATATACAATGCTCCATGACATAGATACATTTCCAGACTTCTTTGTCAGAATTGTTGACCGTAGCTCTACCAACCTAAATCCGTACACCTGCTCGCTCCGGTCTATATTATTGACATGTATTTTAAAATTCTCTAGCGTTAGGATGCGCCACTTTGCACAAAGAAGGGTAGATTAAAAATTCATCAATCCAAGTGTTAATATCTGTAATTTTTCTTTTGTGGGTTTGCTTTATATTAATATTTGTGTCGTTATCAACCACTAAAGCTTTTGAATGAACAATAACAGATTCATAATGAGCGATTCTAAATCGATGTATTCCCCGTTAACTATCTTATCCCTAACTGATTGTGACACGTGCGTGCCGAGTTCATCATGAAAACTTTGTGCACTGTGTACATTAAACCCCCATCTCGAGAAAACACGTAAAATTTGACTACTAACGTTAGTACATGTACCTGTATGTGATGGCTGCTGACTCAAACATGTGGAGTCAATTTATTTTTAAGGTTACCCATGAGCTATATATTTATATTTCACTATCCGTTTCTGCATCTGATGTATTTAACTTGTATAAGTAGAATCTTTATTACTTGGAGATTTCCATGTTGTTAAAATCTACATGTGTGTAATTTAAAATTAGAAGACTTCAAAATGAAATGGTTTTTTTTGCCACCAACGATAATGATGGGAAATGATATAAAAATAGAAAGTCGTAAATTTAAAATAAAAGAACTCACATATGAGGACATTTCTATTTTATCAGAATCTGAATAAATATCACAGCAGTTGCAACGGGTTTTGATGTAAGGCTATTTGTGATTGCTTTGATGTACTTAATTAAAATTTAGGAACATTGTTGCCGCTACAAATGCAACATTTTTGTACCCTGCTCAATACTTGATACTTTTCAATGGTAGTCAAATATAATGTATTAAAGGACTAAGGACTACTCCTAACATTGTGATTGTGCCTGTTTTTGCAGAAACCGATAGACAAATTTGGATTCGGATTTTCAAGAACAGTGTTGTTTTACTTCTACAAGTTTGTTTAAAATTTAGAACTTTTCATGAATATGAAATTAATTATGCAAACAGTCACATTCAAAGTTATGTACAATTTTGTAAAAAGAAACCATGTGTGTTTCATAAATGATGCTTTCAACGATGGGTTTAAATTATTTCAGTGTTAAAAAAGAAGTTTGATGTAAGAAAACGGAATAGAAGATACCGAAAAGAATGTTTGACCGCCACTAAAACAGTAAAGGTGTGTCAAGGTAGGGACGAACAATTTAACCTTTTGTAGTGGATACAGTAGGCTTAATTTTCAAAATATATGGTCCACAGCTAGGCACTCCATTGTATAAAATGACTATCGCTAAGAATAGAGGCTACCTTTATCCGTGGATGCGTGCACGTTCGGCAGCTCGGCACCGTGGATGGAGCGCTAGAAACCATCACCAATACCTAGCAAAGAAGTCATGAGAATATACCTATTTAAACAACCGACTTTCCAATTTTCTACAATTTATAAATAAATATGCTCATAATGGTCAATCCAATTAAAAAAGAAGTAAAGGAAACAATTGCCCAATTGTCACTCAAGTAGGTTGGAGAAAAAAAACAGTATTTTCCTGGTTTAATTTTCATCATTATTTGCAATTAATTTCAAAGTTTACATTTCTTTCCATTTCAATATGTGTATGAAAAACACCCTCTTTTTGTTTGAATCAATCCAATTATTAAGCGAGTAAGAATGTAGCGTTTGTGTCCATTTCTTATATTAAATTTTTACGAAAACCAAAATCTAGATAACGATTGTAAGCAATCGTGATCACATAATCAAATCATTATAATAAATTGTAACTGCTTTAAACAAAGTAGGAAATATATGCTTAAGATGAAAAGAGAAACAGATATACGTCGGACGTAGAACGTTTATTAAAACTCAACTGTTTAAGAGGTTGCAACTATCAAATAGATTTTACCGATAGTGTACGAAAAATCTAAAAAAGAGGATTTTTCTTTGAGTAACAAATAAGAATTTATCTACTTGAATACGGAGTACATGCATTATTCTTTGTGTGTCTTGGTTCGTCAAAACTCTTTCACCCCCGGAAACCTCTTATTTTCCCAAAGCCCAATAAATCTATGTGCGGGTAACATTAGTAATCTCAAATTTGCTCTAATGAAACTTCTTGAAAATGTAATCCTTTCGTCGCAGAGCAACCAATACTTACTATTGTTAATTTGAAGTAACTTTCAAACTTCATAATGGTTCTTTATGCATGTACTGTATTCGAGTGATTTTTTTTCACAATTTCATAATGACATTTGTCAATAATTATAATTTGAACAGATGCACTAGCAGAAAAGTTTTACGATACCAACATATTCATTTTTGTTAGTTTTAGAATTCGAATGGGTTTGTTACGTCCTTCGTAAGGACTTAGTTTAACATAGGACCCTATGGAAAAAGTTTTAAAAGGCTTCTTCTCTGAAACCGGTTAATCAATGGAAACAAAAACTTACTAGCAATGTTGTTTGGATGGTCCTCTATAAAGTTTGTGTTTTTTATGGCAATTGGAAATTCAAAATGGCCACCACCGCAGGACTTAGTTTAACATTGGACCCTATGGGAAAAAGTTTAAAATGGCTTCTTCTCTGAAACCGGTTAACCAATGGAAACAAAACTTACTAGCAATATTGTTTGGATGGTCCTCTTTAAAGTTTGTGTTTTTTATCCCAATAGGAAATTCAAAATGGCCACCACCGCAGGACTTAGTTTAACATTGGACCCTATGGGAAAAAAGTTAAAAATGGCTTATTCTCTGAAACCAGTTAACCAATCGAATCAAAACTTACTACCAATATTGTTTGGATGGTCCTTTATAAAGTTTATGTTTTTTATGCCAATTGGAAAATCAAAATGGACGCCACCGCAGGACTTAGTTTAACATAGGATCCTATGGGGAAAAGTTAAAAAAGGCGTCTTCTCTGAAACCGGTTAACCATTGTAAACAAAACTTACTAGCAATATTGTTTGGATGGTCCTCTATAAAGTTTAGGTTTTTTATGACAACTGGAAATTCAAAATGGCCACCAACGCAGGACGTAGTTTAACATAGGACCCTATGGGAAAAAAGTTTAAAAGGCTTCTTCTCTGAAACTGGTTAACCAATCGAAACAAAACTTACTAGCAATATTGTTTGGATGGTCCACTATAAAGTTCATGTTTTTTATTCCAACCAGAAATTCAAACCACCGCAGGACTTGATTTAACATTGGACCCTATGGGAAAAAGGTTAAAAAAGGCTTCTTCTCTGAAACCGTTTAACCAATAGAAACAAAACTTACTACCAATATTATTTTGGATGGTCATTTATAAAGTTTGTGTTTTTTATGCCAATTGGAAAATCAAAATGGCCACCACAGCAGGACTTAGTTTAACATAGGACCCTTTGGGAACAATTTTAAAAAGGCTTCTTCTCTAAAACCGGTTAACCAATGGAAACAAAACTTACTGACAATATTGTTTGGATGGTCTTCTTTGAAGTTTATGTTTTTTATTGCCAATTGGACTTAGTTTAACATAGGACCCTATGGGCTAATAAAAAAGATCTCTTCATAATCTTCACTATACAACCGAGTTAACCAATGGAAACAAAACTTTCTAGTAATATTGTTTGGATGGTCCTATTTAAAGTTTATTGAAAATTACAGGACTTACTTTAACATCAGGGAAATGCCATCTTCATTGCCTATAAAATCAGGTGAGCGATACAGGCTCTTAAGAGCCTCTGGTTTGGTGCATTCCAACCAGTAGTAAACAGAATTCAGATTTGTTCAAGCCAATAGCTGTTACTTCTTAGAGAGGAGATAGAAGGAAATCTATAAGATATTGATCTGGACATCAAAGTGCCGGGAGTTATTCACTCCTGCTCTGCTACATTGGGAGTAATGGGACTAAATTCATACTCTCGCCAAAAAAAAGCTAGAGTATGATTATTCGATCTTTGACTGAATATAATTCTTATTAGCAGGATCATTGTGGCTCATGGCCTTTGGGCCCCTTGTTTCATAATCTCCATAATTTTTTATTGGTAAATGTTAAGTATGTTGATGTTTTTTAGTTTCAGTTTTGTAAGATCAATTTGATGTTTGTTTGATGCCACTTTCAGCAATTTTTCAGCTATATCATAACATCCAAATTGAAATTGTGTCAGGCAAGACTTATTTGTCTTTTGAGGTAGGCTTTTGATATTTGGTATGTGGGGAGATATTTCAGGGAGATGTGTTGCATACCATGGTTGATGACCTTTGACCTTAAACTTTGACCTCAAGGTCACATTTATGCTTTCTGAATGATATATTGTTTTTTTTTTCAGAGACATCCTTAAATTTATAAAATCAAATAATTTGACCAAGCAAGATCTGAAAGCAACTACAACACCTAGCCCGGCACCTAGTCCAATAGAAGTTCCAAAGACTACAGAGCCCCCACCCCAGCCAGTCTTCATACCTGGAGAAGAAGAGGAGTTTGTTGATATACCTCTGACTGGGATGAGAAAAACAATAGCTAAACGTCTGACTTTGTCAAAGGTAAATATCGTTTTCCAGTGCTGATGGTTTCATTTGTAAACTTTTGAAAAATGTCCTTCATAGAGTTGTATTTTATGTAGCTGTAGATATAACAATGTTTAAGTGTGGACAATGGGAAGATTATTGAATAGATACAGTTATTTGTCCTAATTTTATGTTTTTTGCAAAGGACGTTATAATAGAGTGATTATGATTGCAGAATGTCAATATTTAAGGATGTACAGAATTTAAAGGGATGCAGGACACTTTCACTGAAAATAATTTGTCAATGAATTTTCTTTAAATTCGCCAAGTAGATAGTTTTTTATACAAGTTATCATAATTTAAAATAAAAAATAGGCGTTTCAGAGCTTATTTTCGAGTGGTTGAGCACTGAAATGTTAAATTTTCATATAGATTATACAGAGAAGAGAATAAAAAAGCACTAAAATAAAAGATTACAAAAATTCTGTCCAATGAAATTTTCTAAATTTTTGATATAATGTCAAGCAATTGGTATACATTTTAGTGATAGAAACAAAAACAAAATAGGGGTCTCTGAGTTAACCTTTTGTCAATTGGGCAAAAACTAGTCAAGAAGTGCTAAAAAATGGTATTTTTTGGTCAAAATTACCTTCCTTTTTAAAAATTTCATTTTCATTATTTTTGCCAATACCAAACTCATTTAAACGAAAACTTTTTATTTCAACCATTAATAAATTGAAGTAATAATATAGGTTCAAGACTTTCATTACTGTTTTAAATTTTATTGAAATTAAGAAATAAATAATGAAAATGATTATTAAATTTACCATAAATGTTCTATCTATTTCGAGATTTTCACAAAAAATGGCGGATGGTGTCCTGCATCCCCTTAAGATGGAATTAAAAATATATATACGATATACCTTAAACGCAATAAGTTTGATTGAATAACACTAACACTACTACTGACTATTCCTGTTTAATTTCTATTTGTAGACTACAATCCCTCATTCCTACATGTCTATAGATAGCAATATACAACATGTTACCAAACTTAGGAAAAAGCTAGCTGGTAAGTAGACACACACACATTTTTAACTTCACATATAACAAATAGTTTTACACTATAGTTCGGTGGAGTTTGCGTTGTCCACCACTACACTCTGAGAGTTAACACAGGGTGGACAAAACAAAACAAAAATTTAACAAACAAACAAACAAAAACAAAAAACCAGACAAATTGTCCAAAAAACCAAATGCCACTTGCAGATACAGAATATTGCTAAAAATATGTTGATCATATAATTATTTGCATGCTGCTCATATTACCTGCATGGTTATTGTCAGTTTGTCATTTTTCCTTTACACTGTATGTTTGTTTATTACCTTATACACCTGGGGGCCTCGGTGGCCGAGTGGTTAAGGTAGTTCGTCTCCTTTTGATCACGTGGTCTGTCAACACTGAGATTGAGGGTACAATTCAGGCAGGGTGTTCTCGACTCCATTCTTAATTGACTGGGATTGCCAGTTTTCCTACGACAGGTAGCGGGTTTTCTCCGGGTACTCCAGCTTCCTCCCCAATACAAACTGGACACCACGATATAGCTGTAAAATTGCTGAAAGTGGCGTTAAAACCCCATTCAAACAAACAAAACAAATACCATATAAAATGTACACCCATTTATATATTGCTGCATTTTCATATATGTTTTAATATTAAGCTTAATAGCATGAACAGTGTACAGTCAAGCCTGTGTTTTTGAGATATTCAAGAAAAACTGAAATTATTGTCATTCTAGACAGGTGGTCGTGATAAATAGCTTAATTTAGCCTGAAATGCACTTTGAAGGGAGAAAAAAATAATATTAATATGGACAAGTTTTTCATATATTAGGGTGTTCATTAAGGCAGGTTTGACTGTATATTGTGGGTAGTCATGTATTTTTGTGAATCAAAAGCCAATATATTATTAGAAGCATTTTAAATATTTTTTTTTATATTTTGTAGATAGTGGTATTAAAGTATCCATGAATGATTTTATAATAAAAGCATCAGCTTTAGCTTTACAGGTAAGTGTAGGTTAATCTCCATAGCTTTAGCTTTACAGGTAAGTGTATGTTAATCTCCACAGCTTTAGCTTTACAGGTAAGTGTAGGTTAATCTCCACAGCTTTAGCTTTACATGTAAGTGCAGGTTAATCTACACAGCTTTAGCTTTACAGGTAAGTGTAGGTTAATCTCCACAGCTTTAGCTTTATGAGTAAGTGCAGGTTAATATACACAGCTTTATCTTTACAGGTAAGTGCAGGTTAATCTTCACAGCTTTAGCTTTACAGGTAAGTACAGGTTAATCTCCACAGCTTTAGCATTATAGGTAAATGCCTCAAAATTTCACCAGCTTTAGAGTTACAGGTAAGTGCTGTTAAATTTCACCAGCTTTGGCATTAAAGGTAAGTTCTTATAAATAACCATGGCTTTATCATGACATGTAAGTCCTTGTAAACATAAACACTTTTAGCATTACCAATAAGTCTTTGTGAACTTTAACAGTTTTAGGTTATTCATTGTAAATTTTCAAACTTTTAGTAAGTTGTAGAATGTTCACAGCTTTAGCTTTAATAGTAAATCCTTGTAAATTTTCAGTGCTTTAGCAATACAGGTTAGTCTAAATTTTTAAAGTTGTGCATTTCATGTAGCATTACCACATTGTCTTAGTTAAGAATCCTCTTCCGTCTAATTTTTATTTATGGGATATGGTAAAAACTGGGACAGCATAGGTTGTCGGACTACATATTTTCTATATTTTTGAGTTATAGTGTATGTCAAATAATCAGAATGAGTGGTTTTAAAATAGGTATTTGGTTATAATAAATGGTCTTTTTAGCATCAGTTTGTCAGAGTTTAGCAACTGAAACAAAATGAAGGCGAAATATTTAGACAATAAAAATGACATGAGCATCTAGGTTGTGTAAATGTCAAACATTGAATACAGTGATTTGGTTTGTTTGATTTAAAATTACCTGTTTAATTTGTAGTATTGTATTAGTGTATTGGATTCAAAAATGGTGGGGGAAATGACCTCAGCAGCTGAATGTAGATAGTAATGTATTGATTGTGTCAAGCTACACTTTGAACAGGTTGTGGTCTACACCAACCTTAATTGACAAGGAAGTCTGGGGTATTTACTGGGTATGTCAGCTTTCTGCCTTAAAATAAAAACCAGATTGAAAAATTACTGAAAGTGGCATGAAAATAGCAAACCAAAGGTTTGGGCAATTGCCCACTGGTATCCAATATGAGTAGCAAAACAAGTATTGGTTTATCTGGATCTTGTCATATTATTCTGGGTTTTTTTTGTGGGGGTGTGGTGAGGGACTGACTTAAATTTTAAGCAGTTACAGACCACATATGGTTATAGTCTAACACTTTACCTTTTCATGTAAAACTAGTATGTCTTGCTGTTGCAACCATCTGTAAAGTTCTTTATTTCAGGACAGAAACTCCATCCGTCTTGAAAGACATTGCAGATGAGGGATTGTTTTAAGAATGAGCCATGTTACCAAATATTTTTTGTGTGTAAATTTTATGTTTTATTGGAATAATTAAATTCCAGAAAGTGACAAAGGTAAATTCTGTATGGCAAGGAGAGGAAGCAAAAATGTTGTCTAATGTTGATATAAGTGTAGCCGTAGCAACAGACCAAGGGCTGATAACTCCAATAGTAACTAATACAGCACATTTAGCAGTAGATGAAATTTCAAATACTGTCAAGGTAACTAACTAAAATTCATCATATAATTGATTTAAATATTAAAGAGGACAAATAATTTACAGTTAAATTAATTGATTCACTTGTTTTACGAACATTTGATTGTTTATAAAACACTGATGTCGATTACACACAGCCAGTTACCTAATTGAATCACTTGCAAGGACATTTCATTGAGTGCTTACATAAATACATATTATAAAAAATCTAAGACTGTATTATAATCACTTGTTTTAGTATTATCTTAGGGGTTTTCCAAAAAAAAATGTACAGGGGGGGGGGTGTCGGGACTCACCTCAAAAAATGGGGTACCACCACTAAAATTAAAATTTTTTTTTAGTGGCACAACCCAGAAAATGTTTTTATGGACAGTAAAATCCAACACCTATAAAATAAAATTGATATATCAATATGATTATTAGATTATATTCAAATCCAAAAACCACCGATAGGATCAAATATATAATAATAAAGTTATGCTTAAATTTATCTGAATATTGTGATAGGCTGTTGGTATTTAACCAATGGCAAACGTCGTCAACACTCAATTCTTCAATGTTCATTTTTGCTTCGTCTGCCATGTGTTTGCATTTTCTGTATACTCGGGCTTTTACAACATCATAAACAATTTTTAATGAGGCTGGCATTGCCAATAATTAGCCGTTAATTACGTGATTTAGAGTTGGCTTGGGTGACATTGAGTAAGAGAATCTTGAGTTTCGAATAATACGATGTTTTGACAACGGTTTAACACATGATAGGCTTGTTAATTTCAATCACTCAATTACAGTTAATTCAGAGATCAAATGAAAATGAAATGGTATAAAGTACCACCAATTAATGTTAACTTCAGAATCAAAAGTTTAGTTAAATGTAAATTAGTAACAAAACAATTGAACATTTGGAAAAATTATGTCTTTGGCTAACTGGTTAGGGGTTCAGTCCCCTGCAAAACCAATTCAGTCTCCAACTGCAAAACAAAACTTGAAAAGAAAAACTGATGATGAAAATGACAAAAATGAAAAACCAAAGAAATTCTGTAAAGTTATGAGCCAAGATAATTTTGAATGGTACATACAAGACCAAAAAGGTCTATGGCACTGTGAAATATGTCGTTCAGCTAGAAAGGGCAATGCATATGCACTTGGCCACTCCATGCCAGCTAAAACAACTAACCATCAAAGACATACTGGCAGTAAGTAAAGTTCCTAAATTTTTTTTATAAAGGAATAAAGTCCCAGTATAAATGAAATGAAATAAATATTACAATGAAATTTTGATTATGGAAATATCATTTGCACAAATTAATGTTAAATTGAAAAATACTGATTAAGAACAAAAGATAAAGTAGTCTTTCTATGTGATTTATTGATGTACTCTTTTTATTAAAATATAAGTGAAAAATAAATCTTATACTATTTCTTTGTTTCTATTTTAGCTCGTGACCACATAGATGCTCTCAGTTTCCTGAAATTTAAAGATCAGGCTCCAATGAAAAAAGTATTGGAAGAAAAACTCAATGAAAATGATGAAGCAATTACTTCTGCCATGAAAGTTGCCTATCATCTGGCAGTAACCGACCAACCCAAGAGCCAGTTTTCAGCTACCGTAGATTTGTTAGACTCTGTAGGGTTAAATTTGTCATCAAAGCTTTGTAAAGCCAAGAATGCTAATTATGTCAGTCAAACTTCTGTAACTGAATATCAGTCATGTATGGCCCAGAGTATTATGTTAAATGTTGTTAATGATGTAAATTTATCAAATTTTTTTTCTGTTATGGTAGATGAGAGTACTGATAGGGCAAATAAAAAGCGACTTATGATGTATTGTCAGTATTTCAAAGATGATGAAATTTACTCAGACTTTTTGGCAAATATCCAAATTACATCTGCAACTGCGGATGCCAGCACAATTTACAGTGCTATGGTTTCATGTTTGGCTGAGAAAGGTATAGACATCAGTAACCTTATTGGCATTGGAACTGATGGTGCCAGTGTAATGACTGGCAAGCACAACGGTGTTGTAAAAAAGTTTCAAAATGAAAATCCTGAAATTCTAGGTGTTCATTGTTCCGCCCACCGTTGTGCACTGGCTACATCTCAAGCTGCTCAATTTGTCCCTGATATAAAGCATTACTCGAGGGTTTTATCAAATGTTTTCCATTTTTTTAGTGGTTCAGCTCAGAGATGTAACAAGCTAAGAGAAATACAATTATTGTTAGATGTACCACTATTAAAGTATGCAGATATTCACTCTGTTAGGTGGCTAAGTCTAGATAGGGCTGTTCATGTAATATATAGAACATATCCTGCCTTATGTGTGGCTTTAGAGCATGAAGGTAGTACAAATGCCACAGCTAAGGGTCTTGCTCATGAGGTACAGCAGTACAAATTTATTGCAATCACTCATATGTTGTTAGATATTTTACCTCTTCTGTCAAAATTGTGTAAGATTTTTCAGACAGATTGTTTAGATTTTAGTACTGTAAAGCCTGTAGTTAGTAGCACTGTTGATTGTTTGTCAAATCTTTGTGAAATTAAGGGAGAGTTTGTTAAAAAGTTAGAAACCTTTGTTAAGGTTGTTAATGGTAAAACTTTGTATATCAGACCACCTGATGAATCTAGCAAAGATGTTATTGACAGTTCTATTTTTAAAAATAGTAGTATTGATGTTGATGTTGAGTCAGACAATGAGTGTGATGATGATGAGGTAGAAGTACAAACCGACAACCTTTATAGCACTGAGCTTAGGTACTATGAACAGCAAAAAAATGTAGTTGAAAAAGATTGTAAATTGTATGTTGAGAAAGTTTGTGAAAACCTTCAAGCAAGGTTTGGGTCAGACACAGATGTTATGTCAAATTTTCAAATTTTATTACCTTGTAATATCAAATTGTCAAAGGGTCAGGCAGGATATGGTTTAAATGAAGTTAGTGCCTTGTATGATCACTTTCAGAAAACTCTTAGTGTTTCCAAACACCAAGTCATCACAGAGTATAAGCAGTATAAAGGCATGATTATGGCTGGCTATCAAGACATGTCTCTCAAGCAAGTCTTGAGTGTTTTTTCAAGCAAGTTCATTGACATTGTTCCATCTATCATTGTATTATTAAAAATAGCCATTGTTGTACCAATGTCAAGTGTATCATGTGAAAGAGGGTTTTCTACCCAGAACAGAATTGTTTCAAGTTACAGAACATCAATGAACTGTTCAACACTAAATACCCTGATGACAATAAAAGAGCATGGATGCTCCATCAAAAACTTCAACTTCGCTCCTGCTTTGAGCATTTGGAAGAAAAACAAAAGCAGGAGGATTTACAATTATTAGTGACTATAAACTGTAAATGTTTTTTATATGTTATATATATGTTTTGTATACCATGTGCTGGAAAATAGTTGCTTTTGTTGTGATTAGTGCTCTTTATATGATAATAAAATGTATTTTAGCTCTATCAGTGTTAAACTTATTTGTTTTAAAAACATTGAAACGAAACCGAAACAAAACCCACTTCTCCGCACAAAAAATCACTTCTCCCTATTCCCATCTGGAAGAAGAAGTCACTTCTCCCTGGCAAAAATCCTAGATTAGGCCCTGATCTGGTTAATGAGAGAGCAGAGCAATATAGAAAATTGGCAACCAGTCCCATTCGGAGCTTTCGGGTGTAAACCATTCAAAAGTTTATGATGATCGGTTATTACCCTTGCATTCCTTGCCACAAAATCCTCAGTCAAAAATCGTGTGGACGTGGCTGAAAACACAGAGTTTGGCGAAATAGAAAAACACAGACAACCTCCCTGGAAGTAACGTCACAATGAATTTCTTTACGATGTTGCTACTAAACATTGAGGCTCAGGAACATTTAAAACAAAGTTCCTCCGACCAAATTTTCGATGATATATTAAATATTCATCAATATAATAAACAGGATAATCAGTAATGTATCAGGAATATTGAAAATATGATCTTTTGTGATCTTTTGTGGCAAAGCACATTCAGATTTAACTCGTGTGTGGAACAAGTTCAATATTCACTCAGGAAATTGATTATCCTATGAATATTAAACATTGTTTTCATATGATCATATTTAACAGATTTGTGTTTATTATTGAAAATAATCTTATATCAATTACACATTTTTAGTTGTAATTAGAAGTAATAATCATTAGGAAATTTACGATATCATAAATGACAACAATACAATTGTATCATGACAAATATTGCATACCACTTTGATATGAACATTCTTTAAAATTACAAAACTGTTCTATACGCTAGCTTTATATGCTGCTATATTGACAGTAGACTTCCTGAAAATTGAAATTTCTTTTTGCCATGCACTCAAATCAGGCATATCGAATATCAAATAATGTGTGTGAATGGACATATTTTTACTGGACACATACAATTTTATTAAGGCTTTATAATCTTATAATCCTTTTTGATAGACATTCACTCAGACAACTTGAACATTTAGCCTGACAGGTTTGTGGACAGGCAGACTATATTGTGTACGACTTCCACCATAGCTTCTATACTAAAAAAGTGATCTTAATGTTTCAATGTCGTGATTCTGCTCTTACAATACAGTATGTGAAGTACATTATGTGGTTAGAAATACTATCAGTGCACTAGTGAATCTTTACACTATTTATCTAGTTGTTTTGCTTGATTGAGTTGTGTTAATTAGAGCTGAAATTTGAAGGATATGCATAAAAATACAACTGGTTAGTTAGATAATTTGAACAATATTTACCAATGATTTTTATAGCATGATCTATTTGTATAATTTAGTATGTCATTGATAACATTATCTATTTATAGAATTTAGTATGTCATTGATAACATGATCTATTTATAGGAACTTGCAGTACGAGCCAAACAAGGAAAACTTCAACTTCATGAATTTCAGGGTGGTTCTTTCACGTAAGTAAATAACTCCTCCAATTTGAACAGAGAAACTAACATCTCCTGTGTACTATGTACATCGTACACATGAGATGTTAGTTTCTCTTGCCATGTTAAAGGATGCATTCATTTGGTTGTGTTAAAGATGCATTAGGAATTTTTTTTGCTCATACTAAAGACAACATAATTTATTATTTTTTTTTAAGATTCTGCGCCCACACAATAAGAAAATAGTTCCTTTGTCTACTAATATATAAATTTGTCCATTAAAAAATAAATATTAAAAAAATCTTGAATTCCTCTAGAGATTTTCTTCCAAGTGCATACAGTTTTTTGGTAAATTTCTGATTTTTCACCAGATGGTTTTTGTTTCTGCCTCAGTCGAGTCATCTACTATTGATCATGTGCCTGTGAAATTGCTTGTTCAAGTCTCACTGTGTGATCAACTAAATTTTAATTGACAAGGATTTCAGCCCGCAACCTAAATGTTGACCGACCACATGATCAATAGTAAGTAGACGACTAACTACCTGAATCACTCGGCCACCAAGGCCCCTAATTTTTTTGTTGGAGTTTTATTGGCAGTTTAAATCATATAAGGACTTGCTTAGTCAAAAACCTCCTTTATTGCTTCCAAGTTATCTTTTTTAGTTATATGTAATAAAAAAGTTATTGGGTGTATATTATTGAATATTGTTCATTGCAGAATATAAATTGAGCTACAAAGTCTGACAAATGTTTGTCAGACTTTGTACCCACCTTAAATCTTGGTACAAACAAAACTTGTTTGTTTGTGTTTTTTTATCCATATGTGTAATAAACTGGAACTTTTTGTTTTGCCCATTTCAATTTATAATAAACAAACAATATGAGTTTACAACTCAAAGTATTATATGGGACCAAAAAAGAAAAAAAGAACTTTTTTAGGTTGACCAAAAAAGAAAAAAAGAACTTCTTTAACCTAAAAATATTCTTGAACATCAATGAATTAAAACAAAAGTCTTTCGATGAAACTTTAAAAAAAAGTAAGAAGTAATTGACTTATATTTTTTCTTTCATTTACAGAATCTCAAATTTAGGAATGTTTGGCATCAGCGAGTTCTCTGCAATAATAAACCCACCACAGACAGCAATCATGGCAGTAGGAACTTCAAGGCTCGTTTCAGGAGATGATGGGAAACCACAGACAAATATGACAGTCACATTATGTTATGATAGTCGTGTTATTGATGAAACAGACGCTTCTAAGTTTTTAGAAACTTTTAGAGAATATATTGAAAGTCCTAATTTAATGATTGTAGGAAGTTCGCTGTCATTGTCGGAAGTTTCTGCTAAAGTTTAGTTTTATAAGAACATTGCGGTAAAATAGATAGATTTGGTAATAGCCGTGTCAGAAATCAGATGAGATTTTTTGAAAGCACATATTTGATTTTTCTGTGATTGTTGAGAAATAGAAGCTTTGAATGTCATTTTTACAAAATTCTATTTATAGTGGGGGTTTACACAAAGTACTCTAAAATACCCTAGTAGGAACAGCTTTCCAACAAACACGATAATAACAAGATCATAAAACTTGGATATCGGTTGATTTAAACCATGTGCTTTTACATTTTTGTGATTTATTTTCTTGCTACCTAGCTTAATATCACTACATCCATGTTATAGTTATTAGAATCTCTGGAATACATACATCAGTCAACATGCTTTTGATGAAATAAATGCTGTATGTAAGAATCATTAGACAAAGACAATTTGCTTTGGTATAAGCATTAAAGGTATAATGTTCCGTAATCAGCTGTATATCATAAGGATTGATGTATTATACCCACCCAATTCAATGTTCTTATAACAAGTGATTTTAACTTTAAAGTTTCTGACTTCCTGTGTATAATACTCACCAAGGCTGATCACATGATTTTTAAAGCCAAACAACTGATAAGTGTATTTGTAAATCTTTTAGTATTTTTAAAATGGTTAATTTTCTATAATGTAACCCAGTTTTGTTTACAGCAATTGATGGAAAAGCTGAAAAATTGCTTAAAGTGTTATTAGGGTCAAGTGAATCATTGAAAGAAATTAACCTTTTTCAAAAATATAATTGAAATGAAAGAAATATTGTGTTGTTTGTTACAGGGATAACATTTATGTAGAATCTCCAGTAAATTAAGACAAGTGCTACTTGTTAAATGATGATGCAATTACTGTTTTATTGTTTTGTATCATAGAAATAGAACGTATATAATATTTATTTATTGTACATTCTTTGCAATTTGGCATGATTAGAAGGCATATTTGGTGTGAATGTCTGTTTATAAATCTGATATTGTTAAGAATCAACAGTTAAACCCAATTTAAATAAATTGACTTGTTGCTACATGTATTCATACTCATTGTAAATTCATAAAACTAAAAACGAAAAAAAAAAATCAACAACAAAGAACAGTAACAACACTGTCTATATTTCAGAGTTGAGCTTAATTAAGATTTTACAACCCAGAAACATTAAGGTACAAGATTTTTAACATGAAACTTGATAATTAATTTTTTTCTTGTCTAGATGTAAAACAACATAAATTTGTATGATGACTCCTTGCACGAATTATTGCCCTTTTATTGTCGAAATTGATGATTTTTGCAATTTTTGCCTCAAAATCTTGAAAACTATTAGAACTAGAGAAAAAGTTACCATTGCTTAATTGTTCAACTCTATGAGAGCTACAAAAACGACTCAAGGGTCAATAGTGTCTGATGAACCATTAAGGAGTTATTCTCATTTTTTAATGAATTTTAATTGATTTTAAAAATTCTTCTCCTCTTAAACCAATAAAAGGACTGCTTTGAAACCTTGCACACATCATCTTTAGGATGTCCTCTACCTAAATTGTGCAAATCATGAAAGCTGACTACCAACATGGCTACCTTGGCTTAAAGTAGAAAAGGGGGAGGTAAAGATAGTTTGTGGCTGATAGTTAAAAACGTATAACAGATACAGCAAATTTGAAAGGCACCTCACATCTCAGCATCTAAAGCCCCTCCTTATAGGAGTTATTTCCCTTAAAAGGTCAAAATTAAATGCTTTTTGCAGAAGTGTTGGATAATTCCTTATAGGAAAGAAAAGCTGGATAAAAAAGAGTTGCTTGGTTTCAGGTTCAGGTGAGCGATACAGGCTCCTGGGAGCCTCTAGTTTGACATTTGCCACATATTGCCATTTAGTGGATAAATTGATAGTCAAATGATAATACTCGAGGAAATATGAATTCGGATTCATTGGGTGTGATATAGCTTTGTTCTAATACAGGGTATTGTGATCAAGTTTTAGGCGTAGTTAATGGTTTGTGATACGGGTTGACGAGTACGTACAAATGACTTCTCATAGAAGCCATTAAACACATTTAAACCAAATCATAAAGCAGGGATGCGAGGATATGTATTTTCTAATCTGAGAGTTTGTTGCTATTAATTCATCGTGGTTGCCAGGGCTTTATGCGTTCTGCATGACATTTGCTATTTAAGAAATGAACCTATTTAATAGTGTGAAAAGCAAGGATTTATTTCTACCTAGAATTATATATATACATTTGTATACAAGCAATGCTGGATCAATATTCCTGCAAATTATTTTCTCCTGCATAATGTTGTCTATTTTTCTCAATTGATCGTCATGAATTAATTCTGTATAAACTTATAATCCAAGGTTAAAAGTAAAAAAACGACTCGTCCGCGCCTTTAATAATTTTAATGTAGATACCATTTCCTTGGTGAAAAATATTCGTTTGAAAATATGATTGCAGATAGTTTCACCAATTGTTTAATTCAGTACATAGTGATTGTGATGCGATGATTATTAAATACACCAATTACTGACTAGTGCTGTATGATCCATTTTCATCAACACACCAACTCACAAACTACAATAATGGAAGCGAAAGGTTTGGCATGCAATAAAACCTGGTCTAACCTACCATTTCTTTTGAAATGCATGTACCAAGTCAGGACCATTGTTGTAGTTCTTGAACTTTAATTTGTGGTTTTTGATAGTTTCCTTGATGTTTGATATTTTGTTATTACCTTCAATTTTTAGATTTATATGAGCAATAGCGGAAGGTATTCTAACTGTTACAAAACTAACGAACGGGATTGTTAAGTTATTATCCACGTCTGATTTACACCACTTCTAGACAGCTAGTTTTACAGAATGCTTGCAGCCCATATTTATAGCTGTTAGATTAGCCGTAATTGTTTTGTGAATTTTGTAGAAGTCATACCTGATATTTTTATAAAACGTTAAATTAGACACTATGCAGTATTTAAAAATATTCGAGATTGAGTCTATGATAACACCGGAAACAACCACCCCCCCCAAACAAACTGACAAAAACAACATACATCATTGAAACCCATGAGTCGGTATTAAAATTGAACCTCTTAACAACACCATAGTAGCGACCCAAATAGACTATTTCACACATTCCTCTTGAGTTACTCAAACGCAGTTTTCTTTAAAGCAAAATTCCAGAATGTTCCAGATATTGTATTAGAGATCTCTTCGCTTAGTTAAGGAGATTTCATCTGCTTATATAAAAAGAGGACTATTGGAAACTGAACATTATATTAATATTGACAATTAGTTAAAAAACAAATTTGAGTCATACATTAACATAGGTGTAGCAAGCGGTACGGCCAGTACGGTTCCGACCGCACCAATTTAAATTGCTGGTACGGAAAACCGCACCAGTTTTTTTTTGTTTGTAAAATGAAATAAAAAACGTTCAACATAAATCGTTTTTTAAATAACTTTAAATATAAAACAGCAACCGTTACGATCTCGAGTGCAATGAGGTAAGTGACAAATAATAGCACAAGGAAACCCCTTATCTTACATAGGCGTAACAAGCGGTACGGCCTGTACGGTTCCGACCGTACCACTATTTTTCTGGGTGCTACGCCCATGATTAATGTCTAAAGGCTCAAGTGGTTAATATTGAAGTAAATATAAAACTAATCTCCTTCGCCAATGCATGGATGTTGAAATCTTATTAGTTAGGAGAGTCAGAAATAAAATATAAATAAACATTTCAAATTGGTAATTTTAAATTGTTCGTAGTTTCAAAATAGCATGCAGAACAAACCTTCTTGACAGACATGTATGGGATTACGTTATACATGAATGATATCCTTTCATGTTAAAAAAACTATTACCTGTATACATTTACCTTTTATTAATACATATTCATGATTTCGGCGAATAGGAAATCACACAAAAACCTGTACCTAAAAATTTATAACTGTACTACTAATAGGCACATAGTTTGCTCTCAATTCTTTAACAGACATCGATGGTAAGTAGGTAATTATTGTTGAATATAATTGCAATAGTGAATAATTTATATTAAATAAACGACATGGGTGATCATTTTCGTTTACCTTTACCACAATTTTATTAAAAAAAAATTATTCGACATTGTTTTATATTATTATCTGTTGCTTACCAAGTAATATAATTAATAAATCAAAACCTTTCAGATGAAGTTTTATCTATTTATAAATGGTTTTATAAATAGTGCGCCAAATTGTATTTTAAGTTGTCATCTTTAGGTTTCGTGCCAATGTAGCTATTTGCTGATGTCGTGTCAAAATTATATTACTTGGTAATCAACAGATAATAATATAAAACAATGTCGAAAATTTTTTTTACTAATACTTATTGAGGGTCAAGGATTGCCGAAGGTTGGAGGTTTTTTCCGGGTTCTCCCTCTTCCTTCCCCAATAAAAACTGGACGCCACGATATATCTTAAAATGATGAAGTGGCGTTAAACAAAATTCAGACTAACAAATAAACTTATTTAGGGTACATTCTTACAAGGTGCCCTTTGTCCTGTTTGTTCACAAGTTGGATTAAGGCCAAGACCACATGTAAATTGACACATGCACATTCAAATGACTTGTTCAATTGTTTGAAATTTGTTTTCTAAATATCGCCGTTACAATAACTTGCTCTAGGTAATTAATTATAGTTACGTAGCACGATTTTGTTTTTTATAAGTTTCCACTATGCTGCTATATAAGGCACATTAAATGAGAGCTATTGGTAATAAATAGTGGCACATTTTTAGTATGTATGCTACAGCTGGGCCTTTTTGCATAGTAATTACGTATTGAACACAGTCATATAAGCCTCGTCTTTTCACATGCACGTTTCTATTACAAAAGATGACATTGAATTGCTTTTGAATTTACCGGACTTTGGGCATTGCAAATTTATTGAACTTTTATAGACTGTTGCACAGGTAAAGATAGATGTAATTAAGTAATATTATTACATGAATATAATAATTTTGAGTGTTTTTGATTAGTCTAAAAACTAAGTTTCGGGTCACGATAAATGGCAACAGTAATAAAATTACATAAAATATTTGTACGCTGCATGATTCTGCTGCATAGTAGTCAAGCGGAATTCGATATCGACCTGTTTTTATATTTTAGCCAATCAGAATAGCCGTCTTAATGAATTCATTCGTCCAATCGAATTGATTTATTAATTGTACACAATTCAATGACGTCAGCTATGCATACATCGTGCGTGTCAACAACAAATGGAAGAAACGTCGGTTCTGCGATATATTGATTCAATTATACTCTTCTCAATATTTGAAACTGGAATTTCAGGATTATCAGCAAATTGATATAAAAATGCAGTATTAAATAACACACATTGAGGGTAACTAGCATTACAACAATTACAAAATGTAAGCAGGTGCTCCAGTAGAAAAGACATCCTCAGTTTTTCTGATCAAGGGAGATGGTGGCCTAGCGGCTCGGTGAATATTACATTTTCTCTGGCTGATAAATCCTGATAGTGACCTATTGTGTATATTTATCTTGTGTTAAGTGTAATAGGTTTTTATGTTTTTTATTTAATTTTATAGGAGCCAGCAGCTATATACGGTGCGGTATGGGAACTCAATCTACGTGTAATAATGTTATTTAATATCAATAAGCGAACTCGCTGAGCACATCCAAATATTCAATTGAGAAAAATTAGCAAATAAATAAATAAAAAAAATAGGCGGGGCGTTAAGAATCTAAATATAAATTTGCAAAAGATTAGATAAAGATGTGAAACTGACTAACATGTTTGGATTCAGTCAGTTATCACTATATAACATCTTATTGAATAATGTATGCGTTGTTTGTATCAAAATTTATTAAGTGTACTTTATTTTCGAGTGGATTACAATATTTTTAAAGAGAAAGTTAAAATCTAGATTTTTAGTATCAAAACAATTTAAAGAAATATGATACGGCATTAGTGTCTTTTGGATCATCTCCTAAGTTTAATAATGACTTGTCGTTTTTGTATTGAAAATTTCTTGTTCGTATTTTAATGCATTTTTTGTATGTATTAATTTGTAATGTTCTTGTGTTTTACCAAATTATGATGTGAAAAGTTTCCAAAAAGCAATATAATGCTTCTGAAATTCGTTATTGTATGATTATGTTTCAACAAATTAATAATATTTTATTTTGCAATTAAATTTTATAATTTGAGTATAGATTATATATCAGATATATCATGTTTAATTTTTTGTTTGATCAGATTAGAGTTTGTTTAAACTAACAAACAAAAGTGATATTATAATCACTTAATATTTAGTGTGCCTGTGTACTTAATTGGAGCTATTTTGTAACTTGTCCTTTATTATCCATTGATTTGTGAACGCGAAAATTGAAAGGACCTTTCAATAAGCCTTTTATGATTTTGTACGCAATTATTTTAATAGAAGACCTCTTGTATAAACAATTGGCAACATACTCTCTTAGTGGGAATAGGATATTACCATCTACAGTCAGGCGCATATTGTATTTCAAGCGCTACTAATGGGATATCTAATATCACGGAAAATGTGTTTAGTCAACTTGTTATGCTGTACGCGAACGTACCAAGTCAAGCCATATTTGATTGTGATGTTTGATATACCAGCTGCAAATTAAGTGATAAGATTTTACAAATGGATTAATAACAGTTGACGGTAGTGCAGTGTAATGAGTATTCATAATTGCTATTATTTTCAGCTATAAAGACACCCGTGTAATACTAATGTGACCATCAGATGTTGTAATGGCAACTAGAGATATGAGAAATATCGCAGAACAACTTACTTGTGCTTTATGTCTAGATTGTTACACTAATCCACGTACGCTACCGTGTGATCATAGTTTTTGCTGCGAATGTATAAAAGAATATGTTACAAGTACAAGAGCATTACACGGAATATCGAAATCTTTTACATGTCCCACATGTAGACAAACCATACATCTGAAAAATTCCAAAAATGTAGATGAATCAATTAAAGAGTTCCAGTTAAATGTTTTCTTAGAAGACATGGTCAGCAAACTAAAATTTTATGAATCTGACGCACCGTCTGTCAATACACCTGTAAAAGACGACGGAGGGCAATCAGAACTGAGAAAAGAATACAATTCAATGCACAAAATGTTAGACGACAAAATAACGGAATTGGAACAGATGATGACAATAGATTATAAAGCTAACTTAGATGTGGAAATAAAAACTGTTACTCTCAGAGATATTGAGAAATTTGAACGTAATTTGGAGAACTTTCGTCAAAGGACATTACGCAAAACGCAAAGTTTAAAACAACAATTACAAATAGGAAGCTGTTATTCATACGAACACTATGATTCACAGATTCGGCGTAGAATTAATCAAACACAGAGGCTAAAAGAACAACTTAGGAGTTTAGAAAATAATTTGTCAGAATTGCGAAAATTTAGAGACAAACAAAAGTTGCAGATCACACAAATTGAGAATATAACTGAGTTTCCGAGTTTCCGCGTACAATATTAGAGGTCGATAAAGATCTTACTAGTTTGTTTGCACGGAGTGATGAAATAGTAAAATTTGGCGGTGAAATGTTTTTTTGGTCGTTCTCTTTGCAGTATACAGTAGCTGGTGAAAAACATCTTCATTACATTCGAATGTAACATTATGAACTGAAATCGCAAAAACATTTAATTCAAGAATGGCAATGTGTTTGAGAGCTAAAACACAACAAAAGAAATATAAACGTTTTATATATTCATATATAAGTTTTCAAGTACATGTACTCTTCTGAAACAAACATAGTAATGATTTTTGTACAGAAATAATGATTTATTTAATAAATCCTCAAATTTAAATAGCTTCAATTGATGTATAAGAGGTATATAAAAAACTAATTTACTTCTGAGAAAAGGCTTTGTATTAACATTTCTATAATTATAAAGTATAATATTAAAAACGAAAAACAATCAATAATTTTGCTGAAAAGTTGAAGAGTAGAAAGTTGAAGTTATCAAGTTTATCGTAGTGTTTAGTAGAAAGTGCTCATTGAGTGTTGTTTTCGATTTGGCTAGCTTCGGTCATTCTTCAGTTCAATAAGTGCCCATTAGAATACCAATTGTCCGTAGAAAAACACGTCCAACACCTAAACGAATGTGCTGTCAACACATTTTGCTACAAGGGTTTGATTCGGCACATTTCACTTCTCCAGATGTTAAGAACATTTTCGCGATTCAACTTAATATAAATCACTTCTTTGGATATTTCCCTTCACTGTTGAAACCAATCATCAAACAATAGTTTTTTTGCACACAAAAATGATGTTATTTGGTGCCCTTTATGCATTTCCAAAATTATATTTGTCATATAAGGTGGAGAGTGTTTTGGCAAAATTAGGGTTTTTGAAAATGGATGTTTTGGTGCCACGGAGCTATTTAAAAAATCTTCTCTTGAGTATCATTGACCTTACAGCTCATCTAAAAGGTCGTCAGTATCCCTAATTTGTTCTGTCAGATCAATTTTCTTGTGTAATCCTCCACATAATCTGTAACTCACGTTTTTGCTTTGTTTTATTTTGCTTTGTTTTATTTCATGTTGTATTTATTTATCGGAATACAGATCTGCCGATGTACCTTGACTTTCACTTGTTTTAACGTTGTGTTTCTTGCCATTTTTCGTTATATTCACGAAATCGTACACTATCGGATTCAAAGTTTCAGCAATGTGTTGGATGTCGACTGCGGTATCAATATCGTGCTTCATTTAAGAGTATATCACACACTACAAGAAGTGTGCACCACATTAGCATTACATTAATTACATGCTTAACATTTAATATAATTTCGCTGATATATATGGTATCGTACACTATCTGGTTCATATGCCTAAAGTTACCATGATTTGACATCTAATTTGACATTATCGATATTGTGTACTATTTGGTACCGTATCACAAACATATTGTTGGAGTTTTGCAACACATTTACATTTTAACAAAACAGTAGACGATAAATAAACGTAATACAAACCGTTAAGCATCATTTTGTGACAAACACGTACTAAAATGTTTATAAATGGACTGATTGATTTTTTCTCGATTAAAAACAGAAGTTAACAAAGTAATACTGAATGTCATATAAATAGAAATACAGAATGGGGAATTACCATTTTTTGTTTAGGGATAAGAGAAGTTCAAAAATTTAATGCATACAACAGGGAAGAAAACCTCTTATGTTTGTAACGAAAATTGGTTGATATAAACATATATATTTAAATTAAAGTACAGTTAATATTTGAATATAGACACAAAAGTTTCCGCTTCTAGTTCTGTAACGTAGATAAATAATTATCTTTGAGATGAGTTGATTACGTGGTTATATCATTCTTAAATTGTATAATGATGTCAACACTGAAACTCTGCTTACATTTTACTTAAAAAATGGAATGAATTGAAAAAGTAAACTAGTATACAAAACTCTTGTGTAAAAATACGCGAAGTTTCACATTTTTGTATCTAATGGTTGACGACTGAATCATACATTACATTAAGAGTAGTTTATTTATTCGATATTTTTAGATTGAATTATGATTTTTCTTATAGTATATCTATTACGCATTTACACATGTAGCTTTAATTTAAAAACAAACTGTGCTATATCGAACACATACATACATAAACTTAAATTGTATGTAAGCTTTATTTCCGAAACAATTTTTCACATTTTTATTAGAATGAAATAAATGCAATTAATGAACAAATGAAATAATGTCTTAAACATTATCCTGGAAAAAACGAAATAAAGAATAACAGACAGACTGACTGACAGAAAGATAGGTAGATCTCCTAGAAAAAAACACACAACACAAAGAAGAAACCAAAAGTGAGCATATAAATAATAAAACGCGTTTCACTCAGGCGCTCCAGAAGAGGTAGCAGTGCCTGCCTCTAGCAAAACACGCATCCTCACTTCATAGGAAAAGTATTATTCTGGAAGAAGAAAGCTAACTCTTGGTTAAGGGAAAATGCCTTGTCATGGTCACGGTCATAGGACATAGAACTAATGACATTACATCAAATCCATGTTTGCATAGATACATGTAACCGGTTAGCAGCAGAATTCTAGAATTCAGAATACTAATCGCAAGATCGCTGATGGAATATTAATTTCAATAAATAAGAGGTTGAAAATTTGGAAGTTGAATTTATCACGCTTGTAATAATAAGTACTATTCGAGACAAAGGGCTAAACTATAAATCCTACTTGACTGTATCGATAACGTATTTATCTGAAGCTTCCGAAAAAGATCAGGTGTAAATAAACATGTCACTTATTGATTACAGTACAGAAAATATTCCAGTTAATAGTTGTCAGTGGCTTGTCCCCTTTTTTATCTGTAAATTCTTAAAACATACGTAAAAATTTTATTTTGATTTTTTGGGGTAATGCGATCTTTTCCAGAATTAATTTTTTAATCTTTTAATCTGATAAAACATTGTTTTAAAGTCCCTTTAACGAATTTGAGGTAGTATCCATACTTTATGCACCACGACCTAATTGATCGTTATGGGAAATCAGTGTCTCAAATACGATCTGACATTTTCGCTGAGTCATAGGTAGTGTTTCCTATTCCTGGATTTGACTTTTCCCTAGAAAAGACAATGAGTAACTCGACGGGTGTCTAATAAGAGGCAGGCCCTGCTTACTCGTCCGGAGCACCTGAGTACACCCATGGTTTTTATTGGGTTCGGGTTAATCTCTTTCTGTGTTTTATGTTTTTGGTTTTTGTGTTGTGTTTGTCTATATCCGGATTTGTAACTGTCTCTTGGCTTTTGGCTCTTGTTGTTCGGTCGGTTTTCTTTCTATTTTCTTACGCACACAAACCAAAATAACATGTTGCAAACCTTTGCCCTTGACATTTTATCGCATATAAACTCCTTTTATGAGAATAGACTATTGTGAACGTATCAAGTTCTATGGGCTAAACCACCGTATGTGTTTAGGTGAAGAATCTGTTTTCCACCAGTAATGGAACTGTAAAAATCGTTGTTAATCCCCCCTTTTAATGTGACCACAATGCTGTCTGTTTGAAGTTTTGTCTTGTCTTTTTTCTAATAACTTGTTCTTTTTCTCTCAGTAGTAGCTAATTGTCACATTTAAATCACTCTAGTTCTTGAGGCGTTATTTCTAACAAGAGAACCGACTTGAATTATGAATAAAATCGCAAATTGAAAGTATTCACAGTTGAATATTATAAAATAAAAGTTTGAACCTTCCTTGCGGCTTTTCTCTAGAGCTTGTCTATTTGTAAGTGATGGGGATGTTTTAGCTATTTGGAAATGGAAAATTTGTAACGGAATAACTTAAATAGAGTTTTAAATTTAAGTTATTGCATTTTGAAAGAATACAGTTAATGCATTCATTCAAATCCAATATTGATTAATAAATTGTAGTTTTTAAATTATATACAAGTTTAAATTATTATTATCAACCACCGGCACTTTGGAATTTACATTGTTTTACAAATTTATGTGGAAAGAGTGCCATATGAAACCTCCAAAAAGCATTTATTTCGGGTAATCAATCATCATTCACACAATGGAATGCAAAAGATATAAAGATATTTCTATTTTTGACCCATTGAGATATCCCTGTCGCCGTTAAAATGTATTGGGATGCCAACTGTAAGTCTAGCAACAAAAATTATTTTAAAAATTGCTTTTGTTGTGTTTGTTTACTCTGCTTTTTTAAAAAAATAACATGAAAACAACATATCTTAGCTTCCACAACCAAATTTATGTGTCAATATAATAGCATCGAAACAAACACTTACGCAAAAAATGTACAATGGAGATTACTTTACTCTATTTGAGGACATCTTCAACCGAACAGCACCGTATTTTATTTAAGAAATAAGTTGAGAAATGGAATCAAACACCAGTGGGAGGGTAAGACGGGAAAATCTCGCACACCTGCGTGAAAAATTTCTTTTGGTCTACTTTAGGCAGAACCTCATTGGATACTAGAAATCTTTTCACTCTGGAATCTGAGATTTTCTAGTCTGACACTCCCACGGTTCTAAATCCTTTATATCCTCGTACCCGTCGATTGTTCTAATTGCGCCAATAATGTTTTGTTTTAAAAATACAGATATTGAAAATATTAATAGTTTAATCGCATATGTTTCACTCTGTCGATTTCTAGTAAATGATGCCAAAACCACCGTCTGCGTAGACGTTGTGGAAATTCTCCGGGTAATGTTTAAATGACAAAGATCTAGAAGAAATGTATAGCTTGATTTTGTTTAATAACATGCTGCATGAGAAAGGGTGTGTGTGTGTGGGGGGGGGGGGGTGTATTAGAGTTATGAGACCTTGTACTTTTGCATGAAACTCGATCGATTCAATGATCCTGTATTTTAAAAGTCAAACACGATTACGAACTCCCTATTGTACCCATAAACAGTGCATATATCTATATTCCGACTCAACCATCAAGTACCATTACCACTTTGAAATGTCAGGTTGAGGCCGTCCTAACATAAATAGGATGGTTGAATTGGCTAATTGGTATGGTAGGTCTGTGGCGTTATTCTTGATATATTTATTTGTTGTTTTATGCATAAGTGTTTGTTGTTTATTGTGTTCGTCACTTTTTTAAAAGATGGCTGTTTACCTGTGTGAAAAGTAAAATTCTGTGCCGTTGTGTTTGACTTAAAAAAGCAAGTATTAAAAGGCGATATTAGTATTTAAATTATTGTATAATATATTAAATTATGCAAGTTATCAACCAAAGTTAACGCTTTATACTGAATCTGAATCTAAATGGCAGTTTTTGTAAAGGTTTATGTAATAGATGCCTGTAGTTTTCCAGGAGATCAGGGCGGTAACAACAGCTACGATAAGTGTGCCTCCAAAACCGACGCAAAACCAGATTAACCGGTTGGCTCTGTTTTGCCACTTGATGGTTACATCATATTTATGTTGTTGAGCATATTCTCGAGCCTGTAGAAAATAAAATATTAAATGCATAGCTTATTTGACGTGTTTGGGTTGTAAAACCACTTTATCCAAGTTTGTCAGTATCGATTGAATTTTGGCAGAAGGTACCTGCTATCAACTGACTTGTTTCATGTCAGATGTATATTTATTTTCTATTTGTTGGAGTCCAATTTAAATCTAGTTCAGATTTCAGGTGGTGAGGCAGTTCCCAAAGCTCAACAGACGGAGCTGCCTAAATTTCCAAAATGGCAGATTTTCTTTCGTTGGGTATTATCATTGTATAGACCGGAATGCCTGGGCCTGCAGGATAGTGGTCGAAAAGTGTAGAGAGTATATCACATTTTCTACGTCTTATACATCTTGTGGCGGTCTCGATGATAATAGGCAGCCGCTATAATAGGCTAAATTTTCGGTCCCTGCCTAAATCCCCAATACTTTGCTAGTACTGTTAATATTTTCTGCCAGTTGGTACATTTCATTTTCATAACTGAGCTATCGTTTGTTAACTTCATATCAAACGTGGAAGACTGATGGATGGGGACTAGCATATTTTGTACAAAACTTTTTTGTGAGTGTGATCATTTCACCCCTCCGGCATCTGTTATTGTATTATGCTTTTGCTCTTTTAATTATGTATTCTTTAAATTAATTATTTAACAGTAAACTGTAATAATATTTTTGTCTTATAATGATTAGCTTCATGTTTAGGCATTAAAAATCAACTAAGCCTTTTGTTAGTTAAAATATCTTTGATGTTTGATTGTTACCATGCCACTGATTAAAGCTTTTTATATATGTGACCATTGACATGCAGGTATGACTAGGGGTAAAGGCAAAACCACTTAAACAGAAAAGCGTGCAATTTTAATAAACGGACATAAAATATTAAAAAAATAAATAGAATAAAGGATCGCTTTATAACAGTTACATCCATGCGCAAGGGATCTGTGTTTAACAAGTTTAAATTTTCTATTTTAAATTTCATGGTATTGAGCGTTCCCAATCTTTGAATGTTTTGGCTAACTATTTTTTGTTTAAACTTGCTGATCTTCCTTTTATAGTGGCTACAATGATGTTTGTTCTGTGTTTATTTTTCAATCTTATGTTAAGTTCTTTTCTCATTTGGGTATCATTTCAAAATAAATGCTTCCAAAGCAATAAAAAGCAAAATGAAGCTTAGACAGTGATTAAGATACACCTTTGTTGCTGCAAATATTGCAACAATCCCTAATTGAAAAAACACATCATCGCCATAATCGCACCTGGAATATAATTTTTCTCATTCTGAACACCTACTACTGCAGATGATTGGGGCTGTTTAATAACCTAATACAACAATTTTTTGAAAGGATATTTTATGTGTATCTTTGCAGAAGGATTTAGTTTGATAAAACATTGAAATACAAACATATTAATGAACGTATTTCTTTGTCACTACCCTATGGGTAGGTATAAGTAATAGAAAATCGATCAGGTTGAAGTTCGTTACAATGGTCTTCGCTACTTGTATTCTACAAACACCAGCCGTTGTACTGAATCTCATTGTTATTGGCTCTCTGTTGTGCGCAATTGTTCATTTTGGTTTTTGCTTGCATTTAATGTATACATAGCTAGGTAGAAGTCTTCTTGAGTCTTTAGTCGCTCACATGAAATACATAAAACCAAAATAAACAGTCTAATCGGTACAGACGTTCAATTGATAAGATTTAGAAGAGGAAAAATGTTTACGTGTTCTTTGATGAATCTATTTCTGTGTTTCTTGTGCAAATTTTAATATTGTAACACATATCACTAGAATTTGAAAGATAACTTGCTAGATAATGAATAGCTGTCAACAAATGTTGTAAGATAAGCTGTATTAATAATCAACTGCACTAGCTGATGCATAGCTAAAGTTGTGTTGGTTAGGTTCTGATGGCAAGAAGAACGACCCTACAGCATCACACTTAACCATTTATGTCTGTACTAAAATGGAGTTCATCACTTGTGGTCATCGTGTGTTTGAATCCGCACACACATAATTATCTTGGACCTTTTTATATACCGGTATTTATCAGCTTTTGTGAATTCAAGAATACTTGTATCCATTCAGACCAATTAACTCAAAAAACAAAAACAGCAGACGATACCAAGAGGTAAGAAATATTAGCAACGTTTTGAAGGTAAGTTGAAAAATAAAATAACTTATCATGCCTGCTTAAAATTGTATTGGGAAATAGTGCTCCGACAATCATCCATGTTTAAAGCCAAGGTAAATCGCATCGTAGCGGCAACATACAATACTTTGAAATATTAAAATCATAAAATATCGGATTTTAATTACGGTAGTCTAGATTAAGACAGGCAAAAGACATTAAAATACCAAAAACAACAACAAACAAACAAATGTAAATAATCCCAAACAAAATCCATTTTCAGCAGGATGTCCAGATAAGAGGCCGAATTGATGATATCGGTAGTGTCCTTTCTAGATCCTGCGATCGGCTACGATTTTCTAGACCGCTCACTGCTGTTGACTACTAAGCTACTCAAACAAGCGTTTGTTGTACCTATTCGTTAAGGGAATCAATATCTTAAACACGATCGGACATTTTCGCTGAGACATAGGAAGTCTTTCTCATTCCCGGATTGAATTTTTTGTCTAATTAGAAGCAGGTACTGCATATTCGTTTGGAGCACCTGAGTACATCTATGTTTTTTTTTCAGTTCGGGATAGTCAATATCTGTTTTTGTTGTTTTTTGGTTTTTGTATTGAGTTGTATATGTTTGTCTATATCCGGATTTGTAACTGTCCCTTGACTTTGCCTCTTAGTGTTCGGTCGGTTTTCTTGCTATTTTTCCTATCTGAAGCTACCATCGATGAATTGTATTTAAATGACACGATATCATCTTTATAGATGAAGGTAAAATTACTATCTACGAAAACGTATGTTCTTTTTCAACAGACCTTAATCAACCTCACACGAGGACGAAAACAAGATTAAGAGCAGAGGAGCACAATGTGTGCCCAATAAAATTCAGTCATAAAAACAAGATATTTTTAAACATCTAACATTTGACAAATTTCCTAATTGGTAGGAAAACAGACAATCCTGTTCAATTAAGATTGGAGTCGAGTACACTCTGCCTGCTGTGAGACTCAAACTGGCAACCTCAGTGTTGACAGACAACGTGGTCAATAGTAGATGACTAACTACCTTAACCACTCAGGCTTCTCAAATAAATATGACAATACACGTAACAAGGAAACCGACAGACGATAGCCAAAAGTCAAGTGACGATAACATTTTTCGGATTTAAACAAACGTTTACAACACGGAATAAAAACTAAAAAAAACATAAAGTAGAAAGTAGGTAACCAGAAGCGGTAAAAAACCACGTGAGCAAAGTTTTGACATTTGATATTATAAGAGCTAATTTTTCATAATATTTTATTCAATACTTCATTGTATATTGTGTTTAAAATTAAAATACTTTTTTTATATACAATGATATATGAAAATCGACCAGTAATAACAGTATTTTTACGAATCTGAAATTGTGGGTACAATTTAAAAAAGTAAGGATTTTTTACATTCCCGTTTTTAAAAATTGAAATAAATAAAGTATTGGATTTCACCTACCTGTGACCATGTAATTAGAACTTATATGTTTATCTTCTATTGTAAACGACCAAATTATCGCGAAAAATAAAATTCCCCATATTATCGTAGATTTATCATTCAAGATAGTTATTGATCCGTGGGAACTTAAAACGTCTGATAAAGTGACTGATACATTGAGACAAATTCTAACATTATTTGAGTTCTTGCTTTTTGCGTTTGTAACTAAATTGTCTCATATCGTGTTCTAATAGTCGTTTTTGATCACTTGTTGGAGCGTATTTGTTTTGTAGTTTTAATCTGAGCTGTTAAAGCAATTAAAAAAAAATTCACTGCTTCAAACAATTATGACCTAGAATCATATATAAATGTTAAAAAAGATTACTAAAAACTAATTGATCAAAATAAGTTTTCAATGTGACAGGATTTATTTGATAAGTTTGAGTCAACAAGGTTAACTTAAGCAATAGAAGTTTAAATATTTGTTCTAACCTTTGTCCCCTGTTGAGTCAGCAATTCATTGTATCACATTATAATGTCTCTCTGATAAGATATGGCTATGACGTCGCCACAAATCTTTCTTATGATTCACCCTGCCAGTCAAGGAATTTGAGCCAGAGCGATGGTATGGATGAGCTGAGTTAGACGCCAGCAGAATTGTCAGAGAATCAGACGCCCCTTACTCTGCACAGCAAGAAGCCAATTCGGGTAAACCCATTTCGTATGGCAGAGGTGCAAAATTTGAACTTTCAGAATGGCACCTGACGCTATAGGTAACAATAGGATACATAAGAAGTAGGATTTATTACAAGTGAATATTCAGTGTATAAGTATAGATGTCAATGATTGTACTGGGCGAACATCGGTATATTTTTACTTAAGGCTTTGGGATAAGAAAAAATGTAAAAAAAAACGAAAAAGTGCTGTGGGTTGGCAGAGGCACTTTAAGGTTACACAATCAGGAACATTTTGATTTGTTGAAAATTAAGCCTCTGAAGCTCTTTTCTACAAGGTGCTTAATATAAAAAATGGAAAATTGGGAGTGGTTCGCATTGTCTGTAATGGTTAGGATGAAGATGTGTCTTTCACAAATACAGATGTATGATTATCGAAGTCAGTGGTTATTTATCAAAGAAAAATGACAAAATCACTGTGAATACGAACTAAGTTAGTTTTTTCTCTGCCTAATTTTACCGGCTATTATCCTTGACTTTCATTCAAAACGACATAGAGGGAATGCTTATAAGCGAATTGTCTTTAAATATGTGGAGTTCTTGTCTGGAGCAAGACATTTTTCATAATTAGATACCAAAAGACAAGAGAACCACAGAGCACTTTGGTGCAAGAAATCTATTATTTCGAATAAGAAGTTCGTGTAACTACCTATAAGTAAGTGTTTTGAAGTAAAATACTGGTGTAATAGGAAATTTGACGGAACTAAGTACAGAAGTCGATTAATTCTGAATTTGTTCACAATTTTAGCTTTTTACAATCTTCACATTATATGTATACATGCACGGGAAATGCTAACTGAAAAAGTCGAGAATGTTTAGCGTCGTAATAAGTAAATAAAAATTGCTGCTAACCATTAGTTGACGGTTGACGAGAGCAACACAGTGATTGGTGATTCGAATGACGAGAACAGGATTAATAAAACTAAGAACTCAGAACTCAGAAGAAACCTACAATGAAGCGAAAAACCCTAAAAGTCTTTTGCTTCTCTTCTCTAAAATTTAATCCTTATAATTTTATTATATCTTTTGTTTGTAAAATTCTGCACTTTCGTAAGCACCTGTCATGGCATGCCCGTTTGTCAATCTACTATAAACAATGGTAATAGTACAGTAAACTTCAATGTAATGCTGCTGCAAATACTTTCCGCGTATTAATATTTTTTAATTATTAAAGTATTTCTCTTTAGTATCCTGTTTTGTTCGGTTGTGCATATACACAATGTTTTCTAATAACAACAGTTTATCCCAGTCGCATGCATATAGGTGCATGAATAATTAAGGGTCAAAGTTTATATAGTGTCCTTTCAATCATCATGCAGTTGTTATTACCAGTACAGATGTGACCTCATGTACATCAAAATCAAGTTCTGTAATATATACTGACTTCCAATGAAAACTCAACACTAAGATTTACATAAATAAAATTGAATAGAGAAAAAACAACATCCATATAAGCAACTGGTATATTTTCAAGTTCTTAGCAATAGCAACAAATCGACTCAATTGTTTGAAATTAATGTTTATTCTTTTCTGTTAAACTCGCAGTCAATTCTAAATTTCCCGTAGTCAATAAAGAATGTACCAACCATTTGCTGCAACGCATGCGTGACATCTCCGTTGCATTGTTCGGATAAAACAACAAATCTTGTGGAATATTGCACCATTCCTTTTACAGCGCAATTTCAAGCTGACGTAGCGTAATCGGCGGTGGTTGGCGTCTTCTTACAGCTTCTTCAAGTTGATCTCATAGGTGTTCTATCGGACTCGAGTCAGAATGAAAACTGGCCTTGTAAAAGTGCGCATATTGTTTGGGTTGAGAAAGGCACCTGTGACGCCATCGGAATGAGCGCGGGCATTGTCTTGTTGAAAAACGTTCACATCCTGATGTCAACGAAGAAACAGGATAACAGAAGGCCGTAACACCTTATCAATGTAGCATTGTGCTGTCAAATTTCCATAAATCACAATGAGATTTGTCTGGTGATTAGAGGAAATGCCTCCCCAAATAGCCTGTCTCCTGAACACATGGATCAGCGTATCGTTCACCTCGACGCCTCCAAACACGTGTGTGTCCGTTATTGTGTCTTACGTGAAGCCGCTATACATCGGATCACAGCACAGATGCCCATTTTCTGTGTGCCCATCGTTGACGCGCTCGTGTCCATGCAGTCGTTCTTAGAGGTCGTCTTGCTCATGTGCATTTTGGCGTAGTCGACATCTAACTGTATTTGATTCCATTAGCCTTCCGTGCGTTCCAATCGTCTGAAGTGACGTCTGTACGGATTTGGAATCGATCTCGTAAATGCTGGAGGCGAATGTAACGGTCTTGTTGAATGGGTCGTTGCTCGTTGTCTTGAGGTTATTTATGGCTGTGTACATGAAAAATGAGAATTTCGCGCGTTTGTACCGGGTTACTGGAAGTGAGAAACTTAAAAAAAAAATCAGTACACCATTAATGTATCGATTGGTTACTTATTGGTTTTAAAACATGACTACCTTTGCCAATTTATTAAACTTTTTTTACATATCAAAAATATTCTAAAAAATAAAGTGTTTGGTTTTCATTGACACTCTGTTTCTGTGTATAACGACAGTTACATATCTTAACAGTTATTATAGTAATATTGGAATTTTCTGTATTGCATTAGTACTGGACCTATTTTAGGACATCATTTGTGCAATGTACAATCTGTTATTAATGGAACACATGTCAAAAACAAATTTATTATATCAATTTGTTTCCTCCTAGTTTCCAAAACACATCAAGTTTGGTGGAAGATCCTGGCCTTAGCGTTAGTAGCTGCTTAAATGCAAGGTCCCGAGTACAAGTACTCCTACCGCAATTATAGCATTCTGTTTGGAATACCGATGAGGGATTAACATTGTAGGCGTGGCATACCTTACTTTCTTTCATATCTTAAAAATGCATAAAAAGAGCATGAATAATATGGACATTGTATTCCAGATTGGAAATCAAATATAAGAAAAAAATCCTTAAAAAACTTGCAAGAGATAAAATGCACCTGGAAAATTTTATTAGAAGGGAAACCTGTTACAACCTTTTAGTTTTTAAGGCCAATTTCGGAATTTTTGTGAGCAGTGTTGAAATATCCCAGTGACTGTACGAAATCGACGAACGAGACAAAGACGATCACATCAGGAAAAAAGACTTTAAAAAGAAAATTTTTGTTTAAAACAACAGCTAAAAACAAACTTTTGTGTAAAACGGTAACTAGTTATTAGAGGATTTAAAACATTGACTTATACATTGTCCAATTAACATTAGCTTAGTCATTTATCCGTAATATGTTTGTTGTTCATTTCTGATTGACCGTGGTCATTGTTCATTATAATATAGACATATATAAATAAATGGAGCTAGTTCGTATCTAGTTATAACAATGTAAGTACATTATTAAATTAACTCACGTCGAAGAAAAAATATCAATATATATAACACTAAATACACTACTAGTTACTTCAAAGACTTGAATGTCTGTTATGTTATTGCAAGTTGTTTCTCTGAACCACGTTTAAAAGGCGAAATACAATACCCGTATTCTGAAGGGATAACGATGATATAAGGATAAAATCCTGACTGTTTCCATTTAATTCGGATGGATGGGTTCTCGAAGAAATAAAAGATTCCAGTAATTTAGGTTTACAACCATGATCCAAAAGTTGAAGTTGTAAAGTTTAAGTTGGTAAATTGTTGAAAGATATATTATCTATGTTTACCTACAGAAAGAAATATAACACAAAATTATAATAGAACACGGAAATTTCATTGAGTTAAACATTTTATTTGAATTGGCTAATATTCATGACAAATACCTCAAATTTACATGAGTATTAAAAAACTGACGTAGCATTCTTAGATGTTTATTTATTCAAAGGTTATAGATTTCATGCTTGCGACATCATAGATATATAAACATACTTCAAACCAACAAATTGTTTCCTATATTTGCATCGTAATAATGCACATAAGAAACACGTGTTTGAAGCATTTATCCGATCAACGAATAATGATATTTACCTTAGAGAAATTTTCGGGTAGTTGAAAACGGCCTCTTAATTATTTTGTTGTATAGGCGAAACTATTGACATTTTTTGCTCTCACTTGGGCACCAAGTTTCGTTGAGTAATGAGAGACCCCTCAAAACGACCGGAATAATTTCACGCATATCACATTAAATTTTCGGGGTGCCATGTCAGATAAATTTTTTTGCAAATTTAGAAAATCCGAAGGGTACTCATGGAAACTCCCTTACACCGATAAAATAGTCCAGAAATAGGCTTTGAACAATCAGATAAAAAAATACCCAATACATTTAATAAATTATCTGAATAAATTTATTTATAAATTCTATATGAAACTGCTTTTTAAATACAGCTCCAATATTAAAATTCCATTGAATAATAAATCCACTGTCTATGCTACAGTTTGGCGCAGTCAAATATCAAAATAAGAACTATTTTCCTCTCCCTCAGTCAAAGTTCATTTACAGAGCCGTTGTCAAATTGAAAACAAACTTTTCAATTTTCATACTTTTTACTGTATTTTATTTTTGTTCCCCATATTACGAGCAAATCTACCAAGTTTCATCTCATTCCGAAATAAAATAAAGCGGTTTCAACCTGTTTTATGAACAAACTTTAACGCTTTCAATTGTTCAACTCAACACTTGATTTAAAAAAAAATCAACAATTTTCATGTGTCTTTATATCTATAGCTGGATGATAAGTTTTCGCTTTCGCAACCTATATATATGTCATAATAAACCATAGGAAGGCTATATCTTTAAATAATATCAATACTGAATTCCCAAGTTATAAAAATTTTACCTTTTTAAGAAGAAAAATGGGCACATTACTTAACTTTTACAACAAATTTTTACATTTACTTTCTACTTTTTGTATTAATTTCACAAATCAAACATTCTTAAACAGTACTCAATATATAAATCAAATAATTATGGTTCAGAAATGGGTGTACATTTGTATTTACTAAAATTCAACTGATTATTAATAGGTTAATAGCAATATTTCCAAAGAAGTTTCTAAAAAAAGAGATTTACACAGCCAGGAGTTTTGAAGTACCCTTTATGACATCATGCAAACTGTGACGTCATAATGCTGTGATGTTGTAACCATATATTGTAAACAAGTAAACACCAATACAAGAATTTGAAATAAATGATGAAAGCAAAAAAACATGGTTTTAAAATTAGTAACCGAGTGCATTTATTGTGTACAAGGTCCATGGTTACTAAATGAAACCACTCCACCTACTGATATGTCACTTTTATATATATATGCACATATCCTGGCTTTTTCCATCTATGTGCACCCCCCCACTTCCCCACAAACAATGTTTAAGCTATCTTTGTAATCTCATGAAGACTTTTCTGTGATTGTATTTCTAAAATAGGAATCGGATTATTACCTCCTAATTTTGTTCTCTAAATATGGATCAATGTCATATATTTACAATAAAAGCTTCATTTTATAGTTTGTTTACATTCTTCAGTGCCTACAATTATCTCCCTTGGTTGACAAGGTTTTAACTTTATTAGTGTCTATTTTGTTAATTGCTAAAAGGTAGAAATATTAATGTTGATTACAAGTTTTTCCCCTTGGTAAAATTAAGCATTTGAGAAAAAAATGCTGGATTTAAATACATCTTGTAGAAATGGTCATGCAATCATAATTTGTTTTGGAGGAAAAGTGCGTGCTAGATTATGACCCGACCCTATCTGTTGCTACTGGATCAGTTTTTCCAGACAAAAATTAATGATATAAATAAAATACAAACCATATTTTACTGGCTTTGCATGCTTTTTGGGTAAACAGTATCATGGATTTGGTTGAAAGTACATTTTGTGAGCAATATCATATAGAACCTAATCTCGCAGATTTCCCATGCGCTGTTTTTTGCTGTTCTAAAGGGTTGAAGTACACACAGGTTTTTTTTTTTGGTTTTTGTTCAAAATTAAATTTATTTAGTTGCAATAGTGTTTAATAACTAAATTAATTTCCCTTCTGTTTTCCTTTGAGTAATTTAGAAATTTTTTCTTAGATTCTTTGTTGTTTCTGTATACAAGGAAATCGGACAATTTTATGCCATTCAAGGCCATGTAACTTACTGTTTAAAACCATAAATTTTAATTTTTTTGAGTAAAATTTAGACAGAAAAATGTATTTTTTAATTGTTAACTGTTATCTGACAGAATAAAGTGAAAGTTAAAGCATTATAGCTGCAGTGGCTGAACTAATAACATCATTAACATACAAACTTTTAGACAACAAAGTAAGAAATCAACACTTCAACTTGACAACGACCTCTTAATTATTTTTGTATAGGCGAAACTATTGACATTTTTTGCTCTCACTTGGGCACCAAGTTTCGTTGAGTAATGAGAGACCCCTCAAAACGACCGGAATAATTTCACGCATATCACATTAAATTTTCGGGGTGCCATGTCAGATAAAATTTTTTGCAAATTTAGAAAATCCGAAGGGTACTCATGGAAACTCCCTTACACCGATAAAATAGTCCAGAAATAGGCTTTGAACAATCAGATAAAAAAATACCCAATACATTTAATAAATTATCTGAATAAATTTATTTATAAATTCTATATGAAACTGCTTTTTAAATACAGCTCCAATATTAAAATTCCATTGAATAATAAATCCACTGTCTATGCTACAGTTTGGCGCAGTCAAATATCAAAATAAGAACTATTTTCCTCTCCCTCAGTCAAAGTTCATTTACAGAGCCGTTGTCAGTTCAAATGGAATTTGATAAAGGCAGAATATAAACAAGTAGAAAATATAACTTGTTTCAATTAAGTTTTATGTAAAGGATACTTTAATTTCAATCAGTGCAGAAAAGCGTAAAAGGAATACATTTCCTCGAATTGTTACCAAAAGTAAAAGTTTACAAGAAATTACATAAAACAAACAGGCATCGCATATGGTTTGTATTCGGATATTTAGTAAAACTCTTATTACTGCTTATGAAAGGCAAAAAAAAAATGATTAGAGATTGAAACCTTGACCAAGGTGTTAAACTAAAAAAAAATATAATATAGAATGATCCTGATATCAGAAGGACTATGTACAATTTACAAAAGAAACTAGTAATAATTACTCAAGAATAAAATCGCCACCGAAAGGCTAGATTGGCAAAGGATTGATGCAAGGATATAACTTAAACTTTCCAATTGTCAACTTCCCGCTCATCGATAGCAACATTCTAGCAGCACCAGCGATCGGTCCGGTATTCTCATTTTCTAGACCGCAATTTATTATCCTACATTTACAGTCTCCCTCATCTGCTATTTTTCCTAATACATGATAAGACTTCGATATTTAAATAAAAAACGAATATACTTAGTTCTTCTTCTTTTTTTCTTTCTACTGTTTATTCGTTTACGTTAGATACTTTTATTTAAGGAAAGTCAATTATGAATATACAAATGAATCCGCCTAGAGACCCTAGACCCTTGATAACAGGGAGATTATCTAATTGTCCTAGTAGCTGATGTCCGTGTTACGGCACACCGTCCGGAAAAACACATACGTCTTGTCATTTATTCCAGACTACCACAGCAACAGCTGTACACATGGTCGTCAAGTGTGTAAATTACAGTCTAAAACCACGACGTACGTACGATGGCACGCGACATACATCTCGACGTCGACTAACTCGAATGCAGAGCTCTGTTGCGGGCAGATAAATAAAATCACAAACTAAATCAACACAAAATCCCTCTGCTCGATTTACCACCATAAAATATCAACATATTTAATACCATAAGGTTGTTTCAACATCTTGTGATACAGAAAAGTACCCGGAGAAAAACCATGAATCCTTGTCAATTAAGATTGGAGTCGAGTACACCCTGCCCGCATCGTGACTCGAACCCGCAACCTCAATGCTGACAGACCAAATGATCAATAGTAGACGAGCTACCTTAACCACGCGGCCACCAAGGCCCCCGAATTCGGTATTTAATTATATACATATATTTGTGAGCTTATTGACGCATACATATAACATAATAATTTTAAAACGAAACGAATTTTGTGTAATTTGAATATAATTTATTCTTATAAAATAAATAAACACAGATGATCAGTGAAATAGTTAATAAAATAAACATGTCCCTTTTGATAAATAATTTTCTTGATAATATATAATAAAGAAAATGTATTTATTTATGAATGTTTCTTAAATAAATAAGATGCTGTAAAACCAAATATACCACATGAATACGGGTTTTACCGAGAACAACCAACGCAGGTTATAAAAGTACATGTTTGTCACAATAGATTGTAAATGTATTTAGTTTAATATATTTATTTTGGACTGGTAAGGTATGTCGTCTATTCACATGTTCTTGTAAGTAATACATAAATATTTGATAATGAAAATACAATGCTTTAACCACAGAGGTTCATCTACATTGATCTTTTATGAATTTTGATTCTTTCTGAGCGACATTGTAAACCTTCTAAATTTATAAGTAAGTTATAAACGTGTTAATACCTAAAATCTTGTTTTAAATGCTTTTTAAAAAAAAATCTAACTTCTAAGTGTTAAATTTGCCAAAAAAGTTTTTTTACACTTCCGAATAGTCATTTCCAACTTGAGAGCACACGGAACACGTAAAGTAATAAGTTTACAAACCACCACATTAAATTGGTAAATTATGTGTTTCAAAACTGACACGTATTGGCTTAAAAAATGGCAAAGACAGATTTTAGTCCCTTCTTAAAAGTAATTGTTTCTACTTCATGTGTTAGTGTATTAAATACACTATTTTAATAATAATATAATTTATCTTCCTTATTAACTCAAATGTATAAATGTTTACTTTCTGAATGCCTTATGACTTATTGTTAAAAAAAATATCAGTTATGTTTTTTCAGGACAAAAGTTTCCCTCTTTTCAAATATAATAAATAAATTAATTAACTACATGTATTGTTTGTTTGTTTGTTTGAATGGTGTTTTAACGCCACTTTCAGCAATTTTTCAGCTATTTCATGGCGTCCAGTTTTTATTGGGGGAGGAAGCCGGAGTACCCGGAGAGAACCCCCGACCTGCGGTAGGAAAACTGGCAATCCTTGTCAATTAAGATTGGAGTCGAGTACACCCTGCCTGCAGTGAGAATCGAACCCGCAATCTCAGTGTTGACAGACCACGTGATCAATAGTAAACGAACTACCTTGACCACTCGGCCACCGAGGCCCCAACTACATGTAAATAAATGGTAAAAAAAAATTAAATCAATAACAGACAAAATGTATTATTTTTCTTAACCTTTAGTAAAATTACGTACATCAATAAACGCCTAAATATTACGTAGGTGAAACAAATTTTTAAAGTTCAAAATTTTGTATCAATCAATATTTTATAAGCGAGTAGTCTAAATTAATCCGTCGGATCACTCAAATTGTTCCCGATCCGTCAATTGACGGGTGGACGGATTTGGAACGATTTGTCTGATCTGACTGGTTGATAACTAATTGCTGACGGATTTTTCAACGCTTACAGGTCGCTGAAGGATTGCCAAAAGTGTTCTGAACATTTACATTTGCATATTGATAACTAGAGGCTCCCACGAACCTGTATCGCTCACCTGAACCTGAAACCAATTGAACAACTATGCAATTTTTTTATCCAGTTTTTTCCCTAAAAGGAACTGTCCAACATTTCTGCAAAAATCATTAATTTGGATCTTTTAAAGGAAATAACTCCTATAAGGAGTTGTCCAACAAATATGCATCAATAATCATTTTGCAGATCTGGACGAGCTGAATACTTGTGTATGGAAAAGATTTTCTGTAGCTCTTATGGTTTTGAAAAATGAAAAATAGAGAGTCTTGTAGAGCTTTTGATGCTTAGGAGGGAGCTTCACTTCAAATTTTCTGTATCTGTTATTCTATTTTAACTATCCGCTAAAAACTTATTTCTTGACCACGAACCGCAATCCGTTCTTTTTAAGCCAAGGTAGCCATGTTGGGGTCAGCTGTCATGATTTGCACATTTTAAAGATGATGTGTGCAATGTTTCAAAGTAGTCCTTTCATTGGTTTAAGAGGAGAAACTGTTTAAATCAACTAAATTTGATTTTAAAAAGTTCAAGGGGAATAACTCCTAAACGGTTCATCAGACAATCTTAACCTGTCAGTTTTGTAGCTCTCACAGAGCTGAACAATTAAGAAATCCTATCTCTGGTTCAAATAATTTTCAACATTTTTATGAAAACATGTCACAAAAAATAAATTTGGCAGAACAATTAAGCAATGCTAACTTTTTCTCTAATATATATAATTCTCAATGTTAAGGCAAATGGCAAAAATCATCAATTTTGCCGATTAAAGGGCAATAACTCATACAAGGAGTCGTCATACAACTTCGACCCAATGGTGCGTTTTGTATAGCTTTTGATGCTGAAGAAGGAAAGTATCTTTTGTTTTCCTGTATTTGTTATACTTTTTAAACTGTAAGGCAAAAACTATATTTTGACCCCTTGTTCTATTTTTTAGCCGAGGCGGCCATGTTGGTTGGTCTGAGGCCATGATTTGTACAAACTTGGTAGAGGATATTTTACTGATGATGTGTGCAAAGTTTCAAAGCAATCCCTTCAATGGTTTTGGAGAAAAAGATTTATAAGAAAAGATAACGACAACTACGGACTACGACGAACGCCAATTGATGGCATTAGCTCACATTAACCTTCGGGTCAGGTGAGTTCAAAAGCATTAAAATATTCAAATTTAATTACACACAGATACCAAGTTTGCATCACTTTTGTACCATTTTCTTCTTGAGATAATATTAACATTATAATTTGCTTACGACGTTTAAAACTGTCTTTTTATTTATTTTATGTCATTAGTAATAAACAATTTCTCTTAAATTTTCGATCTCAAAACATTTGCAGACTTCATGAACATTTTTTAATTGGGTAGGGAGTAGAGGGAGGAGATTGACTTTCAAATTACTAGTTGTTTATGGGTATTGCGTTTTGTATCTGTAATTATTTTCACACTTTTTAAAAGCTTATAGATCTTTTCACTACTTTATTTAACAATAACTAAAATAATATAATACAAACATCAGATATAAAATAAATATATAAAAAAACAAAGAAAAAGCACACAAACAATCAAAACAGCAAATTACATTGAAATTAACACAAAAACACCCGAAGTCTCAACGTTTGAATATGATGACTATTGCAGCAATGTATATAGCTATTCCACACGCAACTGATAACCCGGTCAAGATTTTTGCTATATTTGCAGATTTTCTTGCTTTGTCGTAGTTCCTTATACTCGATTCATGCTGCGCCTATAATAAAAATAACCGAATAAACATGCTAAGTTTTGGACAAGAGCAAACAGAAAAGGAGGTTCGAAATTGTACAGTTGAATTTTTTACCGAGAGGATAATTTAATTGCCACATGAAAATACAATATTAGGATGACTTTAGTCTTAGAATCTAAAACAATTTGACACATCGTTAAAGCCTTATTCCTTGTTATGGTTTTGTTGAAATTAGAATTTAAAATTCCTCATCAAACTGGCGGTTTTCGTGTATTTGATGAATCTTGATATCAATGAATTGAAATTTAAAATTCCAAGCGTTCATTCTTAACAGGAACGAGTGATAATTAAGGGAGGAGCAATTCATTTCATGTATATGAAGCTGTCTTTTAGAAATTTATGTTGTATTTATACAAACCACACTAGCGGCGATGACAGCAGCCAATCCAAGTATCCAACAACAACAGATACAAGATAGGACGGCAGGGATAATGTAACTGTAAGGGGCTGGATTGTCAACTTCGACAACTGACGTTGAAGGCTGAGCAACCTGAAGAAATAAAATAGGATTTAATGATATATGTCTTATACGTATGGATAACTGAATCCTGTTATTTTTGTGCATATTCTCTGCCTCTTTTCAAATTCGGAAAGTATATTAATCATCCTATAGTTACATAAATTTTACTTTTATTTGATATTTAAACAGGATGAAAAATATTGTAATTTCTATAATTCTTCCTGTTTTAAAAAATATGTTTGCAAATAATTATTTTCATTGTACGGCAATGCATATATGTTGTATTTAATAGTTGTCTCAAGACATAGTTTTAAAAGAGATAATTTACAAAGAGGTCCCTAGCAAAGAACACCCATGGTTTCAATAAGGAATAACGAATAACTTGGGAATGTAAACATTTTACATGTACGACAGAAGATCTCGATGGCGTCGTTGTAAATGGTTTGTTATCACCGTTACTATGTTCTCTAGTAGATGGTTTTGGATACCCTGTCGGTAGCTGTTGTTGATTTTCGGAATGCTGACCCACAGCTTGTGGATATGGAGGTGGCGTTCCATGGAGTCTATAGATGGTTGTTGTTTTTGGTATCCTATAATTTATGGAAAACAAGTATTAAATATAACTTTGATATAAATCAGGATGCAATATCTTAAGTACGACCAAAAGATAAACTTAAATAAAGAAAAAACGACCACTTAGCTTGCATTGTTTGTTTGAATTAAGTTTAACACTGCTTTTAGCAATTTTCCAGCTATATTTTAGCGTCAAGTTGTTAAGGAAGGAAGCCGTTGAAACAACCGTCAGTAAAAAAGGATATCCATGTAATCCCTTGTAATTGAAGGCTTGAGTCAAGCACACCCTGCCCAAAGTTAGGATAGAACTCGCAACCTTATCAATCTATTAATTTTTGGATTTAGGAAAATTAGACGAAAGCGCGTAGCCATTTGGTTTGTTGGTAAGGTAACAATGGTAAGTTGTATAACCTGGGGTATCTGTTGTAAAGCGTTTTTCCAATCAAAGTTTTAATATCAAATCGCTAAACACGTATCCTGACCACCAAGAGAAAAACATCGAAACGAAAATGTATGTTTAAGGAACATGCCGTTTCCGTCTAAACTTAAACCAAAACCAGCGTCAACAAGCTTGATAAAACACGGAATAAAGATTAAAAACATGGGTACAACTAGTGAAAATCATGAATTCTAATTAAGTGCACTTCAATTTGTTTGCCTTCCAAGAGATATATTTAGTTGTTAACAATATTAATACATCAATTTTAAACCGAATTTTATCGAGATGTAATATTGCGACCAATAATTCTGACGCTGAATAAACGCCAATCTTTAACACTGAAAATAATAAAATAAAATAAAATAAAATAAAATATAATATAATATAATATAATATAATATAATATAATATAATATAATATAATATAATATAATATAATATATATAATATAATATAATATAATATAATATAATATAATATAATATAATATAATATAATATAATATAATATAATATAATATCATATCATATCATATAATATCATATAATATAATATACTAATACTCCTTGTTTTAGACAAGAAAAAATTATATTTTATTTATTTAAGTTGCTTGATTGCATAGTTACCATGAGCCATTTTTCTATTAACTCTGCAATTTGAGTCGTTTAAGATGGAAACACGTGCACACAAGACGATTTCTTTTCTAAAGTTGCCCAGGAGTTGGATATTTATTGTTGCACTATCCGCTTCTTCGGCAGATTTATTTAACTAGTATATAACGTAAGTATAATCCTTACAATCTATATTATCCGAAAGTTTGCATCTGCATATGGGTTTTACCTACATGTATGTAAAGAAAATTTAGTAGAATTGAAAATGAATGTTTAGAAAATGTATGTTTTGTACTTATTGTAGGTGATGGGGAATGGCTTTAGTACATGGACTCGTTAATTTAAAATAAAAGAACCTAGATATAAGGACCACTTTATTTTATCAGAATATATAAATATCGACATATTGCAACTGGTTTTAATATAATACTAAATGTTTATTTTTATTTTTTTTTATAAATTGAAACCTCAATTCATATTTCTTACATAAAGTTTTGAAGATATGTCTCAACGATACTCAAATAAGTAAAAAACGTGTAAAATTATATATTATCATATACGAAATTTATTATACAAATGCTAAATTTAATGGCGGACGACAACACCAGACCTCATCGTGCTCGCTTATTAACAAACTAGTTCGATGACAAATTGTCATGTCCAACAAGTCCGGGCTTGTGTCAAATTGAGCACGTCTGGGACATCAGGAATAGAAGCAATACAGAATTCGTCGTTTATTTGGTTGTATGCGGCGTTTAACACCCGCTCATCCGTGTTAACGTAAGTTACAAAAAACTATAACAGAAATAGATACTTACGATATTGCATCTTTCCACTGTTTTTCTAAAGATTCTGAATCACAAGGACATATTGCTGCTAAGAACCCTTTTATTGCGAGAGAATTTAATAAGGAATTCAATAAGAAAAAATACACATAAATCTAACATTTATAGTTTCATTGTTTTAGTGGTTATATCGACGCTTACCCCTAAACTCTCGACAAAATAGACTACAAAATACTTGACTTCATACTTTACTATTACATAATTCGGGTACAACGAGTGAACAGTATTGATTCTAATTAGCGGCAGTTCTTGTTGTTTGTCTTCAAGAGGTATGTATCAGTTGTCAACCACAGTAATGCTTTACTTTTAAACGGAATGTCATCGATATGCAATATTGGGAACAATAATTCCGATAACTTCAAATAGTTTATCTTTAACATGGAAAATATTATTATGTCTTTTAAATTAATGCTAATGATATTTTTATATTAAGGTAGTGTATAACTAACAATTTTATTAAAAAAGAAACCAATCAAGTGTTATTGCTCGCATGGTTTCACACAAAAATGCTTATACAAATATATTGATAAGTAAAACACAATGAGTTCAAAAATATAGGTTACTAAAACTAAATGTGGTTGAAATATGAGAACATTTAGTCTGAAATTAATACTTATATCTTATACACAAACACTTTCGTCTTTTTACTTATGACCAGTCATATATAATGACAAAAAGTATAAAAAGAAGATTAATCTTTTCCTTTAATTTAAATTTGTCGTTCTGAAAATTTAATTCTGAGGCACAAAAAAGATACGTATGTAAATACATGACGACAAAACACGACAAAATATATGAGTTTTTGCATTTTGTAAGCCATAATCCACAGCATTTTATTAGTAATGACAATTTTGTGATTGGATGTCTTCTAAATGTAACACTAGACATAGCATGTCACAATGGCGGAAAAAGGCATCATGATATAAATAAATGATCTAACATTAAAATAAGGTACATGTTAACTAGCATCAGACAAGTAAATTGTGAAAAAATAAAACGTAATGTAAAAAATAGCAAAGAAAACCGATCGAACAACAAGAGCCAAAAGCCAAGGGACAGTTACAAATCCGGATATGTACAACAAACACAACACAAAAAACATAAAACACAGAAAGAGAGTAACCCGAACCCAATAAAAACCATGGGTGCACTCAGGTGCTCCGGACGAGTGCAGTGCCTGCCTCTAATTAGACACCGGTCGAGTTACTCATTGTCTTGTCTAGGGAAAAGTCAAATCCAGGAATAGGAAACACTACCTTTGACTCAGCGAATATGTCAGATCGCATTTGAGACACTGATTTCCTATAACGATCAATTAAGTCGTGGTGCCGACCATAGAACTTCTGTAGAGATAACATCAACCTAGGTACAACAAACTCTTTTTTGAGTAATTTAGCAGTCAACAGCAGTGATCGGTCTAGAAAATCGGAATAACGATCGCAGGATCTAGAATAACGTATAAGTTGTGAAATGTACACACCATACACTGGAGCTGCTGGAATGTTGCTGTCGATGAACAGGAAGTTGACAATTAAAAAGTTGAAGGCATCACGCTTGTCGTTGAGTCTAGTTTGTAGTTTGTAGTCTATTTCTAGAAGTAGGTCTAAGTAAGAGGCTGAGCTTAGTGTATTGGTTGTGTCTTTAATTTTAAAGGATGCCAATACCGATTTGTGATTTGCAATAATCTCCTCTTTTGAAAGCGTAGTGAATGTGTAAGTAGGATTGCCAAGTGAGTTGTCCATGCCTCACTCATTAATTAAATACTCAATGTAATGTTTTTTGCAGATAAAAAATGATGTTGATAAGGGCCTAATCTGCTGGCACAACAACATATTTGTCATGAATGTCGGACAAAGTTTTATGAGCAATAGATTTCTGAAAATTGATGATGCTTTAGTACTAATAGACCTTCTTAAATGACTTATTCTTATTTGAATCAATGACCTCAAGGCCTTTACGCACTTGGACAACGTATCAACCTCCTGGTCCTCTTGCTTTTCCCATTTTCTGGCATAGTCCTCTATTGAATCCATCAATAATTTAAAGTTATAATTCCAGTTGATGGATTTAGTTTCATGGTACTTAGGTTCTTTGGACAACATTTGCAACATTTTAGTGTATTAAGGCCTTAATTCAATTACATAGACGAGGAGAAAAACTGCTTGAGGATGCTAGTGACATTAAAATCTATTCACTCCACTTTTGGCCCATATTTTTTAAAAAGAAGATAATTTTTTGTTGATTTAAGTTGCTTGATTGCTCTAAAACTATTATTGATTGTTTTTTAATTCAAACTACTATTTAAATCTTCTAAGATGCCAACACATGGAGACAATTAAATGTAGAAGGGGATACGGGAGCTATTTGCATTGCATATTAGTTGTTCCTACATGCACAATGACTTCAATTAGTATAATTAAAAAATGAATGTATACGCAATGTATGTTTTTGCACCCATTGGAGTTGATGAGGAATGACGCTAGAACATGAACCCTTAATTTAAAATATAAGAACTTAGATATAAGGAAAATTTTCATTTCATCAGAATTTGAACAAGCAAATCTCGACAAACCGTCAAAAGGTTTTGATGCATTTGTAGGAAATCTCTTAGTAGAGTCTGAATTGAGCGATAATTATATGCATTTGACATCATGGTTGACAATGCCTGTGTTTACATATATTCTGTTTATTTTGTTGTTGATTTGTCGTTTTTAAACACAAAGTTTTAGTTATAATATATAGGAGGCAGCTTTCTCCGCTGCCTATATGTAAACACAAAATATAACATAAAATATAAGACTGAACTGTTTACGTTTTCATGCAAATTCAATTCTTCCAAAAAAGTATTACTTTATTTTTTACATATCTGTAAAAAATTGTGTATCTTCTGGTTAATAATGTCATTATATGCACGTACTAGTATACAATTTTCGAACGATCGTAGACTTTGAAATTAAAGTTTGTATACGTGATATTCTTCATGTAACGTGCATTGTCTCAATGCTGTTTTACCACTGATAAAATACACCATCGCTGTCATATGATTTTCAATGGCAAATAATTAGGCTAAGAGTTTCCTGAATTTTCATCAGAAACATTGCTCGTCATTTGAGCCACTAACTTCTAACGATCGACCAAATCATAAGTATTTTAACTATCAGCTGAATCAAACGACAAATTATGTTAAGGGCCAAAATCTGAAACCCCAAATATCTGACCGTGAAGATTGTAGTCTTGGTCGACTTTTTCAGGAGAAATACGCTTAGTAAAAGTAGTGTGTTAAAAATACAGAAATTGCATAACCGTGCAACAAAAAGTTGATTAAACTTTTGAGAAACGATTTGTGGCATATGACTATAAGAGTGACCATATAACTTTTAACGGTTTGTGAATGTGCTCATGTACTTATGACATTTTGGAAATTTGTCATTTTGACGATTATCCAATGCGGAAGATAACCATCTTTATGGTGGATAACAAAACAGACCGCAACGTGCTCGAGTTGTGACGGCTAATTTGTTTGACCAGTCTGATGACAAATTCACATTGCCAACAAGAAGTTCGGGCATGTATCATATTGAGCACGTCTAGGACACAATCATCATTAGCAGAAATAAACCTGACATTACATCAGGATTTGAAACAATGTCTAATTAGCCGTTTAGTTGGTCGATAGTTACTACATTGCAGACGTTAAGTTGTTATTATCGGCACTTCTTAGAGATATTAGTTTGTTAGTTGTTAACATTACTAAAACATTAATTTCAAAAAGAATTTTATTGAGATTTAAGATTGCGAACAATGAAGCTTTATAAAATATTTTTCTGTATTTAATAACTTACTGCTTATGCTAACTTTTGGTCGTCCACATGTAATGGATAATACTTTCTTAATGTTACGAGAACGTATTTGTACTGAAAGTGATTATTAAAATTTTTTCAATGAATATTGTATGAGTTTACGGAAGTGTAAAAACAACAATACATACAATAAAAAACCGATCAAGTGCTATTGCTCGCAAGGTTTAGATATGATATGTTTCATACAAAGACCTATTGTTTTCTTCCAAATTCTTAAACAAATATATTGATAAGTAGAAACAAAATGAGGTCAAAATATAGCTTACTAAAAATGTGCCAAATAAAATATGAGAAAATTGATAGTCTGATATTATTATTATTATTATTATTATTATTATTATTATTATTATTATTATTATTATTATTGTTATTATTATTATTATTATTATTATTATTATTATTATTATTATTATTATTATTATTATTATTATATCTTCAATTTCTTATATACACCACTTTTTCTGTCAGGCATATGCATTTTTTCAAACAAGAAAGTGTTTAAATTTTTATTTATTTAAGTTGTTTGATTGCTTAGTTACCATCAAACATTTTTCTGAAAACATTGCTTTTCAAGTCGTCTTAGACGAAAACACGTGGAGTCAAAGGGTACCCATGAGCTGGATATTTATTGTTGCAATATCCGTTTCTGCGTCAGATGTATTTAACTTGTATGTCGAATAAACTATATTACTCTGAAGTTTGCATATGCATGTTTTTTTACCTACATGTTTGTTAATTTAAAATTTTTGAACCCAATGTAGATAATTGGGAGTAGGGGAGTGATATTAGTCGTATACTGGATACTTTATATACCCCCTCCCGATTGAATACATATCCAGAAAGCATAGTTAATAATTCTTTTGGCTTATCGATTCATTGCTACCTGGTTTTTACTAAAACGCCAAATAATCAAGGGAGAATTTGAGACCAAATAAATTTAGTATTGGGCAATAATCGCATTAATTTACTCAAAGTTTCTCTAACGTTTAACTGTATTCTTTTATTTAGTTTAATTGCAACACATTGTTACCTCTACAATTTATAACTAAAACATCTGGGGGTTTCTCAGAAGTACATGTAAGAAGGTCCTTAAACATGTGACACAGTTCACCCCGTATCATGCCTCCTTTTCCTTGCCACCAAACTGTAGCATTCCTGCGTTGAAGCCCAAATTAAGGCCATCGTAAATTCCTCTTGCATATACAATTGACCTCTTTATGACGGATGACCGAACCATCTACATACATTTCTTTTCAAGAAAAGTAATAAACCTAACAATAAAGGTTTATACAAATGCATATTAAAAAATTCACACTCATCCTATAAACCGTTTATTTAAAAATTTAAATCCGAACAATATAATTACCACTTAAAACACGAAATGACCTATATATAGATAAATTTCTTAGACTCATTTAAAAGAGGGTGTAATTAAATAACAGTTAAATTATTACCACAAAAGATTTTATCTCCACGTCACTAATTTCCTGTGCTGACGCTTGAGACGCAGCACCGATTCTAAAAGAATGTGATTTATGACGTGATGAATCGATTCCCATATACTTCAAAACCTTTGTAAGAACCGAGGTGAATTTAAAACGCGTCATTGATTTACCCTTGAAATGGTAAAATAAAGGTACTTCAGAACACATTTTACATAGGTTTTATACAGCAAAATTGGACAAACGCGTGTTCGTGTTCTGATAAAACCCCCTTGCACGACTGGTCCCATTTTACCTGATTAGGGCGAATTTTAAGAGATTGTATGCCGTCAATATTTTCAATTGTCGTATCTTTAAATTGATTTGCCGTTCCTGGCAGATTTTCGTAAACGTTATCTGGCAAACGCATAAAAATTAGATAATGCCAATGAAAGCAAATAAATAATCCTCATATTAGAAAAACAAACTACCGCCAATTTATATACGATGTTCTCGAGTAACTATGATGTTATTGGAAGCCTGGTATCTTTAACAGAATTAGTCCTTTTCATTCCATCTATCATTTTTTTTAACTATAAAAGTGTTTGAATAATCGCACACGGAAAAAAATTCATAACACTACAACGAAAACATATTGCTACAACATAACAAGAAACCGTTTTATAGGCTTTGCCCTTTAGAGACATGTCCGTCCGCTATAATAAAATTATATACGATGGCTAGGGTGGTGACACCATATCTAAACTCCTCACGAAAAATTAAAACTGTTTAAGACTGTGGTGTAAGTGACATTGGTGTTGTGTGTTAACGATGCCCCACAAATTCTCTGGGTACTGGTGTCATTTATGCATCTGTTTTGTTGCCAATGTTCTGAATCTGCCATTGTATACGCCTACTTGCATCACTAACGATTGAAAGCCCTAACAGACGGTATTGCTCTCCACACAAATGTAAAAGCCTACTAAAGATTGTAAGTCCTTCAGCATACATGTAACCGATTTCTACCGAAAAACAAATCCCAAGTTTCCTTTTACCTTGGTCAACTTGTCAATAAGAATTCGTATACCATTCTAACCGTGTCAATTTCCAACCCTAAAATACCATTGTACATGAAGGGCCCAATGTTTTTTCTTCGGCTATATATGAACCCTAAGGTCGTCGCATAACGCCTGAAACAATCCATCAATTGTACACACTCGCCATATCCAGGCTTTCCGATCAATAAAAAATCATAAAGATAAAAGTTCTATAGTATGTTTGCCAGATCTAGTTTTGAGCACTCACTCAAGAAAACTCGAAAAAATTTAAATAGGGAGCATGAAACTGAACAGCCCATCGGTAAACATTTATCAAAAAAAAAATTTGGTGGAAGTGACTTCCAAAAAGTCATCAGGATGTTAAATAAAAAAACGAAATGCGGGACTTGATGTCCATTCGGGCTAATTCTGCACCCTGACCCACTTCGGAAATAGTGGACAATACTTTGTCTAAGTATATTGAACCGTGGATAACTCTGGGTCGATATAGCTATTAACACTATATCCAAGCGAAATCTGAAATGGTGCATCATACGCCAGCACGTCGGCTTTTTGGCAACAAGGCCGAATGGCGATAAACGCAAATTGCGTAATGGTCTTGAATCAAATGGTCCAGCAATACGCCCAGCTTCCTTTTCTTTGGCAATTTTTTTTGCGAGTTCCCCCTGTGTTGTTCGGAGCATATCAATTTTAATTTGGGCTTTTCCAAACTCCAGAAAATTATAAATTTCTACAGACGAACCCGTGTTAAGGCTTTCTTTGGATGTTTTCTTCACGAAAACGAAAGAAAGCATTTATTGATGTCTCTGTCATAGACTCAACCAGATAACCCTTATCATACATTTGTTGTTGGTAAATTGGTTTATTGTTTTGAAAGTCTGCCCCACTTTGTTGCAAAAAATGGCTTCATGTGGCTTCATACACTTTAAGCATTTGTGGGTGTATACTTAAACTTTTGCCAAGATTTATATTGGACGAAAAACTTACGACCCTGAAAATTGTACAGTTGCCATATTTCAATGTCTACAATGCCCCATGACATAGATACATTTCCAGACTTCTTGGTCAGAATTGTTGACCGTAGCTCTACCAACCTAAATCCGTACACCTGCTCGTTCCGATCTATATAATTGACATGTATTTTAAAATTCTCTAGCGTTGGGATGCGCAACTTTGTACAAAGAAGCGTAGATTAAAAATTTGCTTAATATTAATATTTGTGTCGTTATCAACCACTAAATCTTTTGAATGAACAATAACAGATTCAAAATGAGCAATTCTAAATCGATGTATTTCCCATTAACTATCTTATCCCTAACTGATTGTGACACGTGCATGCCGAGTTCATCATGAAAACTTTGTGCACTGTGTACATTAAACGTACATGTACCTGTATGTGATGGCTGCTGACTCAAGCATGTGGAGTCAATTTATTTTGAAGGTTACCCATGAGCTATGTATTTATATTTCACTATCCGTTTCTGCATCTGATGTATTTAACTTGTATAAGTAGAATCTTTATTACTTGGAGATATGCATGTTGTTATAACCTACATGTGTGTAATTTAAAATTAGAAGACTTCAAAATGAATGTATATGAAATGGTTTTTTTGCCACCAATGATGATGATGGGAAATGATATAGAAATAGAAAGTCGTAAATTTAAAATAAAAGAAATCACAGATGAGGACACTTCTATTTTATCAGAATCTTAATAAATAAATATCACAGCAGTTGCAACGGGTTTTGATGTAAGGCTATTTGTGATTGCTATGATGTACTTAATTAAAATTTAGGAACATTGTGGCCGCTTCAAATGCAACATTTTTGTACCCTGCTCAATACTTGATACTTTTCAGTAGTAGTCAATTATAATGTATTAAAGGACTAAGGACTACTCCTAACATTGTGATTGTGCATGTTTTTGCAGAACCCGATAGACCAATTTGCATTCATATTTTCAAGAACAGTGTTGTTCTACTTCTACAAGTTTGTTTAAAATTTAGAACTTTTCATGAATATGAAATTAATTATGCAAACAGTCACATTCAAAGTTATGTACAATTTTGTAAAAAAAACCATGTGTGTTTCATAAATGATGCTTTCAACGATGGGTTTAAATTATTTCAGTGTTAAAAAAGAAGTTTGATGTAAGAAAACGGAATAGAAGATACCGAAAAGAATGTTTGACCGCCACTAAAACAGTAAGGTGTGTCAAGGTAGGGACGAACAATTTAACCTTTTGTAGGGGATACAGTAGGCTTAATTTTCAAAATATATGATCCACAGCTAGGCACTCCATTGTATAAAATGACTATCGCTAAGAATAGAGGCTACCTTTATCCGTGGATGCGTGCACGTTAGGCAGCTCAGCACCGTGGATGGAGCGCTGGAAACCATCACCAATACCTAGCAAAGAAGTGCTGAGAATATACCCATTTAAACAACCGACTTTCCAATTTCCGACAATTTATAAATAAATATGCTCATAATGGTCAATCCAATTAAAAAAGAAGTAAAGGAAACAATTGCCCAATTGTCAATCAAGTAGGTTGGAGAAATAAAACAGTATTTTCCTGGTTTATTTTTCATCATTATTTGCAATTACTTTCAAAGTTTACATTTCTTTCCATTTCAATATTTGTATGAAAAACACTCTCTTTTTGTTTGAATCAATCCAGTTATTAAGCGAGTAAGAATGTGGCGTTTGTGTCCATTTCTTATATTAAATTTTTACGAAAACCAAAATCTAGATAACGATTGTAAGCAATCGTGATCACATAATCAAATCATTATAATAAATTGTAACTGCTTTAAACAAAGTAGGAAATATATGCTTGAGATGAAAAGAGAAACAGATATACGTCGGACGAAGAACGTTTATTAAAACTCAACTGTTTTAGAGGTTGCAACTATCAAATAGATTTTACCGATAGTGTACGAAAAATCTAAAAAAGAGGATTTTTCTTTGAGTATTAAATCAGAATGTATCTACTTGAATACGGAGTAAATGCATTATTCTTCGTTTGTCTTGGTTCGTCAAAACTCTTTCACCCCCGGAAACCTCTTATGTTCCCAAAGCCCAAGAAATCTATGTGCGGGTAACATTAGTAATCTCAAATTTGCTCTAATGAAACTTCTTGAAAATGTTATCCTTTCGTCGCAGAGCCACTATTGTTAATTTGAAGTAACTTTCAAATTTCATAATGGTTCTTTATGCAAGCACTGTATTCGAGTGATTTTTTCACAATTTCATAATGACATTTGTCAATAATTATAATTTGAACAGATGCACTAGCAGAAAAGTTTTACGATACCAACATATTCATTTTTGTTAGTTTTAGAATTCGAATGGGTTGTTTCGTCCTTCGTAATGTGCGTCGAAATTAATTGCTGGGAAAACTGATGTACATGTAATACATGTACATGCAAAATATGACTAATACAGATGTAACACACAACGTACCATAAAGAAGTACTTGGTTATCATAGAATATAATGATGCAATTATGTGTGAGTCATATTTCAGATGAGGATAGTTAGCATATTATTCCTCGGTTTAATTTAATATTTGTTTGAATGCTGTTAAATGCCACTGTCAGCAATTTGTCACATATATACTGGCGTTCAGTTTGTATTGCGGGAGGAAGCCGGAGATCCCATAAAAAACCCCGACATTCGGTAGGAAAACTGGCAAACCTTGTCATTTAAGATTGGAGTCAAGTGCACCCTGTCCAAAGTGAGACTCGAACCTACAATCTCAGTGTTGACAGACCATGTGCTCAACAGTATAGGAGCTACCTTTACCACCTTGCCATCGAGGCTCCAGTTTTAGTTAATTCACAAGTTTTATTGTTAAATATGGCAACTTATTCACTTTATCATCATAATCATTAAGAACATTCCTTTCTATGAAATATACTTAAGGATACCAACATAGGAAAACTTTTTAGTTTGTAATTCCTGATATCAAATTGATTGCCTTTATAAAATCAGATATTCTACTCATGTTCCCCAACAGCTAATAGAAGATTTATCGTTCAACGCATTGGAAGACATCAACGAATATAAAAGCAATTTATACACAAGACATCATGTGACGGAATATTATGACAACGTTTTTTGCGGAATAACTACCAGACAGAAGAACCACGCACAGGTAATCACCTTGAAGGATAGCACAACAAGAAAATGAAGAAAATTCAACAGGCCCATCCCTACATGTACGAAATTATAAGTCTCTGCAGAATAGGCAGGCAATTACAGAATGGGTTATCACTCCGAGCGCAGCAGGGGAGCTCGTGTACCAAAGAGGCGCTGATACAGATCCATTGACAACAGACTTCAGGAGCTCAATATCGATACACTCATGGCCTATGTATCTGTATTTATTGCTTTGCTATGAAATACATTTTTATTATTGTATTAATTGTTCGTGGCATGTGTTAAATGATATTAAAAGAGATCATCATGACCTTGATTTCTCCTTTAAACACACATTAAAATAAAACCACCTTTGTCATTAAAAAATCTAAAGGTAAAAAAATATCCAACAAACACATATATTCTGAGAAACATAGGACCAATTAAACATTTAAAAATGGAACAGGCTTCAGAACTTCATGGTCAGTAAACATATTGTCTTTTGTGTTTATTTAACTTCATTACATAGGAAGGAAAACAAAAGGTAAATACATACAAAAAGGTAAATCAAACAACACCACCCAGGACATAATTCATGGCAAATCCTCACAACCACTTTTACCAAATATTATCTAAATCGATTGATTGATTAATAAAATGATAAAAAAGGATATTTTCTGACTTTCTATGATATAAAACAAACACTGCTTTATTGGTCAATATTTTCCACTTCTTTGCAAGAATTTCTGTGAAAGACACAAACAGAACTTAAAATTATAATCATAAGAAAGCTTTTTGTCAACACTTTTTAGCTTACATAGATTTAAGAAATGTGTATCTTGAAATGGATAAACTTAAAATCAATAAACTTTTGCAACGGATATTTATACTTATAAAACAAAGATTAAAACACTGATACAATTTTGTTTGTTTCAAAAATTAAACTTATTGATATTGTATATACTGAGCAACTGGGGTTACACTTAAATGTATATAATATCACTGAGTTTATTTCATATAAACCAAACAAATCTTACAATCAATTTTCATAATTTAATAATTAATCAAATTAAATATTGACATTAAAAGAAAGAAATAAAGCGGTTGAATTATCTACCCATTTTTGCCCGTCGCTAAGCATTCCTTATGTTATATAATTTTAAGTGAATTTTCAATCTCCGCTTGGCATAAAAACAAACTTTGTAGAAGACCTTCAAATAATATTGTTGGAAAAAATGAATTTAAATTTAAATGATTCAATAGTGTACGATCTGAAGTTTTTTAAAACAGTATTCCTTCATTTCTATGTTAAACTAAAGCATGCAGTTTCATTTATCTGTGATTGCATTTCGGAACTAAAAATAGAAACTTTGTAGGGTATCATCCAAATAACCATTTATATACAGTATAGCGTTTATCAGCTTGACAATTTCTGAAAAAATGTATTTGCACTCTTTATAGAGTAACGCCCAATGAATTTTGCTGCTAAATCTTTATATGATTTGTTCAGCAGATTAGGAAAAAAGCCATTAAAAATATTTATCTTAAAGTAAGTTTCTATGTAAAATTAAGTGCTGCAGTAGCATCTTACTATAATTATCGATCTGAAAAAGATACAATTATAAACACTCACATAATTTTTAAAACAATGTATTCTTAATCAAAAAGTAAAACAGTCACAGTTTTTAAAAAAATCAGCTTTGATATCTATGTATGGATTTTTAAAAAAAAACTTAAGACAAATCTCGTTATGAGAAATCTGTGTCTCAAATACGATCTGACATTTTCGCAGAGTCATAGGTAGTGTTTCCTATTCCTGGATTTGACTTTTCCCTAGACATCACAATGAGTAACTCGATTGGTGTCTAATAAGAGGCATGCACTGCTTACTCGTATGGAGCACCCATGGTTTTTATTGGGTTTGGGTTACTCTCTTACTGTTTTTTGTGGTCTTTGGTTTTTGTGCTGTGTTTGTCCATATCCGGATTTGTAACTGTCCCTTGACTTTTGGCTCTTGTTGTTCAGTAGGTGTTTTTTGCTATTTTTCTTTAACACTTTGCTTTGGGCAATAGTTGGAACCTTTTAGACAGCAAACTTGCTTAACCTCATGCACAGTTCAAAAGAGCTTTATTTACAGATCATCACTTAATAACTTATATATACATAAAATGTCACCTGTAACTGGTTTGTTTGTTTTTTAACGCAACTTTCAGCAGTTTTTCAGCTATATTGTTGCGTACATTTTTTATTGGGGGAGGAGGCTGGAGAACCCAGAGAAACCCCCCCCGACCTGCGGTAGGAAAACTGGCAATTCTTGTCAATTAAGATTAGAGTCGAGTACACCTGCCTGCTGTGATAATCAAACCCGCAATCTCAGTGTTGACAGACTACATGATCAATAGTAAACAAACTACCTTAACCACACGGCAACCGAGGCCCCTATGTAACCGGTTAAAGGCCATAAATTTATACAGGATGGTTGACTGTGACCAGGTCACCTCAGTGGGTGAGTGGTTGATTTTGTTAGTCATCTACTATTGGTCCACATTAGAAGGAATAATGATACCCTTGCCTTTTTTTTAATCACAAAACTTACTTTGGATTATAACGGCAGTAAAATTCGGCCGAAGTCCAACTGAGCTGTTGTGAAGAACTTATATATACATGTATACAAACCTAGAAAATTGACATATCAGCTTTCCATTGTTAGTTTGATACATATACATGTACTTAATGAAAGTACATGTAAATAAATGGAATATAAATATAAATATTAAAAAAATATATATCAAACAGGTTATCAGTGTTATTTACCTATTAAAATTGCATACATGACTATTCAGGCATTGAATATACCTGTCAAATTGGTTAGGTAAATTCCCCCGTTGGCAATATTTTTACCTTGTAAACAAAAATACATTTTACTGTATCTAAATGATACTTTAAATAGTGTAAGTATACAAAATAATTTTTGGGGACCTATACCATTTCTTATGTGGGAAGATGAAATGGGCTTCAATTATCTCCCCATTTTTCTGTTGGGGAAAAATGTGTCTTCTTTGTACACAAGAAGAAATTCTGTCCAAAACCAGAAACCCCACCCCTAGTGAAAAAAAGTGATCCCTTATAAATAAGGGCGTTACTACACATAGCCAAATGTCCCCCACCGCTGCAGTATTGAATTACCTAAGGGGCGTGTCAAAATAAAATGGGAACAAAATTTTGGTGATACATTTAGTTTTGGGACAAAATATTAAGCATGTAATATTAGAACTGTTTTGACAGGTATTTGGGAAGAGCTAAGTAACTACATGTAACATAAATTAACTATTTTGTTGCTTTGTGCCCAATGTATTGAGTTATTTCCCTTAGTTTGGTCATGAAAAAATGGCAGGCTTTCTATTCATTTATTGCAAGATTCTAGATGGAAAGGTACACCCATTGGATTTCTCAATTGGCTGATAAGAAATTCACTCTAATGAGAAGTGTGTCCAATAATAATATTCTAAGCCTGGCAATGAACTCGAGCATGTCTAGTGGGTGTCTGGTCTATAGTGTTGTGTTTAAAGATATGTCATGCTTGTTGCACAGTAAGGACCATTAAGGTGATGTTGAAAAACAGCAATAAGCTGTGATACTTTAATAGCTCAGCAAGCCTGCATATTAAAATAGTCAATATTAATTTCACTTGATGTTTGTAATTTCATAATCAACTTGTTTGCATAGTAAAAGCCATATGTAATACTGCATGCTGGGTGTGTAAGTAAAATTGAATATTGTATAAATCATAATTAAATCACATGAGATGTAGCCATCCCCCCATAATTGTTAAAAATTATTGCAAGAACTACATTGAATGAAGTATTTCTATTTGAACAACATCTTATTTCTTAAATAACTGATTTCATGTTAATTGTATCAACTATTCTGTCCACCTATATTTTGGTTTTGCCTTTTCCTAGGCTTTATCAGAATATTTACCAGTATTGACCTAATTAAAAATCCCCAGGTCACATGATTCTGTGAGGAATATGGGGTAAGATCGTCAGATGTCATGTTAGGCCTAATTTCACCGCAGTTATAATCAGAAGTTAGTTTTGTGATTTGTTGGATTAACTTTAAAAAAAAGCGATGGTAGATTATTCGTTCTAATGTAATGTTTTTACGTAGAAACATCGTCACAAAATCAAAGAATATTGTTTTGACAGTAATTGAAATTGTTTTAAAGAATTTGTACTTTTGTCTGCAATTTTGTATATTGATGTTAAATTTGGGATTAAGTCTTGACTGAAATAGCAAGTTGCATTGCATTAATGTACAATTTGTATCGCTTAAACATCGCCAAATACAAAACGGTTTTAACTTTATTCTGATTTTTTCTTTTTATTTTACTGTTTGAATTTATAAAGAATAATAAATATAATATAATTTAAATCATCAATAGACAAAAAAAACCACCCCAAATTATGCATTTTGACTTTACATCGTAAATCTACATTTCAGTTAATTCTAATTTAGTTTTAAGAAAAAATCATCCACCTGTCAAATTAATATTTCATAGCTTTGCTTCATTGTCAAAAAAAAAACCTTAACTAAAAATAAGGACCAAGTACATGTAATATTTTCCTTTCGTTCGTATTGGTAAGAAGGTTCATTAGGTTGAGCTCATTCTGTTCACAATTATCAAAATATAATTTAAATCTTTAGTTTTTACATTAAATTTATAAATCTATTATTTCTTAATTTTATATCTTCATGACTTTTTATTAATTACAAAGTTATGTAGCCTTATTTCTATGTCTATTGTATTTTTTTAATGATTTAGTCATTCGTATTTATAACATACATTCTGGCTTTGATGTATTTGTTTACAACTAAATATCTTAATTTTACATTTTCTTGGCTTACTGTTTTGTTCATTTCCTTGTGGTTCTCTTTCTGCTTATATCAAGGTTCGAATGCAGGTAATAAACAATTAATTAACAAATAAACAAGGCTAATGTTATATACATGTACAATAACATCACAGAATAGTTACTAAACACCCCCACTCCTACATTTTTCTTGCTAAATATAGTATGTAAGCAGAGTTTGGGATTTCAAAATCGTCAATAATCCATTAAAAAAAACTGTTAAGAATATATATTATATAAAGTCATTGTTTTTACAAAAAAATAACTCATATAAAGTGGACTTTGGTAGGCTGCACAATGTGAGTAGATTTTGTTTGTTTGTTTTGTGATGGTTTTGGTTTTCATTTAAATAAAAATCTCCCTTTGTTCAAATAGATCTGTTTTGGAAGGTCAGGTGAACGTTTGTAAGTTTTTAGGTCAGTCCATTTACAAGGGGTGTTTTATAATGTTCTACTGTGTTAGGAATGGGAAGATGTCGTTTGAACACCCCTAGTCGCATTCTGCTCTCAGGTTCTGTTGCATTTGTCAGCCAGACACTGAAGATCGCTGTTTAAGCTGGTTAGTGGCGTCTAACGAGCTAACAGAGCAGACAGGTTGTTCTGTTTACAAGCTGTTTAAGTACCAAAAGTGCAGTTCAATCTGTCCCTCAAAGAAACAGTGCAGACTGTCTAGGTCAATAAAGCAGGCTGTTCAAATATATAAGGGTGCAAGCTGTTACATACGGGAGTCAGTCTGTCCTCTACAAGCTGTACTGTTACAACCCGCCACGTTGTAATATCCTTTTCATATTGTATATTATCAACCAAGTTGTATATACGTTTTGTACCTGTTGTTTGATTTTATATTCGCAAGGAGTCTTGTACATGTTGTACTGTGGTTTCATTATTATTCGTGGGGTATCAATTTTCATGGTTTTCGTGGGTGGCCTTTACCCACGAAAATTGATGCCCCACGAAAAAGGAATTTAACATTGGTCTGTAAGCTGCAGACTTCAGAACCACGAATTCAAGAATCCATGAACTTTTCAATTTTCACCAAACCACGAAAATTGGTACCCACGAAAATAAATGAATCCACAGTAGTTCGTTAATGTTGTTTTCATTGGATTAGTTGAAATACTTTTACATTGTATGACTCTTTGTCATTGTGTTTTGTACTGAATTGCCAATTTAGTCCTGTCTTTTACAGTTGTGATATTTAAAATTATTAATTCTTACCGTAATTGATAATATATAATTGAATCCTAGACATATTCTGGAACGAACTCTCGGACTTGTTTTAATAAATCCAAATTGTAATAGAGATTATTAATTTATAACATATTACATCAACCTCCCGCTCAGTTACACGTTTCGAATTTGGTGGCATCGGTTGGGATTCGAGATATATTGTTGATTTTTTTAGATCGTCGTGGTAAGTATTTACATTTGTATTTAAGAGATAAAAGTACCAAAACGTTCAGATTGAACGGTTCGAATTAATTTAATTTGACAGGTCGTCAATTTAGATTGGTTGAAATAAATTATTCCTTTCGATTGTTGAATTAGTCGCTATATAATGTCATCGCGGATTGACGAGCTGATTCTAGAAAGTGAAAAGCAAATCGAACAGGACAGCTCGTGGTTACAAGAAACAATTTTATACAAAGAGATAAGTTCGGGTGAGCGGATCGCTACATCCACACCCAAAGTACCACCAAAGCCCGATACAATCAGACCAAATTCCTCTGATAAAGATAAACGCAAGTCAGTGCGTTTTTATGAAATGTTCCCAGATGAAAGGGAAGCTTTTGCGCAGTGCCCTGATAAATTGGATCAAGTCCTGTTAAGTGAGTCGGATGGGCGGACAGGGAATAAACCTGATATAAAACGTAAAAATGAACGTACGAACAGTACTGTCAGTAGAGGGTCTGCTCAAAATTCAAATGGAGTTAAAAAAAAACCAAACAAGTTTGATGGGGGGGGACGCCCTGGATAGATTATTTATCCCATTTTGAAATGTGCGCGATGGTTAATGACTGGAACGAAATGAGAAAGGGTTATATCTAGCTGTGTCACTAAGTGGGCAGGCACAAGGTGTTCTGGGGGACCTTCCCAAAGAGAAGCGACAAAATTTTGCAGAATTAGTTAGTGTTTTAGAGGATAGATTTTCCCCGTCCAGTCAAACTGATCTTTATAGGACGTTTCCAAGAGGCTAATGAAACGTTGCCTGAGTTGGGTCAAGCTGTTCGAAGGCTTGCAAATTTAGCATATCCAACCGCTCCGCAGGATCTTCGCGAAACACTTGCTAAAGATCAATTTATCGACGCGCTAGTTGATTCGGAAATGCGCCTGCTGATTAAATAGTCGAGGCCATCATCTTTAAATGATGCTGTTAAATTAGCCGTGGAGCTAGAGGCTTATAATAAGGCTGAGAGAAAAACAAGAGAAAGTAATGGGTATGTTTTTCAGGTTGATCAAGAACATGAAAGTGAGGACAAGAGTCCTAAGGTAAATGATTTTGAGAGCCGAATGCAATCACTTGAGGCACTATGCGTTCTATGTCAAGTCAGATGGAAAAGTTGTCGTCTGTTAATAAAAGTGAGGCATACAAGAGAAACGATAATCAAGCACAGGGTAGAAGTGACAGAAAGAGAGAGTTTAAGTGTTATAAATGTGGCGGTAAAGGTCACTTTGCAAAAGACTGCCCGACCACAAAAAGGGACTCGAGGGGTAAGCATGACAAGGATAGTAAGAATAAGAATACCTTAGATGGGTCCGTGAAAAAAATAGGTAATAAAGGGGCTAGAGGTAGTAAGACTGGTGCTGTAGAGACTGCTTCGGAAGAATCTGGTATGTATGTCAGTTTGGTGGTTCAAGGTCAGCCGTCAGAATTCACTGTGGACACTGGCGCTACGTTAACCTTAGTTTCTTCTAAGTTATATGAGAAATTGGGGGATAAGCCAAAGCTAAGTACTGTTGCCACCAAGATAAAATCTGTGAACGGAGAATATCTTGATTTGCAAGGTTAGGTTTCGTCTTGTCTTGAGTTTGGTTCAAACGTACCGGTATTTCAGTCAGAAGCAGTAGTGACAAATCTTGATGTCGATGGGATTTTGGGGTTGGATTTTATGAGAAAGAACCATTGTAGCATTGATGTTTCAAAGGGTGTTTTCTGTGTGAACGGATTTAAGCGATCCATTAGATTTGCAGGTGCGTTTGGGTGTTATAGAATTGCGACAACAGAAACAATTGTAATACCACCTAGATAATAAATGATTGTACAAGGTAAGGTTTGTGTTGAGTCTGTTCCTTTTCGGGATGTTTTAGTAGAGGCATATGATGGGAAAGATTGTAATGAAATCTTGACATCAAGAAGTGTAGTTCACGGTAATGACACTGTACCAGTAAGACTTATGAATGTTAAGGAAGAAGCTAAGACAGTTTGCTGTGGTACAACAATTGGACAGTTAAGTGATGTAAGCGAAGTGTCGGAAAATATTAGTGATAAGGCCACAATGAAAGGTAAGAAAACCTTAAGACCTGACTTGCAAAATCTGTTAGACAGAGTGTCAAATACTCTCTCAAAGCAAGAAAAAGGAAAGGTAAGGAAACTTTTACAAGAATACGAAGTGTTGTTTGCTGTTTCCGAGGCAGATCTAGGTAGGACAAAACTTGTAAAGCACGACATAAATACGGGAAATGCAAAGCCACACAAAGAGCCTCCTTGACGCATTCCCTATCATATGAATAAGGTAGCAGAAGACAATTTGGACAAAATGTTGGAGTGTGATTTTGTCGAACCATCGAGCAGTCCTTGGGCTGCAGGGGTAGTCCTTGTCAAGAAGAAAGATTGGTCTCATCGTTTTTGCATCGACTACCGGAAGTTGAATAGTGTTACTGTTAACAAGGATGCGTACCCTCTTCCTAGGATAGATGAGTCACTCAATCATCTAACAGGTAAAAGTTGGTTCAGTACTTTAGATTGTGCATCGGGCTACTGGTAGGTAGAGTTGACAGACGATGCCAAACCGAAGACAGCGTTTGCAACACGTAAAGGTCTTTTTCAATTCAAGGTTATGCCTTTTGGTTTATGTTGCCGCTCAAACGTTTGAAAGACTGATGGAAACGGCATTGGCTGGGTTACAGTGGGAAATCTGTCTGGGGAATCTTGATGACATCATTGTCATGGGTAAAACTCAAGACGATATGTCTGCAGGGCTGAAGCTTAAGGCCAAGAAGTGCACCCTGTTCGCAAGAGAAGTTAAGTTTCTTGGACATATTGTGTCACGTGATGGCATTGCCACAGATCCAGATAAAACAGAGGTTGTTAAATCTTGGCCAATACCCGGTAGTGCAACGGAAGTTCGCTCATTTCTAGGTTTATGTAGTTACTTTCGTAAGTTCATTCAAAACTTCGCGTCTATAGCTAGGTGTTTACATACGCTTACCGAGAAAGGTAAACAGTTCGCGTGGAATAGTGATCATCAGTCTGCTTTTGATACACTGAAATCGAAATTGACAAGTGCTCCTATTTTGTCTCACCCTGATTTTAGTCGTGAGTTTATATTAGACATAGACGCGAGTAACAGTGCCATTGAAGCGGTACTGTCACAAAAGAGTGATGACGGCAAAGAATACGTTTTCGCGTATGCGAGTAGAGCATTGTCCAAGTCGGAGAGGAAATACTGTGTAACACGAAAAGAGATGTTGTCAGTCGTGTATTTTGTGTAGTATTTCAAGCCGTATTTGTATTTTAAGATTCGGACAGATCACAGTTCACTTAGGTGGCTGTTTAGTTTCAAGAACCAAGAGGGACAAGTTGCAAGATGGATTGAACAGCTGAGTGAATATGACTATGAAATACAACATAGACCAGGTAGCCAGCATCGTAATGCGGATGCAATGAGTAGGATAGCATGCAAGCAATGTGGTACTAACCATGTATCAGAAACTCAAAATGCAAAGGTTAGAGTTGTGACAAGATCCAAGGCTCTCAAGGATAAGCCGGAAAAGAAAGATTACGAGCTGGAAACGACAGTTATGTCGGAGGTTCAGAAGAAGGATAATGATGTGAAAGTTGTTCTGGTTTGGGCTAGGGAAGGTAAGAAGCCGTATTTCTCTGAAATAGCTGGTAAAGGGTTTTTCTTGAGTTAAGAGATGGTATTTTGTACAGAAGGTTCGAGGACGTAGAGAAAGGTTTGGTCAGGTTTCAGTGTATTGTACCATAGTCGGAAAGAAGAAAGGTGTTACAATTTAGTCATGATGATAAATCGTCGGGACACCTGGGAGTAAGTAAAACATTGAACAAAATACAACAAGGTTACTACTGGCCTGGTTTGCAAAGCGATGTTGGGTCATACATTGCAGGGTGTGACAAGTGTGCTTGTAAGAAGACACCAAAAAAAAAACGAAGCGGGAGCCGATGGGAATAGTAGAAACTGGATGGCCGATGGAAAGGTTGTCAACAGACATCCTTGGCGAACTCCCAGTTACGGAAGAAGGAAATCGGTACATATTGGTAGTGTCGGATTATTTTACCAAATGGACAGAATGCTTTCCGATGTCTGATATGACTGCTGCTACTGTAGCTAAGTTGATTGTTGAAGAAGTTGTTACTAGATTTGGTGTTCCCTCAATTATTCATTCTGACCAGGGTCGTCAGTATGAAAGTCTTCTTTTTCAGGAAGTGTGTAAAATGCTCAATATAAAGAAAACAAGAACAACTCCATATCATCCTCAATCGGATGGTATGGTAGAGCGGTTCAATAAGACTGGTCAATATGCTGGGTATGTTTGTTGATGAGCACCAGAAGACTTGGGACATTTATATTCCTTTTGTTATAATGGCGTAACGGGCGGCAGAACATGAAACTACAGGACAGACCCCGAACCAGTTGATGCTGGGTAGAGAAGTATCAACGCCGTTAGATATAATGTATGAAATGCCTAGACCATTGAAGCAAATTCCTCAACATCAATGGGCATGGGAGCTTAAGGAGAAACTTGAGAAAGCTCATACGTTAGAAGCAAAGCTCCTGGGGAAATGCGTAGACAGAAAAGATATCATGATCTTAAGTTGTCTTATCAAAAGTTTCAGAAAGGTGATAACGTTTATGTATATTTTCCTGTTAGAAAAGTTGGACTTTCAGGGAAGCTAACTAGCTTCTGGAGAGGGCCATACGAAGTTCTTGATAGGTTTGGAGATTTAACTTATAAGATAGATTGCGGACCAAAAGGTGCTCCGCAAGTGATCCATGTGGATAGGATGAAACAAGTTAGGGCTCAAGTATTACAAGGAGAAGTCGAAGATGAAACTGAAGTTGAACTTGGTGAATTAGAAGGCGCTTCAGTCAGTCAGGGAGTAGAAATAGAACCACAGGGGTCGAAACAGAACCTTGTCTCTTTTTGTGATTCAGATGATAGTAGAAGGTTAGATGGACGGTGAAAATGCGGGCGTCCGGCCTATTGGTCTGATTATGTATTTTATTAGGTATTTATTCCGTGTTTTTAGTTTTTGACGTTAGAATTTACGTGTATATAGTCAGTTAGGTTTTGTGTAGTAACACATTGTTTATCTTCAGAATGGCCAAGACAAAGACAATTCCTAGAAAACCAGAAGAGATGATGTGGAAGTGTGGGTTCTGCTCAGAGAAGGGCTGTTACTACAACACGGATAAGCAGAAAAATCTGGAAAGACACGTCAAGTCACAGCATTCCCAAGAAGAAGCGTTGTCAGATGATGAAAGGGTTAAAAGTTCGAGGTTATCATCTCCGATAGTGCGAATTTCTTTGAATGATGAGTGGGAGGACCAGGATCCTGGAGATGTAATTATAGATTCATCTATGGATAAGAAGGATGAATCGGTAAAAAGATGATAGAAACCAATGTCAGACAGGTATTATGTGAGAATAGTAGTGACATAATAGCCTTAGGGAGGACATTTAGGCAAAAGACGGCACGAAGACTCCCAGGAGTAAGGAAATCGGTCAAAGAGAGGCTTGGACCAGTTGCAAGTCCAGAGGAAACTACAGGCAGTAGTACTGGCACACTAAAGAGAGAGTGTACTATGACTGAGTCATCTCCTACCTGTAAGAAGTGTGCTTCTATAGAGACCGTGTCAACAGAAGTACAGACAGATCCTCTCTTGTACACTAGAAAAGTGATGACAGAGACCAAATACGGGGAAGGGAATAAGAGTATTACAACCGTATAGTGGAAGGAGACTGTTTAAAGTGTTAGACTTGGGAACAAACCAAAGTTGACCAAAGTTATTGGTTGTGATAAATATGTTAAGAAACAAAAAATGTGTTGTTCATTTATTTATATGCGGGACGAATATTCTTTAAGGCGTGGGTTATGTGATGGTTTTGGTTTTCATTTAAATAAAAATCTCCCTTTGTTCAAATAGATCTGTTTTGGTAGGTCAGGTGAACGTTTGTAAGTTTTTAGGTCAGTTCATTTATAAGGGGTGTTTTATATTGTTCTACTGTGTTAGGAATGGGAAGATTTCGTTTGAACACCCCTAGTCGCATGACTAGGTGGACTCGTCCGTCCTATATAAGCGAGAGAAATTCTGCTCTCAGGTTCTGTTGCATTTGTCAGCCAGACACTGAAAATCGCTGTTTAAGCTGTTGAGTGGCATCTAACGAGCTTACAGAGCAGACAGGTTGTTCTGTTTACAAGCTGTTTTAGTACCAAAAGCGCAGTTCAATCTGTCCCTCAAAGAAACAGTGCAGACTGTCTAGGTCAATAAAGCAGGCTGTTCAAATATATAACGGTGCAAGCGGTTACATACGGGAGTCAGTCTGTCCTGTACAAGCTGTACTGTTACAAACCCGCCACGTTGTAATATCCTTTTCATATTGTATATTATAAACCAAGTTGTATATACGTTTTGTACCTGTTGTTTGATTTTATATTCGCAAGGAGTCTTGTACATATTTTAGTTCGTTAATGTTGTATTCATTGGAATAGTTGAAATACTTTTACATTGTATGACGCTTTGTCATTGTGTTTTGTACTGATTTGCCAATTTAGTCCTGTCTTTTACAGTTGTGATAGTTAGAAATTATTAGTTCTTACCGTAATTGATAATATATAATTGAATCCTAGACATATTCTGGAACGAACTCTCGGCCTTGTTTTAATATATCCAAATTGTAACAGAGATTATTAATTTATAACACATTAAATCAACCTCCCGTTCAGTTACACGTTACAGTTTAAATGGTGTTTAACGCCACTTCATCAATTTTTCAGACATATCATAGCATCCAGTTTTTATTGGGATGAAACCTCAGTAACCGGAGAAAACCCAAAACCTATGATAGGAAAACTGTCAATCCTTGACAATTTAGATATGAGTCAATCGCACCCTGTCTGCAGTGAGGCTCAAATCAACAATCTTAGCAATGTGAATAGTTGGAAAGGGAAAATTCCAAATGAGGTGTAGTGTAATATTGGTTGATTAATGGCTGTTTGTTGGACAAGATCACTGAAATTTTACATATACAGGATGCTAGCCTTACGCCCCATCCCCGCCCCCCACTCCCACCACCACATAAAACAAAAGAAAATAAATAAAACAGAAAAAATAAAAATAAAAACAAATCCTAATGATTTGGATGTGAATTGGGCAGAGATATTAACGATTCAAAAATAATGATCTACGCATAATGGATAAACATTAGTTAAAGTAAAAAAAAGGGAGCTGGTCATTTGGTACCCTTACCATTTCGTACTCTTACAAATATGGTCAATTCGTAACCGACGGATGGTCAAATTCGTACCCGACTTAAATTTTATGAAATTGTATGTATTAAAAGAAAAAATGATAAATTGAAATATGAAAACTTGATAATGATAACAAAGAAAAGCACAAACATAACTGTAACTGGAGAACTAAATAAAATATATATTTAAGAAAAAATATAGCAACTATAACACAGCACAGCAATTAAAAAAACACAGTTCACTCAGGAAATTTAATGTCCTTATACTCTGGAGAGGCATCTGAGTAGTTTGGCAGCAGACATATTACCACTATCATATTCCTCCAATTAAGTCTTCATCACTTTCTCGGCTGACCTTTTCTTCTTAAACTTGTTTGCGGACACCAGTTTCACCTGGGTACGCACAAACTCCGCTTCCTTGTGCAACAGGCTAATAAAATATGCCGACTAATTAAAAGTTAATTCGAGTGAAATATTCAATATAAATCGTGTAATTAATCATTTTTTACTTTCAATACATACAAGTTTATAAAATTTTAATCGGGTACGAATGACCATCCGTCAGTTACGAATTGACTCAGCTATGGGTACGAATTGACCATATTTGTAAGGGTACGAAATGACCATAACACAAAAAAAACAATAACAACAGAAAATCGGCACAAATATTGTGAATGCAGATTAACAATGTAAACTTTTCCATCCCGCATCCTCAGACCTGACCCTCAAGCATTTATAATTTCTAACCATAATTTCATACCTTTTTGTGTTAAATTTGTAGTTCACATCTGTTTTTCGTTAAATTTGCAAAATATTTATACACATCCTACCTTCAAATGATCACGTAAAACAACCCATTAGACCTTAACCCTGACAAATAAAAGATCAGAACAGAACAGAATTTTTATTTGGTCTAAAATCCAAATATTAAGTATATATTATATATTGGAGGAGGTGGCGCAGAATAAATGCATGAATACTTTACTTTAATATTAATTAATAATAATATGAGTAAGACAACTACAATACACTTAATCACAATTATTAAGTAACTCAAATCTCCTTTTATACATTTGGTTAACACCTATGACAATAACTTTTACAATATCATAGTCTTTACAATTGAATAAAAAGTTAAATTTAACATCCGAGTCAAAATTAACAAAGGAGGGAAAAATATCACATATATCTGTAAAAAGTTTTTCTCTAATTTTATTTAGTGAAGTGCAACTAATTAAAAAATGAAACCCATCTTCTACTCCTAATCTACATAATGGACAATCCAAATTTGCTAGTGGGGTTTTAGTGTGTCGCCCAACTTCTATTGCAAGTTTACTATTGCTTATTTTAATTTTTGTAAATGTTTTAACTATATCTCTGTCTATATCTAATTTCAAATATTTATCAATTTCACAGTTTTCTTTTATTTTTCCAAATGTTCTAAGTTTATGACCATTTACAGAATGACTATCATCAAAAATACTGTTCTTCCAATATATTAAATAATTTTCTTTTAACTTATTTGCGTTGTAAAAAAAGTACCTTGGTTATCCCAAACATAATCAAAATTAAGTTGCTTTAATAATATCTTAACTTTTGAGGCAAAGTTATCTTGAAGATTAAGATTAGAATTGTAGGCGTCATGTACTAATAAATTTTCTGATTTAATGATATGTAACCAATATTCAGCAACTGATTTCAAGGCTAAAATAGATATTGGGTAAATTCCAAAATCTGCAAGTACAGCCAAATTCAATGCAGCTCTATTTACTCCTAGAAGTGATTTCGCAAATTTAGTTTTAACTATTGGCATTGATAGATATTTAGATTTTAGTTCATGTTTATTATTGACAACATTTAATGACCATATTTCACTACAATAAAGTAAGATAGGTTTAGTGCAAGCATCAAACAGTTTTAAATGAGGAACAATATTAGAAGTGTCTGATGATAAGAGTTTTCTAATACAGAAGATGTTTATTCATTTAGGATGTAAACAATTCGTGTTTATTCCGTCATCACAAATAATTATTTTCTTCAAATTGTCGCCCTTGATTGACTCGTATGTTTTTATATCAATTTAGAAAAAGTTAACGTCTATTTTTCTACTTACTAACGTCATAATCAACAGCAGAGAGTTTACGTATGTACAAGATAAGACAACAAAGCTTTTTTGTAGAGTCGATACGTTAAAAACAACACTACAAGATAGCCTCTATTGGCTTTTAAAAATCGCAGGCTTTAAATCGAATATAACAAAAAAAGCACTTATCGAGATTGTTGATAACAGTGTCTATATTGTTGTCTGAATAACAGTGCTCTAATCTGCATAATTGTATCCCGCGATACATCATATATTTAATATTCTCCTCTGCGTAATATTTTCTTGAACATCTATTATTCATATTGTCAAAACTATAATGTTGTACAATCCGGATTTTGAACGGTGCCAAAACGTCTTGTATATAGTTTTTTAGTTAGTTGACGATGATGCCTATAGGTATAACAGTAGTAAATGTGTACCAGTAACAGGTTACCAGATTGTGTACCCTACATTAAGTACAGTACTAAATATTTTGTTGAGTTCTGATTTGGTCAATAGTGGTTACATGTGTACAATTTTTTGTCTGTAAGCTCCTGCATAAATTAAGTTAATTTTTGGTAATTTTTTAAACAATTTAGTATTTTACATTCACTGCATTAGAAAGTGCATGTAAAAGTGGGAGCGTCTCAAAATGTTCTAACTAGCGAAAAAAGGAATTGGTCACGGATATATATGGCATATATTTTTTTAATGGTAAATGAAAGTTTATTAATTTCCTAGCACAGATATATGCTGATCAATGTAAGAAAGGTATTCAAATCACAGAAATGTTAGTACTTTCGACTATAGCCAAAACATTATAGATATAACAGTAGTAAATGTGTACCAGTAACAGGATACCAGATTGTGTACCCTACATTAAGTACAGTACTGAATACTACATTGTGTTCTGATTTGGTCAATAGTGGTTAGATGTGTACAATTTTTAGCTGTAAGCTCCTGCTAAATTAAGTTTAAAAAAAAAAAATTTTTTTTAACAATTTAGTATTTTTACTAAATATATATATGGTATATAACGTTCTGATTGGATGTCAGAGACAAAGGAGTATAAAACAATGGAGAGTCTATAGGATATAGCAATGTGAAAGTAGTTGGTTTACGGAAGAAATAGGTACTTTAATGCGTTTTTGGTAAAGCCCGTGTGAACTTTCACTCATGATAGAAATTTTTATGTCTTTTGGCTCGTTCCGCTGCGCTCCACTCGCGAAAAGACATAAAAATTTCTATCACTCGTGGTATCACATGGCCCGCGGGCACAAAAATCGAAAAAGAATTACTAGCTGCGCCGATTCGTAGCTTTTAGGGTCCAAAATTACTATCATACCTATAGTAAAAGTAATTTGATGTTTTCAATTTTATTTATTTGTCCTTAGCTGTTCAGGTCTGCTATGATGACTTTTCTTAACGGAAAATGGATATGCTGTTCGAAATGAAATAGGTTCAGTATGACATACATCATATGCATCTTACGAAAATTTTTGTATAACTTAAGAAATAGATTAGATAAATTGTTGAGATTACTTTTTTCATTCATAAATTGTTGATATTATTTGACTTAGTTACTTCTTGTTGACGCTACTAACTATGTGTGATGATGTGTATATATACATGGAATAGTGTAAGGTAAGGTAAAATTAATGAACAAAGGAAAACAAGGAATTGTGTGCAAAAAATAATGATCTATTAATAAAGGACTATATTGTCTGCGCTTGCATTTTGGCAATGCTATATTATTACGTTACACCCCGGACCTATAATTACATACAAAAAGCGATAGAAAGCGGACCCAAAATGTAAACATTTCAGGTCTAGCCGCACCCGAACGAGTAATTATACTTAACCGGTTCTATATTAAAATTTATATACCAAAATATATTGACGTTATCGAAATCCCATAGTCACGTAATTCTGTTGGGGTGTGTGTGTGGGGGGGGAGCATCTTTGGAAGATCAAAAAAATAATACCAACACATTACAATTTCCATAGAATTGTTTTTACAGTAGTTATAATTGTTTCAAAAGATTTGCAATTACACGTATTCCAAAGGGAAAACTAAAACCGTGTGCATAAACATTATTAAGAACTTAATAATATTTTCAGAATTTAAAATAAACAACAACAACAAAAAATGTTAGAAGAGACGTTTTTTTGCAAAACAATGAAATAAAAATAGTTTTGTTATGAAGTATTTTTATTATATTTTGTAGATTGCATGATGTCGCTGGATCATTAAAAGAGTTTTTTTTGTTAATAAATTAATAAATAAAATGGTCACTGCGCCTTACAGTATCATATATTAGTCTTCAGTGTTTCTCTTATCGCCTTTTTATGAGTACACAAAACTGAAATGTGCTGAGTTTTGTGCATAAATCAGATATTTCAAGTGTTTAGCACATAAATAATTTATGTTCGTTTAAACAGAGTGAATTTAGAACATAAGCACATTTTGTTGAACTGTTTCACCATTGTTGTCCATTGGCATAACAAATTATGAGGGTATACTTTTTTTCATTAAAATGACAAATCATTAGCAGAGTTACAGTTTTCTTTCTTCCACGGCCACTTTAAGTCGGAGGGTCATTATTTTGCTCATCAATTGTCCGTCTGTCAGCAGCAAATTGTGGACACACCTCCACTGAAACCTCTTGACAGATTACTTTGATATTTGGTATGATTTATCATTGTGATTGGTAGATATGCATACTCCAACGTCATTTAGATTCATCAAATTTTGAAGGAGTTATGGGATCATTTCAGCAATAAAATACAATGGTAGATCTTGTGGACACGTCTTTTCTTATACCATTCAGTGGGTTGCTTAGATTGGATTAAGTGTTGTGTTGTGTAGATGTGCATACTCTTAACTTTACCATCATTTTGATTCGTCAAATGTTATAGAAGTTATGCGACTTGGACACTATTACTATTTTAACAATAATAAACAATATTGAAAGCAAATTTTATAAGTGCTCTACTAAAGTTTGCACATTTAGTTGCTTAGCTCTTTCCTAAATGATTATAATATTGCATGTTTATTATTTGTTCACATATTTTTAGTTTCTCTAATCTGTTGGGCAATTTGATACTGCTACTGTAGTGTTGCGGGGAGATTTGGCTATGTGTTGCAATCTTCATTAATTTTCTTGATTTGAAATTGAATGTACTTGGAGCAGTTGAGACTCCAATTTTGCGAATATTCCAATATTATAATATTTGGTAAATAGGTCACTGATGAATAATACATGACAGTCTAGTATATGCCACATAATTTTGACCTCAATTTCATGTCAAAATTTTGATGTCGAGAGGTCAGGCGAAAAAGGGTGTCTCTAAAACTTGACAACAAGATTGCAATAGAATTCATGGAATTGTTTGAGAATTTTTTTCTTATTTTCCGGACTTGTCATTGCATTTTACCAAAGTGGGTAAATATTCCTGTTATCAACTTCCCTTCAGCTTTCAACACAGCTGCCTGAACTTGAATAATAATAAATTTCTCTTGATTATACCACAACATAATAAAGAGACTGGTATAATAGAGAGAAATTTATTGTTTTTCTTGAGGCGATGTTTCGCAATGAGACATGTCAAAATAGTTACCAAACGAGTGAATATACAATGTAAGCTCATTTATTGACATTTTATTCCATAAAAAAATTATTATCCTGACCACAAGTACCTGTGATCAGGAACCTATAAATCAACTAGTTATACTAGTCCAGCTATGATTTGGAAAAAAAATCATCAAAGATCCATTTTTCAGGAATATCAAGAATATCTGTACAGTCTTCTCCGTTAGACCACAAAAACAATATATGAGCTATAGTTTCTAAAATATTTAAGTGGAAATGAGTATGACGGTCACTAGTGTTCGAAATTTTTTTTCACATACATGTATATTGGTACAAACATTTCTGAGACAAGTGCTAGTGGGCATTCCAAATTTTCGGCTGGTAGGTCTACTCTGTTACCTGTGAAATTGTTTTTACATTGGCAATAAACAGTTAACGTTTTCCTAACAGTCACATTCTCAATATAATACGAACACTTTACTTTGATTAGGTATATTTCTATAATAAGTAGCGTAGGCTCTATTTTTAACCGAATACAGTTCCATGTAATCAACTCACTCGTCAATAGCAGCAAGTAATGACAACAGATGTACACAATTTTGTCTATTTTAATTATTCAGAAGTAGGATCCTAGCGCATCTAGTACTGAATGTTTTAAATAAAATGAAAATGCTCGAGAGAATCCGCAAGGGTCTTCCTGAAACAAAAAATTAAACACTTGGATGCAGTGCGAGATTTGTTGTTCATCATTCGTATTTGGTTATTTGTAGTAGTTTGTCATTATGTGTAGTAGTTTATCATTATGCCTAGTAGTTACAATGTGAAAATAAGAATTATAAATTCATAATATGGGACAACGAATTTACAATAAAGAATAAAGAATTAACAATAAAGGATAGACTAAGAATATAGAATTAATAATAATGAATTAAGCATGACAAAAGATGTATTATGGATGAAGAATAATGAATTAAGCATGACGAATGATGAACGAAGGATGAAGAATGATGAATGAAGCATTATAAATTTTGACCCCGATGGCATTCCATACTACAAAAAGATTAAATTCTCTGTTCCTACACAATATTCTATACTTTTTCAGTGGTAGTCAAAATTATCTTTCCTTTCATCTATCCCTTTTTTTGTACCCTGCCACACAAAGCAGCGGCGAGGGATTATGTGATACCCTCTATTTGGATATGTGTCTGTCAGTCCCCCGGTGGTTTCCGGATGATAACTTGAAAATGTGTCAACAGATTTTGTTTATACTTTGCACAGCTGTTAAGTACTATTAAATGAAGACCAAGTACAATTTTCAGCTCAATGCAATTTATAGTTTTCGAATTTAGGCAAATTGAAAAGTTTTTTTTTATCAGTAGTTGGCGCTTTCCACATAACTTGAAAAAAACATCAACAGATTTTGTTAAAGCGTTGCATATAAGTTACACAGCGGGTATCAAGATCTAACATCCTCAGATGGATCCAATTTCCGCGGAGCCAAACAACGGTAACAACGTAGTAGGCCATTGATGCGTTTCAATATAATTGGATGCAATTATCACGTGCAATTGGATCCGTTCTTATTAAATCCAATTATTATGAAACCTACCAATAGCCTACGTTGTTGCCGTTGTTAGGCTTCGCGGAATTTGGAAAAGGCTCGACTTTGTGAATGCATTCACACAGACAGCACCAATGTTCAACTCAACGGGATGTATACAAACAAACACTCGCTCAACTCGTCAGGATGCATACAGACAGACAGCGCCAATGCTCACCACGACGGGTTGTATACATAGGCTCGTTTGATCGGATGATACCCAAAGACAGTACCAATAGTCGACTCCACGCGACATAACCCTCAACTCGTCAAGATCAAACTCCAATTCTCAATTTGACGGGATTTATAAACTAAGACCAGACCATGCAATGTTCAACTCGACGGGATGTATACAAACAGACAACACGTTGAAATATACACACAAAGGCCAAAGGCTGACCTCGTGGGATGCATACTACACACAGACAAGTCTTAACTCGAAGTAACCGACCAACTTCTGAACTAAACTCATCGTGATGCAGGCAGACAGACAATCTCAAGGCGCAACTCAAAAGAATGCATACACACTAGCGACCCTATTCTTTATCTGACGTTTTATTTTCGGTGGATGTTTAATTTCGTGGGCCACTACTAGCTTGTTATCTTAATGCGAAAGGAAACAAATCTGTTTAAATAAGAAGTCCTGTACTCCTTCTAGAATAAGACAATGGACATTATAAAACGCGTAGAGAAAAAGTCTAGTTTTTTTGGGAGTGTTAGCGAAAAACAACGTTTGCACACTTTTGCAGATTAAAGTGATATTTAACTTAGTGCTAGATGAGAATATTAGTTTAACTTGTTTATATATTAGAATTGTCTTCACCTATTTATTTGTGATATTTACTTACGTTATCTTTACAAAATTTGTCAGCTTATGTAAATTCCGGATTGGGCTTATTGGACGAGTTATTGATCAAGTGGCCTGTCAACACTGAGGTTGCGGGTTCAAGCGTAACTGTGAGCAGGATGTGCTCGACTTCAACTTTAAATGACAAAATTGCTGATTTTTCTGACGAACCGCTGCTTTTTATGCCGTCGAGAAGGCTCACGCTAGGATGCTCTGTGGGTTGAGTCGATCATGCAAACTGTCCCTGTATCTAGACATGTTGCATAAAAAAGAGTCTCATTTTATGTATTTTAGGCATCGGTTATCAAACCTTTGAGTGTACTAGTTTAAATTTTAAAAAAACAGTAGACATGCATACACATTTATTTTAATACAATGATGTTTGTGAGGCGTTTAGAACTTTATCATGGCGTCTACAGATATATTTTCCGACTATGCCGTAAGAACCTCTGTCCTCGCCAGGACATCTGTCAATCTTTTTTTTTAAAGTAATCGTCGGACTCGAATTAATACAACAGCTTTGACTGACGAATATCAATTTACTAACTCCAACACCGAGAACATTTTCCACATGGGTATGTAGAATATTATTCAAATCATATGTGCGTGGCCTATTACAGTGAAAATTGTTTTAATGAACAATTCATATTTTGCTTCTTGTTTATTGCTTGAAGCAATTATGTCTATTCGTATTTTTTCTTATATAGCAGCTAACGATGTGAATGAAGATCTAAATTTAAAACTCTATGTAGAATTGCCAGCGAATTTTTTTATTTATTGATTCTGTTCATCATCGCACATTCAAGGGAATTAGTATGTATAACACATCTATCACGCGGCAGTTCATGTTATCTACTTATACAAGTGTGCAATAACAAAAAGGAGAACTTGATTGTATAGATTCAATTCCATGTGATAAAAGATAATCAGTTTATTCCCGAGTGAGTGTCGGCGGTTACTAAAAACATAAAACATGACCATGGAGATTAGTTTTTATAAACGCAAAATTATCAAATCTTACTGTCTTTTATCAACCAATTCATAAATATGCAAGTTATAATTGTCTATATCAAAATGCATATTATTCCTTTAAGTGTTGATGGTATACACATGACATAGTCGTGTAACATAAATCATCTGATACTCCGGATTCCACAGAAAAACTCGGCTCTGTGTTATAGGTCGAAAATTGCAGTAAAACTACAAACATACACACTAACAAAAATTTTGAATATTGAACCAGAAACTACGAATGTTGAACGAGGAACTAAAAATTTTGAATATTGAACCAGAAACTACGAATATTGAACTAGGAACTGCGAATGTTGAACTAGGAACTGAAAAATCGAATGTTGAACCAGGAACTGCGAATGTTGTACGAGGAACTAAAAATTTTCAATATTGAACCAGAAACTACGAATGTTGAACTAGGAACTGCGAATGTTGAACTAGGAACTGAAAAATCGAACGTTGAACTAGGAACTGAAAAATCGAATGTTGAACTAGGAACTGCGAATGTTGAACGAGGAACTAAAAATTTTGAATATTGAACCAGAAATTACGAATGTTAAACTAGGAACTGCGAATGTTGAACTAGGAACTGAAAAATCGAACGTTGAACTAGGAACTGCATGCGAATGTTGAGCGAGGAACTAAACATTTTGAATATTGAACCAGAAATTACGAATGTTGAACTAGGAACTGCGAATGTTGAACGAAGAACTAAACATTTTGAATATTGAACCAGAAATTACGAATGTTGAGCTAGGAACTGAAAAATCGAATGTTGAACTAGGAACTGCGAATGTTGAACGAAGAACTAAAAATTTTAAATATTGAACCAGAAACTACGAATATTGAACTAGGAACTGCGAATGTTGAACTAGGAACTGAAAAATCGAATGTTGAACCAGGAACTGCGAATGTTGTACGAGGAACTAAAAATTTTCAATATTAACCAGAAATTACGAATGTTGAACTAGGAACTGCGAATGTTGAACAAGGAACTGAAAAATCGAACGTTGAACTAGGAACTGAAAAATCGAATGTTGAACTAGGAACTGCGAATGTTGAACGAGGAACTAAAAATTTTGAATATTGAACCAGAAATTACGAATGTTAAACTAGGAACTGCGAATGTTGAACTAGGAACTGAAAAATCGAACGTTGAACTAGGAACTGCATGCGAATGTTGAGCGAGGAACTAAACATTTTGAATATTGAACCAGAAATTACGAATGTTGAACTAGGAACTGCGAATGTTGAACAAAGAACTAAAAATTTTGAATATTGAACCAGAAATTACGAATGTTGAGCTAGGAACTGAAAAATCGAATGTTGAACTAGGAACTGCGAATGTTGAACGAAGAACTAAAAATGTTGAATATTGAACCAGAAATTACGAATGTTAAACTAGGAACTTCGAATGTTGAACTAGGAACTGAAAAATCGAATGTTGAACTAGGAACTGAAAAATCGAATGTTGAACTAGGAACTGCGAATGTTGAACGAAGAACTAAAAATTTTGAATATTGAACCAGAAATTACGAATGTTAAACTAGGAACTGCGAATGTTGAACTAGGAACTGAAAAATCGGATGTTGAACCAGGAACTGCGAATGTTGTACGAGGAACTAAAAATTTTGAATATTGAACCAGAAATTACGAATGTTAAACTAGGAACTGCGAATGTTGAACGAGGAACTGTTTGATAAATGTTGAACTGAAAGAAGTCTATGGTATTCATTTGAATGTTGAATGTTGAACGTTGAACAAGTAACAAACTTGATTCAAGTATTGTTGCAAAATGTTTTTGTTTTTGTCGATGCTCAGTAGAGCATATATTGTAGTGTTAATAATAAAGCTTTTTTTTTACCTGTCCTGTATCAGTTAATCCTGTATAGTACATATATGTGTAAACAGATAATTATAACCGTTCTTTAGATTTTATGCCCTCTTAGCATTGTGGTTGACTATTGTTTAATGTTTAGTACAAACATTTGTATAATTATATGTGTGCAAAATATAAATAAATTAAATGTATAAAATTCAAATTCATTATTCAATGTTTTATGTTTTATGTTTATGTTTACACTAAATCATTTCATTATATTATAAAGATATCGAAATTTAAATGTGCATGGTAATTGTCTATTCGAAGAAATATCATTGAAGTCTATTACACACCAACATACTGTTGACATTATGTTTTTGTTTCAGCGACGTTCAAACTTGCTTTATTTTGTGTATTCATTTGACAAAATTGTCCTTCATTCATTTTGAAATGTTGTGTTCAATATAAATGTTCAAACTAAAATAAATACAAAGAATATTAAGGTACTAATATAAAATTCAAACAAAATAACATTATTCAACAAATGTTAATTTTATGTCATCACTTCTAATAATTGAAATTTATGTACTTTATCATGTTTTACTCACGCGAGGGTGACCTTACCATGCACCCCAACGGTTACCGGTTTACCCAGCGGAATACCACATGTCACGTGACGGTGTCTAAGCGAATCAAAATAAAGATTTCTATATGAGTATATAATATTTATTAATACAACATTGAATTTTTCCTAGATAGTGTCTTAAGAACATATGATCCTAATACCATATCTATAAGGGGCGAGGAATTCACATGACCACATTTTATCGGACATGTGCAACTATTAATCAACAGGTAAAACAGATCACACCATTCAAATTGAAGTTATTGGATTGTTCTGATATCAGGTTTACATAACTTATTCTATATCGTACATAATACAAACACCACCTAATTTCACGTTTATCAATAAATAGCATACGTTGGTTCAGTGTTGGATAAGACTGCGCAAATGCATTTAACACACTTAGGTTTGTCTTATACCCAGTCCAGATTTTCATTAAAACATAGAAACATATATTAAATGAACTGCTGTTTATTTAAAAGGTGTTTCCATTCCTCAACTCATTGAGCTTCACAGCTCAAACCTAGCTGGAGGATAAAAATGCCATCTCGGTAAGATAATTATCATTTTAAAACCTAATCGTGGGCCATACTTGGTTAATGCGTTTGCAGAGTAACGCGCTCCTTCTACGTGTTCTATCAGATGGACTGTTATCATGGTATGCTGTTCCCATAGTCTGATTTATAATTCAGTTAAATTTATTAAAACCAATGCAACGTGGCGGGGTATTGTTTAATGTCTCATAAGATCATATAATTGTTTTTCTAATGTTTCGCGTGTTTTTTTTTTATCAACTTGTTTTATATTTACGCTACGACGTGCAAGACGTATACATCTTAAAATGAGCTCAGTTCATTGTTTTTGTCGTGTTTGATCTGTAGTGTTTATATTGTGCGCACGGCATTTTTCCACGAGTACCACAAAAATTATGAATTTATTTAATATTGTTTCTCGTTTAATTTCGAGCTTCAAAACATCATAAATATAGAAATAAAGGACACAGCACAGCAACAAAGGTTCATAGAACAAATTCATTTCCCGTGGAATACATTTGCAGGAGATTTTTCGCAATTCACCATGAAATACGTAAAACAATATTATAATACTGTATTTTATTTGAAGTCACACGTGCATAGTTATTGAACTTTGTATTGGCCTTTTCTGTTAATATTGAAACTATTTAATGTTACAAACGTGTGTAAAGTTGTATATTTTTAAATTTTGTAAAGGTATTATAAATATTTAATATACGTTTTTTATTACATAGCTAACGCAGACTTGTACATTTTTGCACTTTTTGGGTGCCTTACACACTATAAGGATAAATAAATTTTCATATTAAAGTATGATAACAGTGAGGAAACAGTAATTAGTGTTTTCATGTTAAAAATGTCTATTTGCCAGTTTTATTGTAAATATGTAATTCCACAGTTGATTGTCACCTCTTTAGCTCCAAAGGTTGTTTGTTTTCGTCGGGTTCGGCTTCCTTTTCCAATAAAAAAACTGACGCTACGATATAGCTGAACAGTTGCTGAATACAGCGTTTAACACAATTGAAAATAAAAACAAACACGCCTTTTTAGCTATAACAAATGACTATGTATAGAGAACATACTATTGTGTACATGCCAAGTTGTATGGGCAAACACTGTATGGAAGTTTGTTGTCCATCATTAATCTGTGTTAATCATTGCACATCCTCCTTTTTAAATGTGACGGCAATAATGTGTTTTGGTTTCTTTTATCTTTTTTTAAATAACGTGTTATATCTTATCTTGGTGGCGGGTTATAACATGCCGCTCAGTCTATATTACAAGAAAATAAAATCTACCTTGCGACTTTCTTCGAGATCTTATCTATTTGTGAATGAGGGAGATGTTTTATCAATTTGGAAATGGGGCTAATATTACTGTCTTGGATCTCTTAAATATCGACTCTGAAGTTTTCAAAAAGGGAAAAAGGTCGTAAACGTAACCCCTAATTTTACGTTCAATATAAAACAACTCGAAAACAAGCATGTAAAATGGTCTTTAAGAAATTAATACAGTAACAACTGAGCACTTGAAACTGAAGGGGCGGAACATATTACCGACCACCATGAACATGTACGCCGATGGGAATACCAGATATATATCAATTGTAATTGAATGAACCGAGGTATAAAATGTCACTGAATGGCTTTTAAGCTGTCGGATACAAACCGATAAATTGTATGCGCATACCTCTGCCTTTATATTACACTTCAATTTTTTTGGGTAGAGCGCCTCTGATGAGTCTTGAATAGATGAAACGCGCGTCAGCCGTAGCAAACTTTAATTTATTACCTAGAACTTTGTTGTATTTTTGATTTCTAACATCGGAGATGGCTAGCGCTGCTGGTGGAATTTTAATTCCCCGAGGATAGAACGCTTCGGCCTCAACACTTTTGTATTGAAGAACACATCAAGCTATGAAATAATTTGGTTTCCAGTTCGGCAAATTTTGGTTTTATTGTTTTATGCTCTTAATATTCATATATTGTTTGGTATTTTAAATTTTTGGGTAGAGGGCCTTCTGATGAGTCTTGAATAGACGAAACGTGCGTCAGTCGTAGCAACATTTATTACCTGGAACTTTGAGTTTTGATTACAGTTTGATATATTACAGTAATGCTTGTTTAATTTTTTTTTGCATTGATTGCAATCTATATAAAAAACGGGAATATGTGTGTGCGAAATGTGTTGAACTAGTGGGTCTAAAATTGTGACTGCTATTAAAAAGAAAAGTGTAGAGTAAGAACGGAAAATTTGTGTCTTGAAGCGGCCATGGTACGCAAAATTTGCCATTGATAATTAACGGATTCGGCTGACAACATTATACATTTGAGTCTAATGAATCGTAGTGATTGCAATTTTCAAAAGTACAATTAATGAATTTATTTAAATTCTTAAATTGTTATTATGAAGTTTAAATGTATTCTTAATATCGACCACCTGACATAATTTGACCAATTTATATACGTAAATGAGTGTGCAAGTACATATTGATATACTCCTATTGAACATTTTTGTAAGCTATAGCAACAAATAACTTCATGGAAGGAATTGCGTATATTCTGCGGTGTACTTGATCAGCACACTTGGTTGTCTGTGTAAGTTAGGTAAATTATCGTTTCACACTGAAGAAGTATTTAGATATTTCCTAAATCGAGCATACGTGCTTAAAACAAGAATAAAACTACTACCACGTACGTCATGGAGATACGTCATTAGTTATGCTGACGATGTGCCAATAAACAATGCTAATATAGTGCAGCAGAAAATACAGAGCGTTTACGGAAAAATACAAAAATCCATGGCTGGCAAAAAATGCTAGGCTTACTAGTTTGAGCATATATGTTTCATGCATGGAAACACTCTGTCAAATTAGTAAATGATTTCTAACATATATCATCGTCTGCTATATTTTTTATCATTCCTGGTAATTATCCGGGTAATTTTCAAACGACCAAGATCAAGTAGAAATGTATTTCACTTGAAAAGCATGTTGTTTCGGAAAGTGTGGGGTTGGGGTATATTCGAGTTGACAGACTTTGCTTTACATCAAAATTTTTCATAATCATTCGTAGGATTCTAGTTAAATTGCTTTCTAATCGCGCAGTGCCCATCGTAGTCTTGTAACATAATCGATCAATCAATCGTGTATTTTGAAAACTAAACACGGTTACGAAAGCCCTCATTTACCCATAACAGTTAAAACGTTTATATTTTTGTATTCCGTGATTACCCGATGGAACCATCAAATCCTACCCCAAACTTGAGATGTCAAGTTGAGGTCATCCTAATGTAAATATGATGGTTGCCATGTATTCGTTTATCGCTATACAATATCTGTGAACAATATTCTTGAGTGACTTACTAGTTCCTCATTTCGTTCATTCTTTACCTGACATCGATTTGTCACTAGAAAAAAAACTTCTTGCCTAATGTGATTGATTGATTGATTAATGGTGTTTAACGCCCGAGCAGCAATATTTCAGCTATATTCAGGCGATGAACATGAAATGGGTGATAAAATGAACATGAAATGATGATGAATGAAAATGGGATGGGACACAAGGAAAATTAGGGGTAACGGATTTTAGATTGCCACTGGCAAATGGGAGGATGGATAGGGTCGGGCAATTTAGCCTCCTGTAGCGGGATCGAAATCCCTACTCATAGCGAATATTACAGCAGCGTTCTTTAACGTGCGAGGAACGTGGCATTTTTTCCAACACGGTGCACTAATATGGTTTGCGGTCAGGTTTTCCGTATTATGGCCTGACAACCCCAGCTTGCCAGGGGTACCCCATTCAACCATCTGGGGCACACATCCCAGTCGATCTTTAGGCAAACCGACCTGACACGCCGGTCAGGGTACTGGGCGCTATTTAGTCGCCTTTTACGACAAGCTAGCGCGACTGCGGTCTATTCTTTTAGCCACCCGGATCCCGCACGGGGCTCTTGCCTAATGTCTCCTTGTTTATTATTTGTTGTTCTATATGTATAAGTGTTGGTTACTTTTTTATGAAAAGATGTCTTTTTAATTTCGTTCATGATGGATTATGGAAATTTGATTGTTTCTAAGGAAAACGTAAAACCACACAAATATAGTTAATTATCAAAACAAGAACGGATTAAATCAGACTCGTGTTATACAGACGCTCAGTTAAAAAGCTTTTCTTAAGATAAAGATTATAATTTTTTTTAATACAACCTGTGAAAAATAAATCACAATATACGCAGTGTCAATAATTAAAAAAACAACTGGATCTTGAAATCTACAATCATAATCGGACATTTTTCAGTATAAATATAAAGCAAATACATATTTTTTTAAAGTTAAGTCTTGTAGTGTGTATGCTGTCTGTTTGTTTCCACTATTTGGTTTCAAACACATGTATTCAAAGTTGTTATTGGTAGTTACATTTTTCAAATTAACCCCAAACTAGGCTAAATTCTGAATCTTTAGCGCAGTTTTTGTAATGGTCCATGTAATAGACACCTGCAATTTTCCAGACGATCAGGACGACGACAGCTAAAATCCAGAGTACTCCAAAGAGACAGCAACCCCAGATTAACCATTTTGCTCTGTTTCTCCACTTGATGGCTTCATCAAATTTAAGTTGCTGAGTGTATTCTCGAGCCTGTAGAAGATAAAGGATTTAACTCACAAATAAACAAGATAAACATGTATGGGTTGTATGTAAAACCACTTTGTCCAAAGTTGGCAACATCGATAATTTTAGGAAGTATCTGTAGTAAAAATCTGACACTTGTTAACTTATCAATTCATTTTTACGTCTTGTTGCCCGTCAGGTGGCATCTTTATTTTATATATTGTGGAGAGAAATTCACATCGAGGTCAGTTTTGGGGTGCTGATGCGATTCTAATGGCTAAACTGTCTACAAATGGCGGATACGGATTACCTTTCGTTGAGTGTTATCATGGTATAACACGGATTGCCTTGGCGTAGACTAAGAGTGTTGACACGTTTTGAGTGTCACGCTTCTTCTACGATAACATTTAATATTTCCTGCCAATTAGTAGATTCCATTTTCGTAATTGACTCATCGTTTATTAACTTGTGCTTGTCCTGAATAAGGATGCTTGCTGGACGTAAAGTAACTATTTAATCAATCAATCTACTAAATACGTTCTCAAATTGTCATAATTTTTAAGTTTATTGACAACAATTAAAAGTATACGTCTGATGTATACAATTTTGTATCCTTGGATGGGGAACTAATGTATTAATTCAGGATACAAATAATAAAATCCAAGTTTTGTTTTAAATGTGTATTTTCATCAGATTAAACATATAAACATATAAACACGTCTGCTCCCTGCAGTCAGAAAAACACATGGCATCTTCCCACTAAAAGTCAAACCGGAATTCGGAATGGGTCCGAATTTTCGGATGAACAAGTACCGTTATGTGAACAGACAACCATCCAAAACAGAGATATAACAACAGACTAGAATACTGTATACAAATTTCACCACTCTGGCATCTATTTTTGGACTATACCTTTTAATATTATTAATTCTGGCATCTATTTTTGGACTATACCTTTTAATATTATTAATTATTTAACAGTAACATCCGTATGTAAATTGTTATATTTTTTTACTTCAAAAATGTATAGCTTCATGTTGAACTGCTCGCTCCAAAAACACCTTCAAAGTTTGAGAGTTGTGACTTTTCTTCCGTTGAATGTCTTAAATAACTAATAGTATATTTTGTTTATCCTTTGTTTATCTTCTAGTTTGATAGTGGCCACAATGACGTTTGTTTTATGTCCTATGTTTTTTAAGATCACATGTCAAGGTTATTCCAAAGTGGCGAAATATTACAATAAATGCATGCGCGTGAAAATCGAAAAATTAAGCTTAGTAATACACACGATTGAGTTGCTGTACCTACCTTTATTGCTGCAAATATCGCCACGACACCTAATGGAAAGAAACATAGTATTGTCACTGCGATCGCTCCTGGAATATAATTTTTCTCATTTGGAACACCTACTACTGCAGATGATTGGGGCTGTTGAATAACCTACAAACAAATTTTTGTTTTAAATGTTACTTTATTATCTTCCATGATATCTTAATAGGAAATAGACCGTTTGCTACAATTGTCTTTCCTACTGGTATACCGTATCTTTATCTTAATAGTGCGTGCTCTCTATAGTGCGTAAATGTTCCTTAGCTCTTACTTTTATTGAATGCATACAGAGTTTACTTTAAACGTTGTTTATTTCCTCAAAGATGCAGATAGGATAAGACACAAGTTAAACAACTTATGAAGTCTTTTCCAAATATACAATATGTAAAAAAGAACTTCCATGGAGCATGCATACAATTTAATACAGCTTAAAGTATATACATGTATGTATGATACGATATGTAGCAGGGGGAAGAGGGAAGGTGAACAATATTGCATATATTAGAAAAATTACAGAATAAGAATGATGTGATTATATGTGTGATTCAAAAACCACGTGTCCAATGCATTAAACAATATGGAATCTTTCTGACCCTTTGATATACCCAAATATATGTTAAAAACTTTTTTGTTTAAATTTAAAGATAGATTCGACATTACGGATTGACATATCTGAGCTGTTCCATTGTCGAATAGTTGATGGCATAAAAGATTTGTTAGTCAGGAAAGTCTACACTAGGGGGTCATAATGTTATTACTATTACGCAAGGGATACACGGACGTGCTTTGCATAGTTGGCGGTATTTAATTACAAAGATATGCTGGTGCAGAACTATGTTGTATATTATAAATCATTTGTAGTTTCCTACGTTTTCTACGCTCAGCCAAAGGCTCCCACCCATTGTCGGTATACATATTATTTATATTGGTAAAATGTGGTAGGCCCGTGACGATTGGAGCAGCCTATATCTGCAGTTGCTTGAGTTTATTGCAGTAGTCCACATCAAAGGTGTCCCAAATTTCACAGGTATACTCAAAAATGCAATTTTTCTAGATTTTTTTATTACATTTATATTTATGCATACAGAGTCAAGAAATCTTAATTAGTCTCTAATAGCTAACATAAAAGACTAAAACCAAAATCAACAGTCTAATCGGCATTATATAAAAGTGGTACGGACGTTTAATTTTAAAGATCAAGAACAGAAGAACTATGTCAATTCATATCCGACGTTTACGTATTATTTGCTGCTCTTATTTGTATGTGTTTCCTTGTGCAAATTAAAAGATATGGTGGAGTAAGAGATTTTCTAGAGTGGCAAGAAGAGCAGCTCTACAGCATACTCGTATAGGTCTGTACTAAAATGGAGTTCAGCACTGGCGGTTATCATTTATTTTAATCGCATCCATATTATTATCTTGGTAGCGGAACATAATATAAAACCGTTTTTATTATATATTTATTAGCTTTATTGAAATTCAAAACTCCTTGTTACATTTTAGATCGATTATTTTAAAGAACACAACCCCAAGATTATACACATTTATAAATGATAGTTATGACAAACATCATTAAAAATATCTGAGTAATGTGCATTCTTTTTAAAATATAAAAGTTTTATATTATAATAATTTTGTCTCATTTAGTTTGATTAACAGCTTGAGCATATAATTATTACTTTTTTATATTTTGAAAAAACAAGGTTTTCGTTTTAATTAAAAATACAAAGAGCCAAAAATGTACTTGTTTGGAAAGTGCGGACGAACAATGACAAAAATTTCTCAGTGAAGACGCAAGGTATATTATTATTATACTTAAAAAATTAGAGTGATTTAAAGTAAGAAACAAATGAAAAATCAAAAAAGAAATACATGTATGTTAATATTGCGTAATTCTAGATTTTCTAGCAAAATATGTAATATGACTAACGTAAGATATTTACTTCCGGCAAACTCCATATCCTTGGAGAGCAGTATATACGATAATTTTGTAAAAGTTGCACGAGAATCTACTTAAATACATCTTTTAATATGACTTTATATCAATTCAAGAATAATATTCCACAATTATCATTGTTATTCATCAAATGTCTCTGTATTATATGTTATATATTGTATTGCAGGATCTTTTGATCAAGGACTTCAAAGCCAAACCCCCGACTGCTCTTGCCACAATTCCCCCTTTAGGTCACGTGATAACTGGAGATCTTAATATTGTTGACAATGTAAGACTCCGCAATATTTTGTCCAAAGGACCAAAGTACCGTGAACCGAAATACATCAACCGGAAGTATAACTTAAATTATTGATGGATTCGATAGAGGACTATGCCAGAAAATAGGCAAAGCAAGAGGACCAGGAGGTTGATACATTGTCAGAGTGGTTAAAGGCCATGAGGTCTTTGATTCAAATAAGAATAAATCGTTTAGGAAGGTCTATCAGTACTAAAGCATCATCAATCTTTAGAAATCTTGATGCTCTTAAATCTTTGTCTGACATTTATGACAAATATGTTGTTGTGCCAGCAGATAAGGGCCCTAACAACATGATTTCTATCTGGAAAAAACATTACATAGAGTGTTGTTTAATGAGTTAGGCATGGACAGTTCACTTGGCAATCCTACTTACACATTCACTGCGCTTTCAAAACAGGAGATTATTGAAAATCACAAATCGGTATTGGTATCCTTTGGTCTCAAAATCAAAGTCGAAGATTGTGATCTCCCTTTTTTGTATTGGATACCAAACTTCACAAAAATCCATACAAACAGCGTTTATAGCAGGATAAAGTGTACTACCAAAAACCTATCGCATCTTAAGGTCTGGATCTCTTTCCCATTGTAACAGCATTTAAACATTTGATTTTTCGGCACTCTATACGGCCATCCCTCATATGCAGCTTAAAACTAGGCTTAAAGATCTTTTAAAACACTGCTTTTTCATGAAAACGGAAAGGGACGATATAAATACCTAGTAATTAGTCATGACAGAACTTACTTCGTCATCAATGACTCTAAATCTAATACTAAATATACTGAAGACCAAATCTGTCATATGTTAGATTTTCTGATTGACAATCTGGAGGACATGTTTTTCAAGAGGTATTCCAATGGGTACTAATAATGCTCCTCTCCTCGCCGAGATGTTTTGTACCCTTATGAGGCTGAGTTCCTAGAAGGCCTGCTGATGAAGAAAGAAAAGACACTGGCCCAGACCTTTAATTTAACATTCCGCTATATTGATGATGTTTTGTCCCACAACAATGCTAAATTTTGTGACTATTTACATTCAATTTACCCTAGCGAGCTTGAAATTAAAGATTACACTAAATACACTAAGGTAAGCCTCTTACTTCTAGAAAAAGACTCACGAAAACTAGAAACTAGACTCTACGATAAACGTAATGACTTCAACTTTCCAATTGTCAACTTCCCGTTTATCGACTGCAACATTCCAGCAGCTCCAGCGTACACTTTCACAACTTATACGCTATTCTAGATCCTGCGATCGGTATTCCGATTTTCTAGATCGATCCCAGCTGTTGACTGCTAAACTACTCAAACAAGGGTTTGTTCCACCTAGGTTGATGTTATCTCTCCAGAAATTCTATGGTCGTCACCATGACTTAATTGATCGTTATGGGAAATCAGTGTCTAAAATACGATCTGACATTTTCGCTGAGTGGAGAGATTAGTGCTTCAAATACACGCATAATAATAGTATAGTGATGTTATATAATTCTAATGTCAATAAAGAACATACACTTGTTTTGTGTTAAGATTTCTATTGTAATGAACTATATAAAAAAAGATTTAAATGAGGAACAATAGCGCCATTACATGTTAGCTAAGAGCACACATTTATGAATACATTCTAAATCAATATACATCAAAACGTAGAAATAAGATATTAAAAAATTTAAAAAAACATTTTAAAAGCAAGTTTGGACCAATTGACTTGGGACACATTAGAATTAGGACCAATTGACTTATATCCCACCAAGTCCTAAGAAAAAAAGAGTAATATTTCACTTTTTAGTCCAGTTTAAAATAATGTGACTTATCTTAGCTTTGAAATGAGGTCATAATGTGGTTATATCAAGTTAATGTTGTTTAATACACTGTTTATTTTTTTTATAATAAAATGAATAATATAAAAATGAAGTACAAAATAATGTCGTATAGAAACAAATACGTGCATTTACACATTCGCTTTATATTATATAGGGCCTACAGTTGGAGAATAGTTGATGCAGTTAGTCGTCTACTTTTGATCACATGGCCTGTCAACACCAAGGCACTTCAGTCAGGGCGTGGTTTACTGCAACGTTGACAATGATTGCCAGATTTCTGTCAAAGGTATGGGATTTTTACCGATTACTCCAATAAAAACTATGTTGCACAGGAAGTTTAGATACATGACCGACTGTATTGTTAGTGCCCGTCATCTGAAGCTTCCGTGGATAGATTACCAAGTGTAACAAGTGAAATTAATGTCTGGGCTAACGTCAGTTCTTTTTCCTGCAATCGATCTTTGAGGAACTCCGCCTCATATGTTGACTAAAACAAGAGGGAGAGCAGAAGAGCACGATTTGTTCCCAATATAATCCGTCATCTAACATGACATAATAAAAATCTTACATCTCACAAATTTCTTCTTCAATTAATTTACTATTACATTTTATGGCCCAAGCATATAAACACGAATTGTTTATTGTTGTGCTCCGTTTGACGGTTTACTTGTTTTATCAGAACTTACACAAATTTGAATTGAAAAGGTCATTTATTATTAAATGACTAAATATCTTAACAAATACATAAATCATAATCAAAAGATCAATTAAACACATAAAACACATTTGAATACATATTAAAGATTAAACACATTTGATCACAATAAGAAATACCTGTTTACAAGAACAATATGTATTTTCAATCCAATCTGTGACAAAAACCGTCAAAGATGAGGGGTAAAATCGCCCCCAGGTTGAGATAATCAAAATTTGAAATACATTGAACACATTTGAATGCATACAATACATATAGACATTAAACCTGTTAGATCATGCTAAATAATACCGTGTCACCAAAACAGTTAACAAATCTTATATGTGACATAAATGATGAGGGAGGGTGGGTGGGTTGGTTTTTTCTTGTAAAATAAAATTTTGAATGCACACAACTGATGTGATGCTGACTGCTATGCAGATAAATCGAAAACCAGAATGAACTGGTTTCTCAAGCATGCGCCAAACTATCCCCCATTCCCTTTGATGTACCAAGGGAACTACTTCAAACGAAAATTACATAATAGTATATCTACTTAGTTCAAAAGGAATTAATTATGATGTGCCATAAAAATATTTATTAAAATAAAAAGCCTGTATGGCCCAAGCATATAAACACGAATTGTTTATTGTTGTGCTCCGTTTGACGGTTTACTTGTTTTATCAGAACTAACACAAATTTGAATTGAAAAGGTCATTTATTATTAAATGACTAAATATCTTAACAACTACATAAATCATAATCAAAAGATCAATTAAACACATAAAACACATTTGAATACATATTAAAGATTAAACACATTTGATCACAATAAGAAATACCTGTTTACAAGAACAATATGTATTTTCAATCCAATCTGTGACAAAAACCGTCAAAGATGAGGGGTAAAATCGCCACCATATTGTGGATTGAGCTATATGAGTTCTAAATATATTGCGATATGAGTTCTAAATGTATTGCGAAAGTAACAATATCCCCCATCCACAACACTAATATTTGTTACAAGTTTGTACACAATAATATAATCAAGTCTGTGAAATAATGCCTTTAAAAAATTGGTCTTTCGTGTCGCCATGATGTTTACAGTACTGAGACCCTTGTTTACATGAATATTCAACAGCCTTGTTCTTATGACCTAGTTAACTCCTGCAGACAGCGTGTCTATCATAACACAGGCGTGTTGTGGTGTTATGTAATTGTCTCAAATATTGTATAATTACCTTGCATTAAGTGAAAATTCACATAAAGAAGCAGGAAAAAACTGAATATAGTAAGGTTTGTTACCAAATCCAAATCGCATGTAACGTTGTTTATTTACAGTTTCCCGAAACAATCTGCAGTTTCCAAGTCCCAGCAATATGACGTGCAATAAACGAATTTAATACAAATGAAGAATATAGAATTTAACCAATGTTACTATTCACATAAATCCAGTGTATATAACGTTCCGTAATCTTATCCACAAGTTTCTAAATATGTTTTTGGTTTTTTCTTGTAAAATAAAATTTTGAATGCACACAACTGATGTGATGCTGACTGCTATGCAGATAAATCGAAAACCAGGATGAACTGGTTTCCCAAGCATGCGCCAAACTATCCCCCATTCCCTTTGATGTACCAAGGGAACTACTTCAAACGAAAATTACATAATAGTATATCTACTTAGTTCAAAAGGAATTAATTATGATGTGCCATAAAAATATTTATTAAAATAAAAAGACTTTATCATTACAAGTTGTAATGCATAATGATTTTTATATATTTCATGTTAGTAAGAGCAAGTAATTTTTAGAATCTGATCATTTAATAATGAATCATAGAATACATTATAAGAAAATAGCAAGGAAAACATTATTCAGACAAACCTATACAACACGAACCAATTTATTGTATTTAAATTTCAATATTTTATTAAATATAATAATAGATGAAAACCGCCAAGTCATTACAGGATTGAAACGTGTTGTCTTTTAACTTTTACATGATAGCCCAGCTCGTATTTATTAAGGAAAAGAAGCTCAAAACTTGTTTTATGTCGAAAAATGATGTGCTTTTTAATTTTGTACTTTTATTAAATTCTAACATTCATATAAATTTTATTGATTTTCACTTCGCTACTTTAAGTAGCTTTATCGATTTTGTGCAGGAGAGAACATTGCTGAACATAAATATCTTACCGTAACGTTAGTTCTGGAACCATTCTGCGCGGCAGGTACGTAAGTGGGTGGGTATTGTTGCATGGGTATGCCATAACCAGGTTGAGCATGAGATGGAGAATGGTATTGTTGCATGGGTATGCCATTACCAGGTTGAGCATGAGATGGAGAATAACCGTATCCAGCTGCGGGATTTTTATTCTCTGGATATGGATAATGACCTTGTCTCGGTTTTGGATAAGTTATTGGGGGTCGCTCGTAAGAACCTTCTGATCTTCTAGATATGTTATCTGATGAAAGAAATTTTCAGTTGAATGTTAGAATCAACAAATATCGTCTACATTTTTCAATGACAAATTATACGTACACGTAAATCAAACAGTACTTATATATTATTTACGTTTTTTGAAACGAGATGTATTTCTCGTCCCTATCTAATCGAAGGGCGCTATGACGATAAAATGCATCGAGTTTCATAAAACGTAAATAATCTGTCTATCACTGTTTTGTATCATTGTGACGTTGCGGTGTTTACTAAACGACGTCTTGACAGCGAGTTGAGATGGGCCCATCCTACGCAAGTAGATTGAGATGGGATTGTACCGCACATAACGGTCAAAAGTGAATGCTGCAAAATAGCGATAAAATATCTAGAACATAAAGTAATTTTATAAAAAATGTAAAAATTTTGTGATTTCAAACAAATGCGGTAACATGCGTACATTTTTTTATCAAAATATTTAATTAATGAAACAAAAGGATGGGATTTCACCTACCTGTGGCCATGTTTTAATATTACTGAGATTCTTATATGATTAGAAATCGTGATTTGATACATTTATCTTCTATTGTAAACATGTAACGACCAAAGTAACTAAACGTGAGAAAGATTATCGTGAAAAACAAAATTTATATGAATTTAGAACATTTATCAGGCAACAGAGTTATTGACCCGTAGAAACCTGTTTTAATCTAAAACGTCTGATAAAGTGGCTGACATATTAAGCCAAAATCGTAACTTCAAGTGATTACTTAATTGTTTCTTTTGTGTTTGTAACATCATTTTCTCCCATCGTGTCAGAATAGTGGTTCTATATATTCAGGGAGACCTGTTGGAGCATATTTGTCTTATAATTTTTATCTGAGGTGTTGAGACGCTTTGAAAATATTTTTCTCACTGCTTTTGCATTGAAACGTATATAAAGGTTTAAATATTTTTTGCAATAATAATTGATAAAATAGGTTGTTACTGGGACAAGATTTATTTAATAACTTTGAAAGTCACAAAGATTAATTGAATGGAAATACTTGTTATAACTGTTAACCTCTGTTTAGTCAGCAGTCACATCATTGCTTTGTCTGCTTTCGGATATGGTTATGGCATTTCCACAAGTCTTACTGTCAGGGAATGTGGGCCTGAGCAATGTTATTCGTGGGTCAAGTTGGACGCCAGCAAAAGTTTCTGACTTTGCACCCAAAGGATCCATTTGGAGTCACCCCATTTCATGTGGCAGAGGTTCGAAATATAACAGACCTTCGAGTATTTCACCTAAAGTTATTAGCAAAGAAAGGAGATGTTAGTAGAAGATTTATGACAAGTCGCAGGCTTTTGACAACATAAACAATAAATAACACATGCACAGGAATCTCTTGCTGAATTAGTCGATCATGTTAAACGTCGTAATAAGTAAATAAAAAATGCTACTTAGCATTAGGGGAGGTTCATCAAAATGAGAAAATGAGAGTAACACAGTGATCTGTGATTCGAATGACAAGAAAACGATGAATAAAACTCAGAACAGAACTCAGTATGTTGAATCTTTTAATGGCTAAATTCTACCTTTTCGTGAGCACATGTCATGGTATACCTGTTTGTCAATCTACTATAATGACAGTGATAATAGTACAATAAACGTCAATATAATGGTACTGAAAATCATTGTCCACGTGTTAATATTTTTAACACTCGTATCTATCATACACTTGCATATCAATTTGTATCTGACTTTAGTATCCTGTTTTGTTCGGTTATTCATATTGACGATGACAACATGTTTTTTAATGACAACACTTGATCCAAATCGTACAAATATTAACCCATAAATTAGGAAGGGACAAAATTTATCCCATCAAATCATCATGCAGTTGTTATTACCCGTAGTGCTCCGACCTCATGTACATAAGAATCAAGTTTCTCTTATATAAATTTCTGTGAATAACGACAGTCCGGAAACCAAAGTTTTATTGTGCAGAAGCCGTTGCATATCGTAACAGTTATTGCAATAATATTATAATTTTCTGTATTGCAATAGTACTGGACATATATCAATTATTTCCTCCTAGTTTCCAAAACACATCAAGTTTGGTGGAGCATCCGGGTTTCAACGTTTGTATCTGCTTGCGTTGCAAGGTCCTAATTACAAGTACTCCTACCACAATTAATGCATTTTGTTTGGGATACCGATGAGGCATTAACAATGTTTGCTTGGCACGCCCTTGTCGTTTTCGTGTCGGAAAAGTGCCTATAAAAGACGTTTTTGATTACTAAGAAATTCAAATACGTATTTTTCAAGTGTAAATAAAATTGACACTTTTTTCATGATATATAAATATAAATAAATAAAAGTGGCTGTATCTTGGAGCTACAAATATAGTCAACAGTGTTGCGTTGTGCATTTTTTCGTCTTTGATTTGCGTTTTCTATTTTGTTTCATTTGGCCACGCGTTTTTTCTTTTTAATTTGATGACTCATAGTATTTCTTGTGCTTTGTTTATTCTATCTGAATAATTTTCCAAACAACGACGGCATTAGGTTGCGACTAATTAAAATAACCGGATTTATATTGTAACATTTATAAGCATATCCAAACCGATATTCTTATAGACTGTAATATGAACATATTTATGCCCTATAGACTGTAATATGAACATATTTATGCCACAGTCGATATTGAACCAACCATTCTGCTCTTTTTGTCTTCTGTTGGCTTTTGCAAAGTTACCTTGTTTTCACATTTAAAATGACTGTCGTCGTCGCACAGATATCCTTTTCAGTAAGTAGCGACAGAAATGCAATATCATGGTTAAAGAATCAAGACAACTTAGCTTTCCGGAAAAACAGAGATACTTTTAATTTTCAGTTTTCTTTTGTCTACATAAAGTGTTAAAATATTCACTTGTAGCTAATCATGTATGTATTTGATTAGGATGTTCATATGTTTTGTTAAATGTTTGAACTCAAACCATTTTCAGACATCATGAGCATTGTTCAAATATTTAGAAGATGAGATTGTCTTTCGATTTGCCAGTTGTTTATGGATTTGGCGTTTTGTATCTTTACTTATTTTCAACTTTGGTAAACTTTGGTCACAATATCTAAGATAATACAATACAGACAGTAAATAGATAATTACAAAAACCAAAGAAAATGCAAAACATCAAATCGTATTGAAATTAACCAAGCAACTGAAATTGTCTCAACGTTTGAATACGATGATAGTTACAGCAATGTATACAGCTATTCCACATGCAACAGATAACCAGGTCAAGACTTTTGCTATATTTGAAGATTTTCTTGCGTTGTCGTAGTTTCTTAAACTGGACTATAATAAAAAAAACAGAAAGGAAACAAAACAAACGAAGATTTGGACAACAGCAAAAACAAAAAAGAGGGTTCGAAAATGTACAGTTGATTATTTTAACGAGAGGATAATTTAATTGCCACAGGAAAAGACTATTTAGGTTGAGTTTAGTCTTAGAATATTTACATTTTGAAAAATCATTAAAGTATTATTCCAAGCGTTGGTGAATGTGCTATGATTTTGTTGAGATTAAAATTTAAAATCCCCCATGAAACGGGTGGTTTCTATGTATTTTATGATTCTTAATATCAATGAATTAAAATTTAAAATCCCAAGTGTTCATTCTTAATAGTAACGAATGATATCCATCGGAAACGTTGAACCTGGCAAGGCTGACAAAATAGATCAAACTTGTGAGATGTCGCATACATATTTTTATCTTTCTTAAATACAAGGATAATACATTTTATTTATATGAAGCTGACTTTTAGAAATTAAAGACTAATGTTGTATTTATACAAACAACACTAGCTGCAATTATGGCAACCAATCCGAGTATTCAACAACAACAGAGACAAGATCGAATTGCTGTGATTATGTAACTGTAAAGGGCTGGATTGTCAACTTGGACAACTGACGATGAAGGCTGAATAACCTAAGGAAATAAAATTTGATTTAATGCCATATGTCTTATGCTATGGAATAACTAAATCCTATTACTTTTGTGCTTATTTTCTGCCTCTTTTCATATTCAGAAAGTAATTAACATAAAGTGGAAGTATCCTATAATTATATAAATTTTACTTTTATTTGCTATAAACAGGATGAAAAATACTGGAATTTCTAGAATTTTCCTGTTTTAAAAATATGTTTGTAAATAATGTTTACATTTTCCGATAATGCACATATGCTGTATTAAATACCTGGCTGAGGACAAAGTGATTACAGAGGGGATACTCTCAAAGAGGTCATTATCAAACAGCACCCAAAGTTTTAATAAGGGAATGTAAACATTTTACATGTACTACAGAAGATCTCGATAGCGTCGTAGTAGGTGGTATGTTATCAATGTTCCTATTTTCTGTAGTAGATGGTTGTTGATACCCTGTTGGTAGCTGTTGTTGATTTTTGGAATGCTGACACACAGCTTAAAGATATGGAGGTGGCGGTTCCATGAAATATATAGTTGGTAGTTGTTTTTGATCCTATAACTTATGAAAAACAAATATTTAAATATAACTTTGATATGAATTAGGATGCAAAACCTTAAGAACGAACAAAAAGATAAAACTACAATTAAGAAATAACGAACACTTGTAAAAAGTGGCTCTTTAGCTTGCAATGTTTGAATTAAGTTTAACGCTATTTTTACATGTAACAAATTATCAGCTATATCAAGGCTCAATTGTTAAGGGAGAAACCCGGTGAAACCCTGGGCACTAAAATCGAAATGCATGTAATTGAAGGCTTAAGTCGAGCACACCCTGCCCGAACATAGACATGATAAAAGAAAACATGCAACGTTTGACATATGAGTGACAACTTTGAATTATAATGCTTGCAAAAAGGAAGTACACTTCTTTTATCCCTTGTCATTTTCAGCCATTTTTCTTGCGCCCGTTTTTGCCTAGCTACATTTTTTTTGTTCTCATTATTTAATCACTTTAAACTTAACTTCTTTTGTCGTCTGCAAATCTCGGCATCCATGTGAAAAGGTTTGAAATTTGAGGGTTTAGTGGAAAGGCGTTTTTATTTAAATATCGCAAAAAATAAGTGTATCATATTCCAAATAGCCATAACTTATATCAAGTAAAAAGCTTTGAATGGTATTTTTTGTAATTTACAAGTTAAATGCAATAAACACTGCATATATTTGTAAAGACAATCAGTATTTAAATTAATCGTAGATTTTTTCCTGTTTTGAAGACTGACTAAACGTATTTAGTATAGACAATGGTCTCTAAAAATGTGGCCTTCTAGACCCTCACATGTAAGAAATATATATACTTATAAAAGTTACTTAAATACAAAATCGTTACAGAGCTTTTTCGCAGGTTCGAATTAATGGGTGTATTTCACCATAAATCTCAATAATCCACAAAAACGCCTGACTTTTAGCAATCAAGTGTGTCTTGTACAATAAAAAGTTGACGGGTCGATAAAAAGTAAGTGAAAACATTACCATGAGTGATTATTGAATTCAGTATAAAAGAATTATTTGTGTTATTCATTAACTCTTCGAAAACACTTTATAATATATAAGACACATAATATTGTATTAGATTAAGGTAGTGTAAAAGTAACCATTGAATTCAACTTAAATGCAATCATGTGCTATTTCAAACATGGGTAAGATACGTTAATGTTCCAAATGTTTGTACAAATATATTAACAAGCAGTAAAATATGACGTTAAAATATATAGGTTACTAAATTTAAATGTAGCAAATGAAATATCAGAAAATTTACAGTCTGATAATAATACTAAATTCTAATATACAGGTGAGAAAAATAATACCATAGCTATTATAAAACAATCAAACTATTTTCAAGTTGTCAAATTTGAACAGCACATATGCAGTCATTGTAATTTGAGACGATTGAGAGTACAAGGTCACATTCACATTTATATCAGTATGCCAAAAATTTTTAAAGGTCAACTGGTTACAGGTTTTTACCTAAGTTTTAATGTAAGAATTCTGCATAAAGCATTCTTGACAAGATGTTTGTTCTCGGTTAAACGTTTTTGTTCGGGCATTGGTTTACTAATGTCAAGAACATTCATATCTTATGAAGTGACGACAGTTTTTAAATCTCTCAAGCACCATTGGTTAATAGTTTAGCGTAAACAATGTCCTTAAAAGGTATATTGTTTACCTATCCTACATATAAATTACAAACAACAGATACTTTAAAAATACACTCTGCAGATGTAAGACCTCCAAGATGGTCAGAGTGGGGAAACGCTCCTACCCATGTGGGGTACTGGAGTAGGCCAACGTTACATCGGAGTAGCCCGGTCGTTAGTAGGACATATGCTGCCGAGTCCTTCGACCAGGTATCCCGAAGTCCGGGCTTCGACAAAACCACCATGGTGGAGTCCATGGACTACTAACCCTAACAACCGTCCGACCGAGGGTATTAGTTTATCAGTGTAGGACGTTAAAAACCACCCATCATCATCATCACTTTAAAAAAACCCATAAAATGGGAAATGCAGCTAAGAGACGGTTAGCTTTTTAGAAAAGCTTAACTTGTATGTAAACATAATAGAGTGTACTTGCAAGGGAGACAAGTTAAAAGGTCGATAATCACAGTAATTCAGAAGTGGGGATCCAAAAAGGAAATCTACAATGAACATGTAAATTCAAATAACAGATAAAAATGGACTGTTTACCACCCTTTTTACACTTTCTTACTCTATATAGTTAGGTTTTGTTCGAAATAAGCCAATATTCTGTTTCTAATTTACAAAACACATATTGACATAAATCTGTGAAATGCATAGTGTAGAGCTATTTTAAACTGTCAATATGTTGATTTAATAAAAAAATAAAATTGGCACTGTTGCAAGGGCTTAAAATATTAACTTGAAATGTTAACCTTAAAATAGATTCAACTAGATCCTCCCTTATCATATATCTATATTCTCTAAGATTCTGATGTTACTCTATATAGTGACTTGTTCCTAGTACTAATATTTTAATGTAATAATACCTTGAGAAAATACCAATAAAGCGTAAATCATAACTTTTGGATTTACAACAAGAACTTAGCAGCCATAAATTCAAAATTGTAAAACTTTAGAATGTTTTATATGAGAAATTTCCAACTGTTTTCTGTCTCAAGATGTGAATGTCTTTTGTGTAAAATCATCGCATTAATTAAGATACAATTGAAGTACGTCTAATTTGGAAAAATCAGGAAGTGAAGTATCATGTTGTTGTGGAATTTAGAAATAAATCGTAAACAATTATACATATTCAAAACAATATCACTAGTGGAATCTAGGTAACCAGATTGTGTTTTGGACATATATGGGTTATTATTATTTTAATTTGCAATAAAACTTTGGTAACCATCTTTCATTAACCCTACATGAAGCCTCATTGTTATTTACTTTTACAAGTGACTAACTAGGGCAGATAATAATCTTGTTACCTATTTTTGATGACAAGGAAGTTGACATTAATTTAAGGTAAGTTTTTATATGTGTGCTATTGAAAACATATTGTGACGTTAATACGATAATATTACAATTAACAGTACAATATGTATTGTCTCATCTGCAAAAAATACAACCGGTCGCATACTATATAATTGCTTTAAACTACTTTTGTTTCAGTTTTAATACAACGCAGTAATAAATTTAAAATTGTAATTACTTTATGCAGTTTTCTATGAACAACCAAATCCTAACATATTTATATCTATAAATGGCTACTAGTGTGTGCTATATATTAGAAAAAGACACGAACTATTTGCATTTGAAAACGAGACCAAAATCAATATTGTGCTGTTTGATCGGATTGTCGTGTTACTAAAAAAGAAATGTGAAGGACATTCGTAATATCGGTTTATTTTAAGACTGTTAGCCAAAAATGTTGTTCTAACATTAGATGATCGGATTACCATTGATCGGATCATATGATAAAACCAATTAGTAGCAATGAAATAATTAGATAGAAGAATGTCAGTAAGAAAATATATATTCTGTTATATTATTAACAATAAACGCGTCAACTCTTCTTAACGTTTAAGATCTTAAGTACTTAAATGGGAGTAAATGGTAATCTTGTACTTCTGTATATAAAAAAAAGAATGAAGCCGAGTTCAGGCCGACGTATTTTGAGCGAATAAATACAAATCATCTTAATTTAAGCTTCTTTGTTTGAACGTTTTACCAGGTGGTTGTAAATTGGTTTATCATGGGCATATGAGTAGAACATGGCTGCTAGGGACACTAAATTAAAGCAACGTCGAAGTGCAAAAGCATATATCGGATGAAAAGCTTAGCTCGAAGTTACTTTAGGAGAGGGCTGCACTCTACATATCCCGGCGATTTTATTTACCAAACCAGAGTTGTTTTAATTGGCGTCTTCAGCGCCAGATTCTTTTTAGCCTTTTGATTCGTGCTGTATAGGGACATGTACCAATAAAATTTCAAAACCTATTAGAAAATTGTACTATATATTAATACTACTAAATGGATTTACATGAATGAATGTTGGTCTGAAAGTTGAATTTATTATGACGATGTTGTCCTTTTTGCTCTGTTCTAATGGTATTTCAGATGGTTTATGTCAGATCTAAAACATGACCTTTAAACCTAGATTTTCTGAAAAGAAAGTGAATTTTTATAGTGGCATTTATTTCGGAAGCTTGTTTTCTAATAGAAGGTTTTAAGTTGTGATGATATTTTGAGAGAAAGGTGGTATGTCATGTAATATTCTGGATATATATTGCATCAGCCAAGCTAAACTTAATGTAATAGAGCTGCTAACTAATTTGCAGAAATTTGGTAGAAAATCTTAAACAACTGAATGTGTGTTTTCACTCCTCTAAGAGAATTTGCACCAGCAACCTTGACCTCAAATGCATAAATTTTCTTTAGCTTAAAATCAAAAGAAAATAGCAAATGCCCATAAATGAATGGATAGATCATCAAAAACATAAGATTGTGGTGAAATCACACGGTCATAGGCTTTATGAATGCTTATTGTGCGCTTTGGGGGAGGAACGTCGACCTATTCGCTACTAACATTTACCTTTCCCTGGAAGAAAAACTATAGTAGCCATAGATTTGTCTACATGCGTCACACAAGCAATTTTGATTCCCCCCCCCCCGATATGCAACTTTCACATAGATCTTACAATTAGCGGTGTGTCAGAACATTTTTCTCTTGAACCCGGTCATGTTAATCATGACAGTCTTATTTGTTGTGGGATTTTTCAGTGCGATGCACAACACACACTCTATATCAATATTGTTTACTGCAATACAGGTTTAAATAGAAAATTTGACACTCCATTTGCCAATATTTCGAGTATTCATATAAATTAGTTACAATCAAGGATGCATGCAAAAGGTACTTCAATTTTTGAAATAGGCATGGTCTATACAAGTAACTTTGAATACTTTTGGATCAGCAGCACCGTTTCGATAATGTACTTTGTAATGAATCACAGCGTACAATTCCAATTGCGCAATTCATAGTTTCTTTGTCGAGCTTAAGGCTTTAAGAGTTTTTTTTTTAGCAATTTACGTTTACAGAAGTACACTTCAATTTGTTGATCGTGTTTCAAGTGCTTCACAACAGATGGACCACATGTTATGTTTGCACCTTAAACTTTAGTTCGAAGCAAAGTTCAGCTGCAACATTATAGTTTCTCAATTGAACCGCTGCATAAACTCGACTTGGAAAGTTTCTCTAGTAAGCTACACTTTGGGGTTACGTGCTAAAGTGTTTGATTTAAGGTTTTACACTTCTGGGTCGATGTGAAAAAGCGTACCTTTTTTAAATTTGGAACCTCAAAGCGCATTAGTACATTTTGCTACAATTGTTTCATGATCAACAGCCATTTTCGAAGTTTTTTCTCCTGGAATAACACTCTTTGTTAAGTGATAAGAGGACAAGCCAGCGCACACATACGTGAACTTTTTACATAACATACCAAAGTAACTATTGAAGCACATAACTGTTGCTTTTATAGCTAATGGCATGTGATGTTTTACTTTTAATAATTCCCCTTGTGTGCCTTAAATGATTGATTAAGTTCAGCAACAAATCTAGCTATTAGGTCCATAGCAAATCTACTGTTCAACTCGCTTTCTGTTATTTACAAGATGACGTATATCTCGCAATAGTTGAATATTTGTACCCTGGGCGTTTTAAACACCGATATAGGATTTACTATCACCATCGTTTAGTTCAGTGGTGCAGTTTCTAACGTCTTCTGACTCATTCCCGATATATATATATATATATATATATATATATATATATATATATATATATATATATATGGTCTAAAAGAATGCTGCTGAACCAGTACACTTATTTAGTATCGGATCGACAAACATGACGATACAGCATAAACAAAAAATAATAATATACAAGTCTAGAAGATTATACAACGATACATATGACGGTGTTTCTTGTCATAAATTTAGACACAGACTGACCAACGAATGGCCTTAGTCATTGAGTGTCAATATAAATAAATAACGTAAACCATCATAACATATTCATCTTAAACTTTCTCATTTTAAATGAACCCAAAACTTTTTTAATAGTTGCTTCTCAGTCCGCTAACCGGGGACGTGCCGTGCTGTTACTTGGCTTTGCTCAAATATTCCAACAAGATGTAATCAAAATTATCAAGGTGACAAATTCATTACGCCAGACGCGCGTTTCGTCTACATAAGACTCATCAGTGGCGTTTAACTATAAATGTTTAAGATATTCTTCATTGGGAGATGGAATAATATTTTTTCATTGAGAGATGGAATAATATAAGTCCGCTGGGATCGTGTAAATACACAATACAGGCAGTTCAAAATATTATTTTTTAGGGTCTAAAAGAATGCTGCTGAACCAGTACACTTATTTAGTATCGGATCGACAAACATGACGATACAGCATAAACAAAAAATAATAATATACAAGTCTAGAAGATTATACAACGATACATATGACGGTGTTTCTTGTCATAAATTTAGACACAGACTGACCAACGAATGGCCTTAGTCATTGAGTGTCAATATAAATAAATAACGTAAACCATCATAACATATTCATCTTAAACTTTCTCATTTTAAATGAACCCAAAACTTTTTTAATAGCTGCTTCTCAGTCCGCTAACCGGGGACGTGCCGTGCTGTTACTTGGCTTTGCTCAAATATTCCAACAAGATGTAATCAAAATTATCAAGGTGACAAATTCATTACGCCAGACGCGCGTTTCGTCTACATAAGACTCATCAGTGGCGTTTAACTATAAATGTTTAAGATATTCTTCATTGGGAGATGGAATAATATTTTTTCATTGAGAGATGGAATAATATAAGTCCGCTGGGATCGTGTAAATACACAATACAGGCAGTTCAAAATATTATTTTTTAGGGTCTAAAAGAATGCTGCTGAACCAGTACACTTATTTAGTATCGGATCGACAAACATGACGATACAGCATAAACAAAAAATAATAATATACAAGTCTAGAAGATTATACAACGATACATATGACGGTGTTTCTTGTCATAAATTTAGACACAGACTGACCAACGAATGGCCTTAGTCATTGAGTGTCAATATAAATAAATAACGTAAACAATCATAACATATTCATCTTAAACTTTCTCATTTTAAATGAACCCAAAACTTTTTTAATAGTTGCTTCTCAGTCCGCAGACGTTTGTATATAATTTACTTACTGTGACTGCATGACAAGTAACTTTGTCATCCTATATAATATATACAAAAATGCTGAATTAGATTACTGTCAGATTAATACGTATTGGTTACGAAAATTCCATCGTCACACGCTAGTACACATGTACTATGTCTATGTCTAAGATTCACCCCGGTTAATGAAGCTATATTTTAATATAGCGGATTTGGCCGAGGGGTCTAGACCGCTGGACATAGTGCAGGCGAATTGGTGCCACAGTGTCACAACGGTGTGAGTTCGAATCCCGCTGAGGGAAAGCAAAAATTTGACAGTGTTAAAAATCTAATTCAAACAGTGTTGGGCTTAATTTGTAGACGTATATATATATATATATATATATATATATATATATTCCACAAACATGTCATAAAAGTCCTTCGGATTTTGTTTGTGAATGAGCTGGTCTTGTTGATATACCGATAAACCTATTGAAAACGGTGTTCAATCCTTATAATTCTTAAAATTGCAGTAAGAAATTAATTTTCCTAAGACCAACTCGCTCACAAACATATCATAAAAAATCCTTTGAACTTTGTTGGTGTGTGAGTTGATCTTGTTGATATACTGATAGATCCATTGAAAACGGTGTTCAATCCTATAGAAAAGGAGTTGCCCCACTGTTATACCTGGGGTTATTGTAGCGGACATCAGTTTCAACATTTACAAAACTCTGGTTTTCAACTTTCAAACTCTACAATTTTTTCTATTACAAGATTTTTCGTTGTTGCTTTTAGGTCTTGTATATTGTATGTGACAATAACCGAATAAACTTTGTTTGCTAGCCTTTCACTTGAAGACACTTTTACGGGAATAATATTACATTAAACCTGCATGCAAACTTGTGGACGCAACAACGTAGTCGGACTGGGAGATTGGTTAACATCCACCACTGTAAGTAGTTTATCACAACTTTGAGTGACTCTAGAATAAAAACATTTTGCGTAACATTATAACAGGTTCAGATTCAAGCTCTGTATCAAACTGAGATATCTTACCCTAATATGCTTGCGGTATGTAATTTCTGAAAACGTTTTGGAAAGAAGTGTCCTTTATCTGCCCATTCTTGTCTTCAGATTTCTTACACAGCCTCTGAATTCACAGTTGTTTTGCTTAAAATTGTGCAAAATGACTTGTAATGAATATGCAGGGAAATGTACCAAATGTATCATATTTAATTGATAAAAGACAATTGCACGTCTCCTGTGAAATTAAATGAATTTTCGGGTACTAAATGTAAAGAGATAAACAAACCATTTGTTATCAAAACAGTCTGATGATGTTACATTTTAGTTTCTCAAAACTTTTCGCCATAGGTAACTTTCAAAATCGCGTAGAAAACTAAAAACAATTTGGGATTAAAAACTTCTGGATATCTTTAAAAAGAATGATATTCTTAACTTATGTTACCTTAATAAAAGTCATTCCAGAAATTCTTCATTTCTTTGTTTTAAAAATTTACATTTAAATTTTCCAATGTACAGTGAAATGTAGATTTCTAGTAAAGAATTTTGTCCGTTCGCATATATGTGCTTATTTATTCTTGCATTTGTGAACCGAACTACTAAACAGGTGCTTTTAAAATTTTGGATTTTGTATTGCAACACATAGCAGTAGACATTTGAGCCGTTTTTAGCGAATTTGATCCAAAAAGTAGCTTTTTAAGTGTCATGACATTTAAGAGGACCAACCAAAGTTCAGAATATGTAAGAAAATAGTACTTAAAAACAAGATCGTCCTGTTTATATTAGTCTATATTAAAACAACTAAATGTATTTTAATGAATGAAACATTTTCTGAAATTGGATTATATTGAGACAATTTAGAGTCTTGATTTGCTTTGCTCTGTTCTAATGGTGTTTAGGATGTTTTTGTCACATTTACTACATGAACTATAAAACAAGATTTTCTGAAAAGAAACTAGTATCTTTCGTGTGGGTTTACCCATGAATCCAGCTTTCTTTTCAAATGTTTGAAAATTGCGATGAGATATTTAGAGAACGTAGGCGTGTCATGTACGATTCTGGATATAAATGGTTTAGGTCACGTTAAACTTAAACATTTTGTGTTAAACACTAAATTTTATTCACAATAATCTGTTATATTTATTGTTTATGTTTTAGTGTTATTTAAAACTAAAAGATGCAATAAATATGTGCGATTTGATAACACACATTTTGAAAAATAAATCAGATGAAGGGTTTGCTATTTAGCATACCCTTATTGTAATGAAGTTTAATATATTTTTCTTCAAATTGCATCTGATAAAATCTTTACGGATTAATTTTGGAAGAACACATGCAGTATCCACGTAACATTATAAATTGCTTGGAATGTTTACACTTTTTGATGATTGGACAAGTTCAAAAACTGCTCTATGTTTTGCAAGAAAAGAAATATAGGTGTCATATTACCATTAATTTAGACGATAAATCAAATTAAAAATCTATTTTAGATTTATACATATTTCCCAAAATTCGAAAAGTAAAATTATGACTGTTCTTAAAAGTATCATAAATTTCGAAATTTCATGACATTACATATTGAGTTTCTTATTTCTAGTTTATTAATCCTGAGAAATTTACCGGGGATTTATTTCCAGCGATAAAAGAACAAGTTTGTCAAAATTTCCTCTCTGTTTTCAGACCATTTCTTAAAATTCCAAATATGTGCCATTTACATGTTATGGTTCTTCAAACGTGTTTCATGTGAACGGTTATTTAAACAAAATTGAAAAAAATGTATTCTTCCCAAAAAGCGCACTAATGTATTTTTTTTTTAATATCTATGGTTTTTGCTTTGTTGTAGCGCAGACCTTCAATCTATAGATGTATCAAAAGTCGGCTTAACTACAGTTATTTGATAATTGGCAAATACAGTTATGAATTATATGCATCGTCTTTACGTAGACAAGAATCCTATGTCTACTAAAAGACATAAATTTAGCAAGTTTATGATACACATTTTTAACTCGCATGATCATGCAGTTCAATATTGGTACTTTAACTGACAACTGAACGATTTTTAATGTATACACAATATATTATTGTGGTTGACATTAAACTTGTTTAACATTTAAAACTGGATGTGTTATGTGTTAACCTCAAAATTGATGTTTAACAATTATGTGAAGACGAATCGTATGTGGCTACCAGAGAGACTTGATCAAGTCCCAGTCTTGTCTTGTTTCTTCGTTTAATTTTTAATAATAAATTTTTTTTTCATTTTAATTTATGTTCATATTTTTGCCTTGTAACGGTTAACACAGAAGATTTCAACGAAGTCATTGTCTGCAGAAAATTTTTCTTCTGCATAAGTGTCATTTTTATCGTGTTGGACAGTTTGTATAAATCGTAATATCTTGCATGGAGATCCAACCAGAGCAACTTAGTTTTGTCAAGAATGTCACGTCAAATCTTTAATCACTTGTGCCATTGTGTTGACAATTGGACAGTTGTGTCATTACGTTTGTCAAAGATTCTAATTTTCCATGAGTATATATCCCGAGGAAGGTCTAAGTAGGAAGTCGAGCTAAATTTATTGGTGGTAACTTTAATTTCAAGCCCTCGAGAGTAGACAAAAAATATTCACCGGGTGTAGCATTCAGTAACACGATATCATTTATATACCGTAATTTGAATTTAATGTTCCTGACCATTGTCTTTTCTTTCTTTTTCAGTAGTCATTTAAGAAAGTACAAAAAAGAGTACAATAACGGAGGTAAGGAGGGCTACAATTAGTTCACATTGGGATTCGAATAGATTAAAAAAGCATCTTTCTGACACGATCGATATCAATAAAAACGTCTTACATTTGACATATTCAATTTTCATTGTATTTATATTGTTAGTTAAACTCATTGATGATGAAGTAAGTTCTGTCATGACTAATTACTGGTTATTTATATCCTCTTATACTGTTTTTCTTAACAACACCGTTTTATCAAATCTTTAAGACTGGTTTTATCTGCATATAGTGTCGGAAAATCAAAAGTTTAAATGCTGATACATTCTTAAAAAGACACAAGACCTCTAGATGTCAACCAATTTAAATTTAAAAGTATCCACATGTCATTAATGCCACTCCTGGAGTAGGTATTGTAACTGTATTTTGGTATGTTGGTATAGATGTATGTGTAGTATTGTTATCTAATATACAATTATTTACTTTAAAACAGAAACCAAAGTATATCTATACATATTTGTAACTTAGGATCACCCTATTTGAAAGCGTTGTGGATATGTTGGTTTTACCAAAGTTGTTGGCATAGTCCTCCATTTAATCTATCAATATTTAACCAAGTTTAATTTTTAAGAAAAATCCTGATCATTAGATCGGGATATGGCAAACGAGCTGGCGGGCGGATTTGGGGTCCGTCGGGTCAAGGTCAAAGTCACTTTACTAAAAATAGAAAAAAGTTTCCCGCCAATAACTTTACTTTGGATAAACCAATCTTCCTGAAACTTTGGTTGCAGCAAGATGGAATGAAGAACTAGCTTGGGATTGGATTTTAGGGGGCCAGTCGTGACATTGTCAAGGTCACTGTTACTAAAAATAGAAAGACAGTTTCCGTCAATAACTTCAGTTCGAATTAATTAATCTTGCTGAAAATTTTGATATAGCAAGCTTGCCTGAAGACCTAGCGTACGATTGGAGTTTGGGCCAGTCGGGTCATGGTGGAGGTCACTGTTACTTTTATTGTTAGTTTTTGTACATATTAAATGAATAAATGAATAAATAAATAAATAAATAAATAACTAAATAAATTGTATTTTATATAACTCGGTCAAATTAAACAGCACATATGATGAAATATGGTTTACATTCCATTGGATCATGTTCAGATGAATGCTAACGTATGAAGGAGATTTTAATCAATATTAAATGTTTTTATGTCTCAATACATTACACTTTAGCTGCAGTTTTATGTGAAAGTAAATTTCAGAACATTTAATCACAGTTGTCTTTATTAGGTAAAACTCGAAGGATTTATTATATTCATTATATTTGTAATATTTTAAATAATTCAGATTGTAGCGACATGAGTGACGTATCGTCTACTGAGTACCTACGTTTGATCAAATTTTCATTTGATACTTCTTCGAATGTACTGAAAGCCTACACAAATACCAAGCTTATTGTACCACAATACGGGGGAAGTTTTATTCGTTTTCTCGACAAAAATAAGCACGAATTCTATCATAAATGGCAATCAAGGATTGCTAGCTGCATGTGTAAAAACAACCTTGTACCAAAAGACGGAGAGATGCCACAATGGATATTTGAAAAAGTATATGAAATTCAAAGCGGTATAAAATGTTCCCAACAAAGAAACAATTTATCAAAAGCCTTTGCAGAGTTTTATCAAAACAAAATATTACTTTATATGAGATGGATGTTTCTGTTATTAATTATTTTCTTAAACAAACTTCTTTGTCTAACTCTGATACAGAAAATATAATCACTATGCGAAATGAACTTTGCCATGCTTGGAGCACTGAATAATTTAGAAAAGTTGAATGCGAAAACATTTGGAACACATTAGAAAGGGCGGCACTTTCTTTGCCTTCTCAGGTTGAACAAACATACCCGAAGTTAATTAAAGATCTCATAAAGACAACTCGAAAGTATGATGTAGACAAAGAGGAAGAAACCAAGCTTCGGGAGGAGATACGTTTACAAATAATTGTAAGGAAACATTAGTTGATTGTTAGTTTCTATAGGAATATGATAATTTATGATTTTCGTATTATAACAACAACATTGGTTAAAATTATGGCAGCTTTAATTTTGTTAATTTTATCGGTTTTTTGCAATACCTAGCGATAATAACGGTATATTTTACATCATTTAGAGGAAAATTCCAGGAGTTTATCTTCCTGTTGTCCGTTGGTAATTTTATCAAATTTACTTGAACTAAAGGGGCCTCGGTGGCCGATTGGTTAAGGTAGTGTGTCCACTATTGATCGACTCCAATCTTAATTGACAAGGATTGCCAGTTCTGTTATAAAACATCGCGGGTTTCTCCGGGTACTTCGTCTTTTTTCCCAATAAAAACTGAATGCCACAATATAGCTAAAACATTGATGAAAGTGGCGTTAAATACCATTCCAACAAACAAGCAGCAAATAGTTGAACTAAATTCTTTAATGATCAAATCCTTTAGATTTTAAAAAATTTTGTTAAATATTAAAAAAGATAAGGAATTTCTCTTGAACAGACATTGTTTCATGAAGTTTTTCAAGAGGTTTTTTTATTTATTTATTCAAACAAACAAAGATTGTTTCTTTCCAAGTTTCAATTTAAAAAAAAACACATAGAAAAACCTGTAAAAATGATGGACAGATCACACAGACTTATTACAAATCTAAGATTATCAATCGTAAATGTACGCGTATATAAATACGTAAATTGGAAATTGCTTATATTATTGTGTCTCATCTATTTTGATATATTTACATAACGAATGGTTAAATCACGATGTTTAAAATGTCGATGGTAATAGACTCGGGTCCATTGCGTTCCTCGAAAAAAACATGTCGATTTGTTAAACTATCATTGTTTGACCTTTCTGTGTGACAAATAAAATAACGATTATAAAAAGAACGTTTAATTTCGAAAACATTTTACTAATATTATCCAACACAGTGCAATAAACGCTGTGTGATAATTTGAACATCACACAAATACAGATGCCCCCTTAAGAATAGATTTTGCAACAAACATCTGAGTCTTCCCTTCTTTCAACTGCCTGAATTCCCTGTGGGGCAAAAATAAACAGGAACGTAAGAAAATTGATTACGTTATGTTTCCTACGCAATGTATGTTCAAGAAGATACATTATATGGCGTAAACACGCAGTTCAGTAGATGCAACGAGAAGTCACATAAAGTATCACTAAAGAATTTTCAAATTTGCAGGGCGGCTAATTTATATAATGACTAAACCCTTGGACGAAATGTATTTATACAAGCACCAAATCATATGAAGTGTACTTATTTTGTTTGTAATATTTATTAGGCGAGTGTCTACGATATAGTTCAAACAAATAAAACTAACACGTTAAACAATGTTAACACAACTGATAAAGCCATAAAGCGATATTGTAATGAGACAATCCTCCAATAACTTGTAATAAAGAAGGAACTCAAAGATAATTGAAATCAATATGTTAACTACTGATACATTGTCCCTTTCTTTTTTAGCAGTTACACGAAGATCAAGCAGACACAATCTCGAAATTCAAAACCGAACTAGTAGAAACTTTTTCAACAGGAATGATTGACTTGAAGAGAGACGTAGCAGATATATGCAAACATGAATCCGAAATGGATAGGTCGCACATATCTGAAGAGGCATGTCGAATTATTTCAGAAACAAACAAATGTTTCTCGTCCTTAAAGAATGAGCAGCAATGTTTGACAGAGAAATTGGACGTGTTGAGTAAACAGAAAGGTAAATCTATTTTTTAAACTTAATTTAGATGATATTTGTTCATACCAAACAAAGACTAAAATAATAATGTAAATGAAGATTAGTATGTGCTACTTTAAACTTCAAACAACATTGACATATCTGTTTATCAGAACCTTTTTTTGCTATTTGCCTATTTTCGATAATTGCTCTTAAAACATTTAGATTTTAGAAACATTATTTTCTAGATTTGTATGATGTTGGCAGGACATGTACAGGAGAAATTATGCAAAGCATATTGACTGCTCAAAATAAAGTAGAAACGACGATTGAGGGAGAATGTAAAAAAATGAATTCTTCCATGAATGAAGCTATGACAAAGAGTATTCAGGAGGTGTGCAGGTGATATAACTTACAATTGGTGAACCATCTTCAATGATTAACTAAAGACGATATAAGTTTTTTTTGCGACCAGCAGCTATAGTCCTTAAAATTCCGCGATATAATGCACATTTTATTTCGATTAGATGAGAAGTCGGGTTGCCAATTAGAAAGAATATCCCCTATTTAACCTTATACAATAAATATATATTCTTAGTTTATAAATGTCATCTTGCTTCTTTTAATATTTCTTCTTTTATTGACAAAATTTACAAAATGCCGCTTTATAATGGGTTAAAATGTCTGCTGATGTACAACAAAGTGGTGTGAAATAACATAAATCTTTGTTTTAGCAACCCTATCTTTATTTAGGCTGATATTTCGTCTATCACCTTTTGCTGGTCGTCCATTACATTTAAAGTTCTTTAATAAATTACTGGCCAATTCAAGACAGAATTATGAAGATTAATTTATGTAGATTCTTTATTCCATTTTGAAAGGGCGAAAAACAAGGCCATTCTTACTTCTGATTAAATGAAATAAAAATGCTAAGTGAAACTACAAGTCCTTATGTTTAGTAACATGTTTAAAGGTGATCATCTACAATGAGTCCTAAACCAATCATAAAAGTTTTTTGTATTTATACTTCATTCAAAGATCTCTAATTCCGTTCTAAATTTAAACATGGATTCAAAGAGTAATCCTATTTTTTTCTGTCCCCTGAATGTGAATGTGAATTTTATTTAAAAAAGGAAAAATAACATATTTTGTGTCAAAAATTTTATTTTGCACGTATCTATCTATGTAATTCCTGTTAGCGATAAAAAGCTTAAAAAAATACAAAGGTTCATTGTAGTTCGAGTAGACAGATTTTGCATAGTTGTTTTGGTTAATGTATTATTGTAACTTTTTAAAATTACAAATGATATTGATTAATTAATGTTTAAATCTCAAATACTTTCGTATGGAGATCCACAGGAGTCATGGTTATACGATAAGATACGACAATATTTTCGTTTGTTTCCATGCACAATACGATAAGAAAGAACAAATAATTCTGTAGCATGCATGAGAAATAAAGGTGAATACAACCGTTTCTATTTTGAGCGCATTCACGAGATAATGCATTTTAGTAATATTACAGTTGTGTAATAAGATACAAAATAACAAAAATCACACGGCTGCCAAGTGACTGCTGAGAGCGAATAGGGAGTGCCTTTCGTGTGTTTATAATGCAAAAAGTCCTGTTAAGAAGCTTATCGCTCGACGTGTTTCGAGAATGCCAAGCATTTTGAACTATCGTTCCGTGCCTTATTTTCAAAACTTTTCTAGTGGCATTCATTGTTCTGCCTTTATAATCATCCACCGTTTGTAAATATGTTCTTGTCCTATTCCTTAAGTAACTATGAAATAAATTAAATCAGGAGCTAAAATACAATTAGATGGAACAATCTTTTGAACTTATCGTTTTGGTTACTGAGTATTAAATCTAAATAACGGCTTCTAGAGACATTATTTTAGTGTGTCCTAGTACAGACGTATCATTCGAGTGATCTACAGAAACCAATGAAAAAGCCAAGTAATTAAATTTATATTCCTAATATTCTAAATTGTCATCATTCATCTTATTTAGACATTATTCTGCCAACATTAATTAGTTTACATTAAATATTAGTCCTAACATAAAATTACAGATGAAAAGAACATTTACTAGACTTTTTTTTTTTACATTTCAAAAATGTGTCTATGCTATTTCATGGTAACTAAATGTGGTTTCTCGCTCATGACAAAAGTATTACGAAACTTTCAAGAAATGTTATTGGAAGATTTACATAAGTTAAGTATTTCAGCTAGTGGTTTATTTTGTTATTGTATTTTGAAATTTAGTTATTTGCTAAATGAAACATTGATTTTAAAAAAAGTTTAGAGAAGATATAGCTTCAAACAAAAGAAAAAGAAAAAAAGATGATGAGAGAGCTTAAGGTCATGAAAACAACGGCAGCTGCAACTCAAACTAAAATATGTATGTTCAGTAGCTTTATCATATATCTCTTTGTTGAAAAAATTCAATGAATGCCAGCCCGAGTTTCTTCTGGGTAAATTAGTAGATATTGTTTTTGAGCAAATCTGGTTTTTTGTTTTTTAAGAGAAAACTACAATTTAATTTACGAGTTTTATAATGATATAATTTGGCAGTAATTTGGAAGTTATATTCCTTTTAGCTCCAAACATTTTGAACTAATGTGAACAGCTAATTTATCTTAGCGTAAAAACATTAATTTATGCATTTTGCTATTACAATTACTAAGTGTGCGTAAACTAAACAGTTTTTATGTGGTAGAAAATAATGCGATTCGCACACAAAGGTAAACTAAGTAATTTTCTCACAATATATTAATAATTAGATTATTAGAAGATTAAACCTCTAGAGTGAATTTCATGAGCCTGTATTTAAATAAGTTTCTTTTTTTATGACTGTAAAACTGGAAAACTGTAAAATGTATTGATCGATGTGGTAACTTTTTATGATTTCTTGAATAGTTTTTTTTCATTTTAATTCTTGGTATTAAATTGCTTTCATCGATTTTTACGATACAGATTTTATTTCAGATAATTTTTACAGAGACACAATTGTTAAAATATAGGTTTTGTTATGTAGATAATATTCTATGTATTAGTGACTTGTTGACTTGTGCATTGCATTTATCCAAATGATCTTCTCAATAACTATCTTTCGCTTCCTTTAATTCTTGACCTAGCACTGATTTTGGCTATGTATAACAACGGGTGTCACAGACTATTCTTACCATTATGGAAGACCTTATATAAAGCCTCTGTTCAAATGGGTTTGCTTACTTGTTTAATGCTGGTTCCGTTCGCGAGTTTATTCCCCGCGCAGAACCAAGCAAAAAATGAGTCCTAAAACAATAGCAATAGGCCGCTGAAGTTGTTTTTCTCACATGTAAAGTAGGCGACGTTTTTTCTAGTGAACGCTAAATAAAAAAAAATTCGATTATACGGTGGCTGTCAGTGAAGCAACTTCTGTGAACCGGAAGTTTTAAGGTCGTCTAATACTGATGAAAACAAAAACAAAAGCGAAAATTAAATAGCTAAACTCGGTAAAGAATTTTCACCTGAAACTCAAAAACTGCAGAACGTTGGAGACCTGAATGCCTTGGATACGTTAGCATAGGAGCTTAGTCAACTATTAAACTCATAGTGTAGGAATGTATAACCTATGGTGGTGTTGGGACATTACTGTCGAGATTTTTGCTTGGATTCGAAATCACCCCGTTAAGAAAGTGCGGCGCCCATTACCGGCATTATTTCCACGGCTGTATTCCACTCGACCAAATCCGCTATATACAAATATAACTACTTAACCGAGCGGATTCCAGAGATAGATATAGCACATATACTTTTGTACTAGTCTGTGACATTGTAACCAATACGTTATATATCTCAGTATTTGTCGTATATATTCTACATGATGACAAAGAGACTTGTGATACATTCATATTAAGCAAGTTATATACATACATAAAGCAATGTGAAAACCATATAATTATACATATCCGGCAGATTTTGAAGCACAAAGTTAGAATAAAATTCTAAAATTGTCAAATTCTTTAGTTACCTTCAGTGGGATTTGAACTAACGCCATTGACACACCGTGGCAACCATTCGCCTGCATTAGAAGCTCAGCTAAATCCGCTATATAAAAATAGCTTCATTAACCAAAGTGAATCTAGAAATATACAAATTACAAGTGAACCAGCGTTTTACGAAAGCATGTGGTAACCAATATGTATTAATCTGACATTATAATCTCAGTATTTTACTTAGATATTGTCACAGTACGTAAATTATATACAAACGTCTTACTATTGTCGTTACCATATAATATGTCTATCCAGATCCATTTAAAGATGCTTTAAAATTTTAAATAAAGTTAGTCTCATTGACTTCTCTTAAAAATTCTATCTTCATATAATATTTTGTAAATGAATGTTTATAATTTAAAATATTAATTATTATATTGTGTATGATTGAATTTAATTTATATTATAAAGTTTAAAGAATAACGTAACGTCACATTAAATATACCAGTAGACCATCAATGCATTTACCTGAAGATTGTAATGATACATGAAAGCGCCTAGTAGAAATGTAAATTCTGGTTACGTAAGACACTGTGGAACCGAAACTAATTCTTTTGTTATGTCACTAAATCGAGATAAATAGGACAGTCTCAATTAGTGAAATAGTAAATAGTTGGATCTAAAGATATTTAAAACAGGTATTAGAAAAATTCCTTTTTGATCTTCATTAAAAACTATTGTACGTATCAGGATTCTGAAACATTGAGTTTTAAAGCTTTATTGTATATGTGTATCTAATAATTTTTTATTAATCATTCCAGTTGATGCAAAAGAGGATATCACAAAGGAAGTGCAACATCAAAGCAAAATAGGACAAGAACATTTGCTGCAAATTAAAGAAGAGATTGTGAATGAAGTTGTTGGACAAATTACCCACCACTTTTCAACTCAGTTTCAAACTTTTATAAGCATGTCTTTAGCCCACAGATCAGACATGGAAAATAGAAATGGTAAATGTATTTATATGTTGATGTATATATAAGATATCGTACTTTTTAAGTTGAACTGATTTCATATAAAATCTTTTCAATTGGACTGCATGTCATTAAAAATGGTAAATCTGGGACGAAAATGAATACGATTTAAAAATGCGGCAGATAATGTATACTTTTGTATTGTATTTATCATGTTGAACTTTTTATTTAATTATAATTAAATGCATTAAGCAAACTGTGTATACTCTGTATATTCTGTTTTTCTTCTCTTGGTTTTCAGTACATAGGCAAATATCCATGCAATCTCATGCTGAATCTACATCTTGGAAAGAAGAAAGTACAATAAAAAATCTGGAAGAAGATTTCAGTAAAAGTGGAATAGTTGACGCTACAAATGATAATGATAGCGAGTTTAAAAATAGAAAGTATTAAGCAGAAATGTATTGAGCTAGTTTTAAGTGCAAGTTCTGATGTTTTCTCAAGCTGCGACAATTTGAAAAAGGCTATACAATTATTTATAGAAAGACTTATAAAGGCTGGAGAGATAGACACAAATGCTATCGGTTGTCTTCACGTTTCTCTTCGGGTTAAAAGCAGACTAACACAAGGTAGGAAATATAATGCTGTTATGTAATTTTGTTTTAATTTGTTACAAAGTTTTGTATCAATTGATTTTAATAACTTGACATACACCACTACATATCAAACAATTTTTGTATGTAGGTAATTAACAATATTTACAGCAATACATTTTATTACAACCTCCAGTTATTTTGTTTTCAATCTTCACCTCTCCCTGTTATATTTCTTACACTTGATATTTTGAAAGAGGATAAAGATGTGGTGTATGAAGTATTTTCACTATCAACACTAGGTGAAGGAAGATTGAATAAATTTGAAACCACATTACACGTAGATGACGAAAGTAATATTGAACACAGTTCCGATGATTCAACTATTTCAAGTAAGAAAATAAATTAGGATATATAAAATATAACTTAAAACACAATCATATATTATTATTTTCTAGTGAATAATTGTTTTGCGGATTAACTGTTTAATGGTGACATTGGTAATGGGCGAATATCAAGTTCATAATGATTCATTAAAATTATACACTAGCAACGGAAGCACTATGAGACCTTAACACAAAAAAGTTTAAGTCAAAAGTGTTATATACTTATGGAAATATTGTTTGTTTTGTTATTCTTTTTTATCTTCTATAACTATTCTTCAAGTAATTTAGCAATTTATATGATACAAGTTTCGCCTGTTATCTTTTGACATTTTAGTGCAAACTTATTTCTGAAATATTCTTTTTGTAGTCTCAGAACACAAGAATATAAAGAAGGAATATAACTCTCATTCAGAAACAGGTAATTTTAAAAAAAAAGATTTTTTAAAACTCCCGTTTAATAATAAACATACAGTTACATAAACTTTGTTTTCTCCAAATAACAATTTGTGACGGTGTACAGCGATTTCAGGCAATATTTCATTAAATGGTTTCGTTAATTTTAGGTCCAGTTTAAAAAAAAATGGCAAATAGTGACACCAACTCGAAATCCATTATGATTTGTAATTGGTTGGACATGGATTTTAGTATTTGGTTTTAACATGGCACAAACAATCTAATAAAATTTGTCCACTACGGATGCACTGTATCACACATTACAGGAAGTCGGTCTTGAACTTACAAACAACAGGAAAGTTGGTGATTGTTATTTCTATTGTACGTCAGGCAAATAATGCAAAATAAAAACCGCAGTTATTGCAGCATATATATTACTCTTGCAACTAGTAACATATTACTACATTATTATTATGTTTAAGTTCTTTTCCACCGTTAAGAAACAATATATTTCTGTAATAAATTTGTGAAATGCATCAGCAGTATTAATAAAAATTTGTCTAAATAGTGTTTTATTTCAAAAGGGAAAATGTTTCTCTAGTTTAAGGCGACAATGATACAACCGGAAATCGAACTTTCATATTCCAGTAGAAGTTTTTATAATTAACTTTTATATATCATATGACTTAAATATTCCTCACAGGACAGCAACACACTCAGAAGTTTTCCTAAGACAAGAAATAAAATATATAGGCATTCAATTTGTGTAGCGCCCCATTTTCGGAAACTTGGTTTCTGAGGTGCTTCGACTAATGTACTGGGTAGACCGACACACATCCAACATCAATTGTATTTTTTTGTTTCAGGAAAGCTTGATATTGATGTTCAAAATTTAAACTTTATTGTGCACGTTGATAGCATCCCACAACATGAAAGTAGTGAGGAACTCACAGACAAAGAAGGTACTCTGTTATTTTGGTGTTATACAAATTTAGCACTGTTTACAGCAAATTGTTTTCCGTTTTGGTATGAAAAGCGACAAAACAAGACGTAACAATTGTAATCAAGATGTAATGACACACTAATTGGAGAGCAAGTAGATACGACCGGATAAAAAATTAAATTAAGATTAGAATTACAAACTTTATCAATTCGTTAAATCATATCCTAGTGCATATTTAAATCTGTTATGGTGTCTAAGCGAAAACACATGCCAGTCTAATAGAGTTTGAGATTGTGTTAGATCTAAAAATCCTTAATCATGTGTAAGGCTGACAGTTTTCATTGCAATGGGTCGTGGCTGTCAAGTTGCCATTTATCGATACACATTTACTGAGATAAAACCCTTTCAATTCTACATTCTATTTTACCTTTTGTCAAAGATAGGCGTTCGACCTTGTGCATCACAAGTCTGTTACATCCTAAATTCTGCATACTAAAAAACCAATCCAACCAGATGATACACATAATACTCCCTTTGAACCTATGCGCTTTTATTACAAATGTGTATATCATAAAATTTTGAATGATGACTTCAAAGCCAAACACCCGATTGATCTCACCTTTTTTCTCAATTTTTATACAGTCCGCCAAGTTAAGTGGTAACTTGAAATATGAGTAGTGCAAAAAGAGAACCCAAACTCTACTCCTTTATTGTTCCTGCATCACATACAAGCAGAAACGTAGACAAAAAATAATTCAATTTTACCTGTACAATGCAAAATCGTTCAAAACGACTATGATTTCAAGAAACCTTAAAACACGTAAATACAAACATAAGCTAAACGATAAAATAGAATTAAATAAAGTAAAGATATAACTCGGGGAAAACAAAATTTATGATAAGAAAAATAAAGACAAATAAGAATTAAATTTAACGGTCAAACCACAAGGTATCTACATATCCTGATTTGTATATAGACCATACAATATTGTACGATCGCAGTAAGCAGTGCTAGAAAAAATAAATGCGTATAATAATTGAACAAGCTCATATCTAGATTCCTGCTAGATTTGTAAAAAAAAACCATCTACAGCCGAACATAAAGTTGGAGAAAATATTAAGGACGAAGAAGCAAGTACTAGACATTTTGTAATTATAATTTTTTAATCATATAAAAGATATATCCAGCTATGTAGAATGGATATGGAATTGTCCTTCGGATTGGGAAGTGATGTTACTGGTGGACAAATTAAAAAGCAAGATGTCGATGTTACGAGACTGGTTCACTTTGGATTACCCATACAGTGACGCGAAACGCAGACTAGTATTGCAGACGAAGACACCAAGGCATGTGCTCCTTTTATCTTCATCCCTAAAAGCAGCCGCCCGTAGTTTTCTTGAAAAAGTGGTCGATGTTTGTGATTTAGAGACTGGAAAAAAAAACAGAAAATTGAAATAGAAATCAAGATTTTATTTTCTGTACAAGAATCAGCAAGTAAGACTTTTATTTTTTTTGTATACTTCCTTTCACATGATTTATTTATGTAATCATGTTAATGTTTGAACTCTTACTGTTAACGTGTTTTCTATTGGCATTTAGTAGTTCAGTACAACTAAGTATTTGTCAATGTCAAAAGCAAATAAGAAAATTGGAGAATGCAATAGCACTTGAATTTTTGTTTACTTTTTCTCGTCCTAAATGAAGTTGAAGTATTGCTTTCTGGACTTCGAGCAACCATTTAGGTCAGTCGATCAGTCGCCTTAAAATGGCGTTTTATCTGTGAAACTGTTAAAAAGATTTGACGGATTTATTGATTTTTTCAAATTTCATTATATGTAGGTATCTTCACATTTATACGTAAAACTTGTAAAAATCGCGTAAAAATAATATAATAACTGTATTGTAATTAACACATTTTGCATATTATAATAAAATATTATTATCTATTTTCAAGCGCATACTAATTGTGTGATAGATTATTAACCAGTGTTTTTAAACAATTAATTAAACAGGTATACTGAATACTCGTCTTTAAAACAGCAGCCTAAACATAGAGCATGTAATAGTAAGAATTTAAAAATTGCAAAAAGGTAGAGATGCAATATATGAAACTAAATAAAATCAAAATTTCTATTTAATAAACTGACAACTAAAAAGCAGAACAAAGAAATTACGACACATGTTTGTATAATTAGAATTTTTATACAAGCGCAAGAAACTATATCTGAACTATGAATACAGTAAATTTGTATCTATATATAGTTACATGCAATACAAAAGTAATAATTTGCTATTAGGTATGAACTATGCTCATTTACAACTGTAAATTATTACATGCAGACGAAGTATGACGTGCATGTTACACATTTAAGTAGTATTCTTGCTTAGGGTCAGGCAGTGGGCGGCTCATCATACATTTTGTTTTTAGCTTTTTTAGCTTTGATGCATTCATTTTGATATAAAAGCAAATTCTAACAAGATGTTACATTTTAAAAAGTGTCAATTGTCTAGATAATGTTTGACTGGTTACATAGAGAAAAATTTGGCGGGAAAATTTCCCGGCATGTTTCACTGTACAATTTAACTAAATTTCAAATGATTATATCTTAAAAAGGCAATAAAATAGAACTTTATTAAATTAGAATGTTGTTATATTGGATAGTTTTATCAAATTCCATGATTAAAAGTTTGCGTTTTTTTTCCTTCATGTGCCTTCATCACATGTATGCGTTTTTCCTGATTCTTATGTGGACTGATACTTAAAACTTTATTATGATGTAACACTATTTACATGACGTACATGTATATTATTTCTTTAACCACATAATATTTATTGATTGCTACTTTCCAATATTAAATAAAAAATTAACGCGTGTATAACCTTCTCATAACCTTTTGGAATCATTCCACTGACAACATTAAAATTTTATTTATAACTTAAGTCATGTTTCTCTTATATAAATTTTTGTTATTCAAAGGTGACAGAGATTTTGGAGCAAATGATAAAGGAATGGCTAGGACGTTAGATGATGTAATTGTTATTTGTGCACATTGTACTAAAAATTTCCGTTTCCGTTGTAAAAAATGTATTGAGAAAGAAATGACCATCAGAAGATTAATGGAAGCAAATCAGATGAAAGAAAGTGCACTTGCAAGTTAGTAGTCTTTATACAAAAGTTACTATTTACACCGTATTTTTCCAGTTTTATTCTTATCAGTCAATAACCATCTGAGAAATCTATCAGTTTAAAAAGAAAACTCCGCGCGTTTTCGTCTTTCGGCCAAACAAAATACCACAAGCAACAGTGAGGTTGTGGAGCAGGTTAAACAAAAGAAACAAAGAATGAACGCTGATTCCTCTCAAAGTAATTAATCCATTATATTATGTTTGACTCATTTACATCACTATTTTTAGGATTTCAGTACTCTAATAATAAATGATTCTCATCAACATTGAGAACATTTCAGCTCAAGTTTGTTGTATAATTTACCACCTAAAACTGCGTGCATAAAACTACGTTCAATAATATTTGTTTTAATTATGTTTTGAACTTTCTTCAATAATGTTTAATATTAATGAGTAGTACAATAAGGACTTTTAAGATTAATATCCGTTCTGGATGAATTGAAATTATACCATTTAATCTGCACATGTCAATTAATTTATAAATATAGAACTTGAGCCAGGATTTATCCCTGAACTAGAAGACAAAGCCTCCAGAAAAAGGTAACATAAGAATATTCTTAATTTATTTAAGTTTTGCGTAATCAGTGTAAAATTTAGTATTGTCAAAAGGACAGCGTATATTAGTGAGGACACCACTAGCATTAAAGAAAAGGTCTTCAAAAATGCTGCAACCGAACCTTCTCCAGAAATGTAGTAAATTCTTCAACCTTATTTTTAATTAACAATCCTTTAATTATTTAGAAATATTGGAATTTTTTTAAACAAAATATATATCAACAAATATCGACCTTCAGATAGGAACTTATTATGTACTCCTTCGACTCACAATGTTTTTAAATGAAGCTAACTTTGTCCGGGCGCAATCGTATCAAACAATCAGTAAACGGTTATTTAGAGAAATAAAAAGTAGACAGCACATTGATAATAGCTCATTATATTTAAAGTCTCTCTCGGATGTGCAGTTAAAGCTAAAGGAAAGCCTTATGCTTCTGCACAACAATGGGTTTGCCTAGTCTTTTCAACCTTGTTAGAGAATTTATAACTGTTTATTATTGATAAGCTTAGTTGATTTCAATTTGCTAATTTAAACAGTCGTCGTCGCTAAATAATATAATGTTTGTTTTATTATTCAAGTACCAAACCTATCTTTAGTTTAAATTTTTTCATCGCCTTAGACATAATATAATCAGTATCGTCAATATTACGGTCTCAATGTTCATATGTTACCTGCCTAGAAATTCGAAACTATGTTTTCAGAAGATTTCTATTAAGCAATATTCATAAATAAACACGTTTTTTAAAAATAGATTGCGACAAAGATTTCTTAAAAGAGCCAGAACAGATAGACTGCACAAAAGGTATGCATATGTTAAGATTAAGACATAAATATATTCGGTCATTTTATTTTATCTTGATTTGCATCTATTTGGACATACGTGTTAAGTTATAGATATATCCTTTCGACAATATATTCGTAAATTGTTTTGGAGAAAAAGTTTTCTTGGACACGTTTACAGTATTTTTTTACAATTTCTAATTGCTACTTATCGTGTATATACTAGAATGAATACTTACTAACTTAAAAAACTGCAATTTTTTAACGAATAATTATTTGATAATGAATACTTTTATTTGATTTTTATACTTATAATATTTGTTTTAAAAAAATCAAAGAAGAACAACTTTTTCCTGGCTATTCATTTACGTAGCGACTTCTTTTGCGCATCTGAATTTTAATGTAACTCAAACTTTTAGAAAAGCTTGGATCGACTAAATAAACCTGCCCATCGAGTCTCTAGTGGCAGATAGTGGTAGATAGTGGATGCCCATATTTATTTGCCCTGCTTGGAGTACAAATTACGTTTCTTTCATATTAAAGACCGCTTTGTAGATTCCGAGATATGTTATATTATAATTATATATTAAACAAAATTATGATTTGGAATATAGGATGGGATGGTATATTTGAATTAATATAGTATTAGAAATATAAAGGTATACTACTACAAACATATAGCATCAATTTTCCATACTTTTAGACATCATTTTTGAAATACAAAATTAAAATAAAACTATTCATTAGTTTTTATATGACTTCGTGTACCTTAGATTTATCTGTTTATTGTTTCTGTTCTTCTCTTTGATTGTAAGTCCTTGTCTTAAACTATGGGTTAACTTTTTTTTGTTAATTTCTTAAAACATTTTCTGGTTTTATTACGTTGCAATATGATAAAGACAACAAGGGAAGTGTAATGAAATAAGTAAATCAATTTAGTCTTATTTAATGAGCTTAAAGTTTTTCAAATCACGTGAATACTTGATAGATTGATCATAAAAATACAAGTTGATTAGAAGGTGCGCATTGTAATATTTCATTGATGGGAACTTGTTTATTTCTCGTGTTGAGAAGAAATATGGATTTGTCATTTTTTTAGTGGGAGGAGATGGGATAGGAGAGATGGGGGTTGTAGTCAGTTCTCCTTATTGCTTAAAAATAAGTGATCAGTATTTCAGGTACATGTATACTCATGACGAGAACAAATCAAGCAAGAATACAGCATTATAGAATGGCATTCACCTTCCTAAATTTCCTTTCAGTGTTCCGAGTACTTTTATCAGTTATTATTCGGAACTCCTCGGACAACATCGTTTCATTTCCCGTACTTACAAAGTTTTTTTAAATCCTGTAAAACTCAAAAATCTGCAAAATGCCGCAATATTGTTGCGTGCCGGGTTGCACCAACTTCGGGGGACATCTTTTTACTCAGGAGAAAGATTTAAATTTGAGGTGGAGGGTCGCCATTAAGAGAAGAGACCCGAAAACGAAAGGCCTATGGAAGCCAGGAAAATATGATGTTGTGTGTTCCTTGCATTTTAAAGACACCGATTTTAGAGTTACAAAGTAAGGTTAGACCATTGCATACAAATTTTATGCAGTATTAAAGTTCAAATTATTCCTTTCACAAATAGATACAGCGTAATCCGACTTCAGGCTATATTTTTTCAGTTGAAAACGTGACCCCATTTATAAGACATAGCCAGACCTTTTCTAGTTTATGTAGTTGCTTAATCAAAGTCCAGCACCTAGTTAGAATAAGATATTAAACCTTCATTTAGCTTAGGGGGACCGTCTACCTAAGGGTGAATTTCAAATGTGCCATACAGTTGTACAGGCTGTGTCAAAGTGCCACCTACAATGTATATATTGACTAGCACTGTACATACATGTAGCTTTGTAGGCTGTATCAGTCTTTATCTGATATCAATGTGCCGTCCGACATTCTGCCATCAAGCGCCATTGGTTAGTGTACCTTATTAAAGCTTTTAATGTCGTGAATGTTAGGGTCCCCTATACTGTACATGTAATATATCTTACTATACATACATATATGTCACACATACATGTAAATATGATAATGTAACCCTCAGTCCACTACAATCCTGTGAGGAACATAGTGGACTGAGTATTAAGTTATCATATCTTATGTAGGTCAATATTAGCTACATGTAATACCTTCATGTACAACACTGTATGCAAACATGTGATAAACATGTACATGTAATTAGAAAATATTCTGTTCAGTTTACACAGTGTTCGAAACTAAATTTTTTCTAGTATAGACATTTGCTCCAACTGCAGAAAATTTTCTACATACTCTATATATACTTTTCAAAATTTGGCATAGACCTGCTTGATTTATCGTAGACAATGTCTATCGGTCTACCACTAATTTCGAACACTGTTTACATACATGTGTACATTTTGTACATAAAATGATGCTCTAAAATAAGAATTTACAAGTACAAGCTAAATGTTCATTGTAGCCCACCTCATAATTTAAAAACCATGGGCAACTGGCCATGAGCCACTGCTTGTTTGGACTCCTAGGCCTATTACACTTGAAAATGTCAAAACTAGTCTCACAGTGGATGACTGTATAGATTGATTTTTTAATTATGTGTATGCATTGAATAATATTAATTTTAAATCAATTGATAATTACTGACTGAGTGATTGTTGTGGTTTTATGCCTTAGCAACATATCTGCAGATATGCATGTACATTGTACATGTACTAGCCCCAAAAAATTTTCACATGTCCTGTTTAATGAATAAACTAGTCTTGAGCATTACAATTAATATGCTAGTGGCTAAATGTACAGACTAATTCAAAATCTGTACACTTGTATTCACTGAATTCAAGCAAATAATTAATAATGCATACTAGTACATGTATATTTGGACATATATTACTGTTGAAAAAAGGCTTAAAAGGACAACAAACAATCAGAGATTAAATACATTACCATGATTTCTGACAGTGATTAAAAGATATAGGGTGGGCTTTTTGAGGACAAAAAATTAGGGTAGGTACATGTACAATCTAATTAAAATTAAATCTTTCACAAGCTCCCCCTTTTTGTTTTTGTCGTTGTGAAGATCTAACAACATCCCATTACAGGTCATCTCAGATTGAACTTTTGATATAAATATTATCCAATGAAAAATTTGGGTATCCACAAAAAATTAACTAATCAAACTTAAGCTCTTATCTTAACTTTGGGTTTACTGATGAAAAAGATACAATAATACTAGAGAGATTCCGAATAATGACAGAGGATTCCCCAACATTAAAGGTTGAGGAACACAGTTTTTGATTGGTCAAAACAGAAGTTCAACCTGAGATGACCTGTAATGGGATGTTGTTAGATCTTCACAGCGACAATAACAAAAAGGGGGAGCTTGTGAAAGATATAATTTTAATTAGATTGGTACATGTAGTATAGGAAAGCAGGAAACAAAGATATACATTTTATTTTGGCCTTATGTGTTTTTTTTTCAAAATTTTCTAAATTAATACATGTAATAGTGATTTTAACAAAATTACAGAACATAATTTTGGCCTAAAACCAGAAAAAAACCACATTTGTCGTTTGTACATGTACAGGAAAATTTATAAAAAAAAGGGCTTCAAACAAAACTACCGAACTGGCATTTTTGTGTAACAATCCATCAAAATCTTTATTAATGATTTGGCTATAATCTGGCATGCATCAAAAACATATATATAAAGTAGAGTAATTTCAAAATTGGCTTTTCGGGCTAGAAGACAAAAAAGTTTTTGGCACAGACTGCATTGAATTTCACATCTTCTAAAAATGTCTAGGAAGAACATTAAATTATGAATACTTACATACATAAACCACAACATTGAAGAACCATGCACTCAACTGGCAAACACCAGCATCAACATTGAACATGAAGAACATTAAATTGCCACAAACAAAGGCAGCACCAGATGTGAAAATTAATTTCTCGACATGCTAGCACTTCCCTCAGTTGTAACAAAATCAACAAAAATCAACATTCCAATCAAGTAACTGAAAAATAAAACTAGAATTGCAGTCTTCCATGGAAGACTTATGTTGCCTGTGTTTAAAAATATTGGTAAACAGGAAGTAGTAATTTTTCGGGCATAAAATCACTTATGTATGAAGGTTCTAGACTACTCAAGAATTTGCAATATAAGTATTTTTTTAAAAATCCAATGATAACAGAAAAATTTGTTCAAAAACCTTGTTAAAATGAAAACCTAGTTAATCTTTTATGTATTTAGTGCAAGCTACTTTTGTCCTTGTAATCAAACAGACTTTTTAGTTTTAGAAAATTAAAATATTTTTTGACCATATTTTTACTGCTATAATTATGTAGCTGGGGTGGGTATGACCTTTTTCGGGAAAGGGGGTTTTGCTATTTATTTTCAAGGGAATCTGGGAAAAGCGCCTAGGGGGAAATGGGAACCCGCATTTTATTTTTTGGGATGTGGGATTGCTATTTTTAATTTTCTGGGAAAATCGGATAATCAAATTATTTTTACGGGAATTTGGAAGGGACCCCCTCCTTCCGTCCCTCTAGCTTGCACTAAATAAAATAACCAGTGGCGGATCCAAGGGGGCCTAGCCCCCTTATGGAAAAAAATTTTTGTCGATTATATCAACCTGACTGTGGTAACCTATATGAAAGCATTGGAATCCCACACAAGGGGTGTAAAGTTCATGAGGTCATTTTTTTATTACATGAATGGAATTTTAGTTTGTTCTGATTGGTCCTTAAACTACTTTCAGGTCATGTTAAATCATGACAGTATTTCAAATTCATTACAATAAAGTTAATTCTTTCTGCTTGCACAGTAAAATGCTAAAAATAGATCAACAGAGGTCAAGCGGAATTTGATAGTGCACGGTTTTAGCCTAATAATAGAAAAACCAAGAGTGCACGGTTTTCGCCTAATAAATAGAAAAAGAGTAGAGTTTCTAAATTTTCTCATTTAACTCTTACCAATACAAATATACTGTTTTTATTACTAGTAATGTATTTCAATATAAATAGTTTATAAATGTAATACCATTAAAGATGGGGGGACCACTTCCTATATGCAAGATATACAAGGTGATGGAATGTGTCACTGGAATAGGTGACTCCCATTTTTCAGCTGTCAGATATATGATTAGGTGGGAAAAACGTGCAACATTGTATATGATAAGGTCACTTATTTACATCTTTTGTAGAAAAAAAGAAACAGAAAAAAAATTAAAGTTTCACTTAAAAATATTAGTTTTGAATATTTTATAATTTTTTTTTACTTGTTGCCACTCTATTCGGCCTATCGGGGGAATTACAGTCATTTCGTACCATAACCAAATCGTACCATTGCCATTTCGTACCCAAAATTACCAAATCGTACCATCAAAATGCCATATCGTACCATAACTTATTACCATTTCGTACCATATGAAAATAATATCGTACCATATGTAAACAATGTCGTAGAATGCGAAAAATTGAAATACTTTAATGTATAACATAAACAAGTATTCGTAAAAGAAATCTTTAAATTAATTTAAAGAAGATATTTTCAAAATTATTAATTAAAAAAAGGTTATTTGAAATAATTGTTGTGTAAACAAATATGGCTTATTATTCATTAATGAGATATGAAAGCAATAATGACTTTCCGTAAAAAGTTTGTTTCCCAGTGCTGTTATTAAAGACAATTGATTGTGACAATATTTGAAAATAGTAGCTCATTTTAGAATAGTTGCTAAGCTTTAAAAGATATTTTTTATTATTTTTTATCTGTGTCATTACGTTGTTATCTGATTTTTATGTTATGGCGGAATGATTTTGTTAAAAAATTAAAAAATTAAAAATAAAAATACTTTTTATTTCTATTTACTACTTTGATCGAAAGAGCAATATTATGCTGAAATTGCATACAGGTTTTCATCAATACACTTCCCCATATGATACGAAATCATCATATTACACGGTCCCATATGGTACGAAATTGTCTTAATACAATTCCCCATATGGTACGAAATGGCTGTGGTACGAAATGGTTATGGTACGAAATTGTTTTAATTATGGTACGATTTGGTTATGGTACGAAATGACTGGTAACGTATCGGGGTATTGGGGGAAATCCTACCTTATGTTATAGTAGTAATTCTCAGCGGCACCCCCATATATTAGGTGTGGCCCCAGAGGTAGAATCCCATATAAAATGTTTAGTAGGAACATTAAACTCCCCTTTAATAAAGTTAATATCACATTAATGCCTAATTATTGTTTGACAGGCAACTGGTAAACATGGGGAAAATGTGCTAAAATCGTGGAATATTTGCTAATTTCAAAGGTGGAAAGATAGGTCTGTTTATAGCCGACAGGGAGGAAATTCACTATTCTGTCAATATCTTTTCAAAAAGTTATATCAACCTTTCAATTAAATCAGCTTTTCGTCCAGCAGTTGATGCATTTCTTGACGACAATTCTATTTTTAATTTGCCCACTGTCCATTGTCGATAGTCTTCCGCCATTTTCCCTATGTAAAAAGACGACGAGTTCCGCAGGAGTATTCCGAATAATAACTGATATTTTTTTTATGCGTCCAACGACCGACGTGAAAGGTGAAATCCATTGAGCCATTATTCGTTTGTCCCGCGTCATGGGTACGGTTCCCAGGGCTCAACCCACAGCGCCACTATGTGGCGGAAATGTGATGCCTTGTTGACAAACATTATAGATAAAAAACTGTTCTTTAGATGTAAAAGTACCATAGTTATGAATAGCTTGTCTAATAAATGCAAGTTAAAAGGGACCAACATACGATTATACTTTCCAGGTTTAGTTATATTTATTCAGGTGGATTCTTATTGGAAGATTTGTATTCGATTTTATCGTCAATATAATCTTAAGCTGCATATTAGGTTCGTTAAGTGTACCAAGTTGTATTATTTTTGTTTAAATTCATTTCTTTACAACCGGGAATCATTTGTTTTAAAGTTAAATATTTTGTGCAAAATAAAAATAAAACATAACTGTGTTTAAATTAGCTCAGTCACGAAACATAAAACATGTATATTACTATCAAACTGATACGAATAAAATAAATATATAAAAAGAGGTTGTTCGAATATTGAGATCAAATTTAAAAAATGAAGTGTATTGTTTGACAAATTGTTTCATTGGCCAAGAGATCGTAGGTTGCATGTCAAGAAGGGAAAACCTCCTTTCAAAATTTGTTATTGCTTATATAGCAAGAAGATCTTCAAGAAATTTTTTAGTAAACGAAAATTAAAAGACGTGAAACATATCTTTATGCCTTTGGAAAGCGTAAAAAAGTCATTTTTATTACAAAATATGGTGCGCTTCTCAAATGTGTTTTACATGACCAGGTAAGTGTATATTAGGCAATTGTTTTTCCTTTTCAACAACAACAATCTGACAACTTAGTATTCACTATTTCTCTGAACTGTTGGTTGAAAAAGGTAACTTCAGATCTCGAATGAGCAATGAAACTGTGGCTAAAAATCGAAAAGTCGAAATGCTATTTTAACGTTAAACACGCAATTATTATGTTTTTGCCTGCGAATATTTAGCTTTAGAATGTAAATATTTCGATTTTCAGAATTTTTTTTTAAATTTCGGTTCCATTTTCTGATTTACAAATTAGATTTTTCACTTATATTTAAGTTTGAAAAATTACATATAATGAAGTAAAACTTTAAATAATAACAAATGAATTCTTTTAATTATTTTCTTTCAGAATAGATGAATATTTACATTCTTAGCATTTTTTTTTCGAACAATATGAACAAACCGATTGCATATGCTTGCATTAGTAGCTGATTGTTCACATTAACTCATAAATGACCACACTATAAGCGCAATCTGTATAATTTTAAAGATTTATGAGCAAACTTTTGTCTAGCAGGTAATAAAAAAAAAGATATGTGGATGCCCATTACTTCGTTCATTTAATTTGTTGTCAAATACATGCTAAAAGACAAAACATATCTAATGAGTGTTTTATTTTAAAACGTTTATTGAAAATGTCTTTATTGCAAAACGGGTTAAAAACTCCAGCCTATTCTAAAATAAATTCATAATGCCTCCTGTTATGCGTATACCAAAGATATATGTTTGTATTTATTTATCGTTTAGTGAATAGATAAACCAAAACATTTTAAAGAACAGTTTGAACACTTAAGATAATTTAATTGCAAAACGTGTATAGTGGAGTAGGTTAAATTCTTCTTTAGAAACCTAAACAATATCAAGGAGTAAGATGTTTAAATCTTGAAAAAGCACTTAAGATGATGTGCTTGGCACTAATAAAGAAAATAACACACATTTACTACAAAGCATAATAACATTATGTTTAATATTAAAATGAAAAAGACGGATGTTTAATTGTAGTAAATTTGCGATAATGCAATGTTAAACGTGAGTATGGCTTTAAGCCTACGTTCCAACTTGTTTTGCAGCTTCTACGCAAAAATGTCATTAAATTATAATTACAAAAAACTACAAGTATTTAAAATAAATTTTATCTTAACTCATAATCTTTCAAACAAAACCTTCTTATTGAAAGTAAAACAATGACATAGTGTAAATGACCTTTGTGAGTAGTTTAGTTCATTTCATTCATCATTGTAATTAAATCCTGCAGACAGAAGTGACACATCTATATACACAAATGACGCAAGTGAGAGCGAGACAATGACAGAGAAGGTTGTTGCTTTAGAAACTCTACAACATAAAATAAAAATACTGCAACGCAAATCTCGTGGGATAAACTTGAGGATACGTTATTTAAAGAGTCTAAAGAGCAACGAGTATAAGAATAAGGTATGCATTTTTATTACGAGAAATCAAGTCAAACCCTCATGCTGAACGGCTACCTCTTGTTCCAAATAGTTAAGATGTAGAGAACCTGATAGGGCTCTGCTTGTAGTCATTATAACCTCAGTGTCTAGAGGTGAACAGGATCTGCCTGTTTAACATAGAGGAGGCATACATCCTGTTAGTCGACAATAATGGTGTTAGCAGCCTTTAATCCGGTCCTGTTTGGAAATTGTTCTCGACGATGTTAGTCGTTATTTGTTCGGATATAAGTTTTGGATAACAAACATCAGATTCGTTTCAAATAAACGCTCAGCTAAGGTAGGTGGCTAATATTGTATGTTATAAAGAAATATAAGCTAATTCTATTGGTATTATTGAAATAATAATCCTAATATTTTGGAGTTTAAGTGTATTAAGATAGTGTTCAAAACCCGTCAACATCTAGTTTTGGTGTTGTATTTATACTACCCGAATGCACCAACTATTTCTAAGACGATGTTTTCAAAGAAAAAGAACACTAAAAAATTGGAAAGCATGTACGTCAGGACAAAAGTTTATTTTTTTAAAAAGTTGATACAACTGAAATATACCACTGTAATTTATGTATATATTAATAGATGTAATTTTCCGATTAAAATTCAACTGCTCACATGGAAGATTGACTCGATACTGCCGAGCATTGAGAGATTGAAAACTAAAACAATGGAAACATTACGCAGCTATAAAAGAGTAATAGACGAAGAGGTATATAGATACTTGTTGGTAATTTTATATATAAACGCTACTTGATGTGTAAAACTATACAAAATGCAAATTAAACAACAATCGCAATTTGCAGTCCAGACATAGATTCAAGCAAAATTATTTTACCAAAGACCAACAGCAACCTTTTAAATTTCTACAGTTCTAACAGTTATCTGTCCTTTCGAAAAAGCTGCAGTTTATGAAAACAGCAGCTTCGTTAATTGTCAATAAGTCTTCCAGCAAAAGTACCACATCTGCTCTAGTGCAAATAGTTTCTGACTATGATAAATACGTTTTGATTTTTGATTATTATTCGTTGGAGATGAGCATTCTAAGAGAGGTTTCTTATTTTTTTTAGGCCATTTAAGAAAGAAAACTCATTTCTCTATCTAATAATAAATAACACTGGTCACAAATTAGGAAGCGATCTGTTTTTGTACCTTAAAAAGGTCAAACAATACAAACATTACAAGTTGACGTGTTATGACTCGTCGAAAAACATTTTAAATTTGTGCTGTATTAGCATTATAAGAGATGTAGCTGCTACAAAATATTAAAATGTTGCTAAAATTTGTGCTGACATCTTAATTTACGTGTAATTGTCAATTAAACATTTTAGAAAAAGAATAATTTCAATATCCTAATAAACGACACAGGTCAAAAATTGGGAGGCAGCATGATTTTTTGTCATTACGTCATGTCAAACAATATATTAGGTATTTCAAGTTGACAATTATAACTTTGCGATAAATAACGTTTTGATTTGTTTTGTACAATTTGCTACAGAAGTTTACTCGGAATGAGTATTATAGGAAGAACAATAATAAAAATATCTTTATAAAATAACGAAGGTATAAAAATAAAGATGCAACATGCATATTTAAATTTGTTTAAGTTCAAACAATATAAACATAACAAGTTGACAGATTATAGCTTTTTGGAAAACACTTTTTAATTGTTCTGCATTATGTGCTAGATATTAACATTCTAAGAGAGTTACCCCCTGTGAAATGTTGCAAAAATCTTCCATGACATGTCTAAATTTAATCGTTATAACACACACATATATATATATATATATATATATATATATATATATATATATATATAACATCTTACAAAGAAAAGTAGTTTTAATTTCTTAATAATTAACAATGGTCAAAATTTAGGACGTGACATGTTTATTGACCGCGAGAAAGGTAAAGAAACTAAAAAGAAGCTGACAGGTTAGTACTTTGTGATAAAATACTTTTAAATCTTCTGTATTATTTGCTAGATAATAGCATTTTAAAAGAAGTAACTGCTATAAAATGACGCAAAAAATTCTCGTGACAAAACTTTAATCGTAATAAATAAAGAAAATTTAGGTCGGAAAATCAATGCAATATTTTAAAAATTAAGGTGCAATATGTTTAGCTTGAGGAAAGTCAAGTTAAGAAAACTTAATAACTACTAACATTATAACTATAAATTAGTTTGCAACATGTTTTCTGACTTGAAGAAGGCCTAAAAAAGTAATTTGCACGATGATAAATCATGACATTGCGTTAAATATTAAAATTTTTATTTTCTTTCTTATGCGCTAAAGATATGAATTCTGATAGAGGTAACTTTTATAACTTGAGAACATGTCCAAGGTATGTCGTAATGCGACCAATGGTGAACCTGCTTGTTTTTTTTACGATAACTAGTTTTTATGTTGAGGCCATAAAGACTTTGCTGTAACTATCTATGAAAGTTTTGTCTCTTAAGTAGTCAAATCGTTTCGGTCAAACATTACAAAATTGCGTCTTTGTGAGGTAAGCATTTTCTGCGGTTTGACTTTAAATCTTTAGCGGTTTTCAAGCTATAATGATAACAAGGTTTACGGTCAAATGTTAATGTCAACAGTGACCTTTGGCCTTGACACCAGTCACTCCGTGACTTCTTGTTGCAGCTTAAGTCAGCAAACTTTAATTTATCATTTACGGTTTTCTTATGCATAATTTTTTGCATGATTAATGGTGGAGGTCCGACACTTGTATATTTTAAGGTGCTTGAGAAACAAAAATGATAGAGTATTTTTAATCTTTGTAAAGCCTGACATTACAAATCCTTCTTTGAACTAACAGAACACTTTCTACCTTTTGAATATCATATAAATCTTTTAGTTTCGGTTTCCGAGTTATAATGACAGCAATGTTTCGGCGTTTTGAGAGATTACCTTGTGACGAAAAATATTTGGCTAACAGAACGCAGTCTGCAATAAAGTTGCAGTACATAACAGAAAGTTTCGAAAGTGTCGATCTGATATGTCGCGAGCTCTTAAATAGATCTGTTTTCAAAAATTGAAGGAGTGAAAAAAGACTAATTATAATAATTAAGAAATACAATAAGGTCTCTCTATTGGAAATGGGGAAGACATTAATTAATAATCAGTAGAAATAAAATTAGGTCTTGCCTTTGGAAATGTAAAAACCTTTATTAAACTGACCAATGTTCAAAGAACAATAAATAAGGTCTTTTCCATGTCACCATTGCACTTTGACCTTGAGACTATTTTCAATGCAATGTGTAAAAATATATAACGGCGGTGAAGAACCTAGGGCATTACGACTTACGATTGTAAGAATAATGAGAGTAATGAAACTTAAGAAGTCATCAAATCTTTTCGGTCAGTGCAGAACAAAGTTGTGGTTTAACCTGCCAAATATTTTGATGATTCGACTTGAAATATTTCTTTCGTTGTTTTTAAGAAATTTGATTACAATCTTCTAAGTCAAAGGTGAAGGTCAACAATAAACTTTGATTTTGACACGCTTATAACGGTCATGTCTAAATATGACAAATGGTGAAAACCCTAGGTTGTTACGACTTGTAGGTTTTAAGTTATAGCCCATAACGACCTAACCGTTACTGTCCAAGGGGTTTATGCCCTATACCAAGTCGTCAAATTTTTTTCGTCAAAAGATAAAGTTGCGAGAATAATTTTTCAGTATTGACTTTTAATCCATATTTTACAGCTTTCGATTTATTTAATTAACAATACTCAAGGTTTTACCAATTAACCTTGACATTGACGTCATTTTCATGGTCTTGTCTATAGATTAGCACCTAGGCCTTTACAAATAGTAGTTTTCATGTTAAAGCTATGACTTTCCATCACAGTACATGTGAGTTATGCCCTTAAGAAATCGTCTAATCTGGTCAAAACATGATAATGTTGCGCCTTTACATGACAAGGACAAAGATCAAATTCACTACAAAACTTTAAACGTGAGACTATTTTTAAGGTCATGAATCAAGATGACCAATGTTGAACACGCTCTTTCTTTACTTTTTATTTGTTCAATGTTCTGGTCCATAACGATTTTAAAGTGACTTTTGATACGGGTTATGTACTTTAAGGAGTTTTTAAATCTGTTCGATCAAAATAGAACAAAACTTTATATTACAAACATGTTTCGTGAACGAATTGAAATCTATCTTTTACGGTTTCGTTAATGGTCACAAACACATTGATACATTGAGAATTTTTTCAATGCCATATCTCAAGATGACCAATGGTGACGACACTAGGAAATTACGACCAATACTTTCATTATAAGGTTCATAATGACTACATTACCTTGAAAATTGTGTACCTTTAGGAGTCGTTAAGTCTGTTTCGTCGAACAGAATAAAGTTGCAGCTTAAATCAGCAAACTTTAGTTTATCTCATACGGTTTTCGAGTTACTTCAATAACAATGATCAGGGCAAGTGTTAAGATAACCAATAAAAGTTGACCTCGTTTTCAAGGTCGTGTTTGGAAACTAAAACGTTGTATCCTTATGAGCAAAACATATTGTGATTTTGACTTTTAATCTATCTTTTACGTTTTCAAGTTTATAATGACAACATAGGTCAAGGCTAAGGGACAATGCTATCTGTGACCTTTGACCTTGACAACAGTCAATGCACTATTTGATTTCATGACCAATGGTGGGGGTCCCATGCTTGCAAATCTTGAGGATTTCAAGAAAAAATTTTTTGACGAGAAGTGTTCTTTACGTCAGGGATATAACTCCTATAAAGACATTTCTAATCGTTGTAAAACCTACATCAGAAACCATCCCGAGGAATACACTTTTTAATATGCTGAAAGTCTTACTATTTCCCAAGTTAAAATGATGTGTTTGATGCTCAGGGAGAACTCTATAAGGAAATGGAATTCGACTAACAATAACCAGTCTGCATTAGACAATAAAGTCACAGTTTATAATCCATAGTTTCGAAATAATATGTCGCGAACTCTTAAATTGGGCTTTCGTAAAGTGGCGGGACAAATGGAAAGGATGATCAAACTGGCATTTTCTTAAAACAAATCAGTAAGGTCTTTCCGTGCATTTTTCCCTTACACTTGACCATGAGACCATTTTCAAGGTTATGTTTCAAAACGAGTAATTGTGAAGGCCTTCGGTTATTAGCTTAATGATATGGCCGATAAAAGCTTTATGTTTATCGGGAGTTATGTCAAAAGATAAAAAAAATTGCTTAATTACATGAAAAACATTTATTATATTTTACTTTATAAAGTTTGTTTTTTAAAAGTTTTTGAGTTATTTCGATAACAATTTTTAAGGTCAAAGTCACCAATAAACTGACCATTTTTTAGGTCCATGTCTCAATTTGTATTAATGGAGAAGATCATAGATCTTTACGACTAATAATTTTAATGTCATGGCACATACGAAGTTGCTGAAACTGCAAATGGGAGACAAAATTGTGTTTTTATGAGATAAACATTTTCCAGTGTTTTGACTTTCAATCTATCTTTTACGGTTTTCAAGTTATACTGATTGTTAAGGATCAAGGGTCTGTGACCTCTGACCTTGAGATCAGTCAATGCATTATTTTGTCCCATGACAAATGAGGTCCCATACTTGCTTGTATTTCCTACGGTTTTGAGAAACAGATATGACAAAGCTTTTATATACGCTGTAGTCTTACGGTCTCCGAGTTATAAATAGAAAAAGGTTTTTGGTGTTCGTGGAGATGACGCTGTCAGGAAAAGTTATAGCTTTACAAAACGCAGTCTGCAATAGATAAGGGAATTTGTTTTTAATGAAAGGTTTTGCAATCACATGTCTTGAACTCTTGAATTGATTGGATTTTTTAAGTGGCGAAAGAGAAATAAGAATTAATAATCAACTGTTATGGGTAATATTTTAGGTTCTGTTTACTTTATTCTAGCATTTTGTGTTTGATAAAATAAAAAAAAAATTATAAAAAAACAATAAAAATTTGGCTCGATTTATCTTGATTATTTTGTCTTTCTGAGTTCATGCTAATAACAGCAAAACCACTTTAATATCTGAATAAATAACGAAGGTAAAAAAAATTAGGATGTTACCTGAATTTTTACCTTGAGTAAATTCAAGCAATATAAACATTGTAAAACTTGTTGCTACACGTCTAAATTTATTTATAATGTAAGAATCATTTAGGTACAAAAAAAACCTGCCTAATAGATAGCCACGGTCAAAAATTAGGAGCTACATGTTTGGTTTATCAAAATAAACAGTACAAGTTAATAGGGTATGACATATGCGATAAATATTTATTGAATTCTCTGTATCATTTGCTATATATGTGCATTCCAAGAACGGTAGTTCCTATAAAATGTTAATAAAACTATATGTCTTATTTGCTGTAATTATTAATAAAACATTTTATAAAGAATAATGATTTCAAAATCTAAAGAAAGTAGCAAAATGTTAAAAAGTAGGACGTGATATTGACCTTGTGCACATTTTCAGGGTCAGCTTTTAATAAGGTCTTTGGTGGAAATAAATAAGTTTAACATTTTCATAATATAAGTTTATACATAGTTTCAACATGTAGAAAGTGACATTTTCAAGGCAAAAGGTCATGAGAGTCAATGGTGAGGTCACACTACTTCCCTCGAAATAAGGCCAACATCTCCTTAACAAGTGCTTATGTATCTTTTACGGTTTTAAAAGATTAGCAATAACAAGCAAACATCTAGATCGCGACCTTGACCTTTAACCTTGCATTCATTTTCAAGGTCATTATTTATGAGAGTCTGCAGTGAAGAATCCATATCTGTATCTCTTCTGGTTCTTGAGATTTAGTTGCATACCACTCATTACTTTTCTTCAAGAGGAGGTAACTCCCATAAGTTGTTATCAGAACTCTTAGCCAACCAGTCCCAAAGTTGCGCAATTATACACGACACATGTGGGTAAAGATTTCGTGTTGCTATTAATTATGGATAAGGAGGAGTAGCAATAAAAAGTTTTGTATTAAAATAGTAGATAACTTCATAAAGGAAAAACGTTTGGTCCGACAAGGTGCACTGCGAAATATATTTCAGTAACTGATACAAAATATCAAAGCGGCATGTCTCGAAGTGAACTAACCGGATTGCATCGGTACAATAGAGCCCTAAAGCCTTCATCAAGATCAAACAAAATAAACATTTTAAGTTGAGACTTTGCGATAAATATGTTTAAAAGTTTTTCGGTGTTTGCTAGAAATTGACTCTATGAGAGATTATTCTTACACAATGTTGATGAAACTTGTCGCGATATGGCTTTATTTACTTATAATTATTAATAGAAAATGTAATTAAGAGAAATCATTTCAATATGCAAGAAAATAACAAAAGTCCAAATAGGCCGTTACCTTGAGGTTCAAACATGTTCAAGGTAAATTTCCTAATGGCTCTACTATATTTAGTTAATGAGCTATGTATGAACGACTAAAAATCAATTCTTTAATGAGAGACAATTCGTGTAACATTAGGTCGAATCCTTTCCCTCTAAATATAACTTTGCTGCGCCTGAATGGATGAAAGACCTCATATTAGGAAGAAAAACAAAAAAGTCTCCATTGTAAATGTTAAAGGCCTCAATAATCAGAAGAATGCCTTAATAATAATAATCAGATGAAATTCAAAAATGTCTTTCTGTTGACAATGAAAAAGACCTTAATACTAGTCATAAAATGCCAGGTATTTCCTTGGAAACGCGGAAAACCTTAATAAAAATAATCACAACAATACCTATAAGTCTTTCAATGTGGAGGGTGGAATAACGTTAAAATCAAGCGGTTGCTCCTAAACTATACCTGTTTTCAGTAAAATCGGTTGAGATTTTGTTTAAATTAAAAAAAATTTGACGGTAGATATAAATATTAATATCCAAGAGCCAATACGAATTTTGCTATTGACAAATATCTCTGCATGTTATACAAGTAATAAAACATCATTCCCAATGTAATGAAGTGATGCACTCAATATATTATAAGCTATGTTATGATAATTTAGTGGTATATTAAATCAATTCGAGAATATGATCTCTAGTGCTACTGTCAAAGCTTAAATCTTTTTTACTTAATATATAAACTTTGTTGTAAAATATGCTACGCTTCTGTCTGAACCCTCGCTCCCACTCCATATTAAAAAAATGATTGAAACGTTTTTAGATGAGTTTTGGCAAAGTGGGTATTTTTATAGAGCTAGCCGGCATAAAATTGTTGTCTAAATGCATTATGTTTTAAAACTTCAAAACTAGCTTTAGACGGATAAAATACAGACTAAGTGCGAATATGACACGTTAATACATTAAGTTATGTACAAAATAATATATCTACATACATAAAAAATAGATTAACGCAGAAATTATTTGATTTGATCTCAGCTTTAAGTGGAGCTGCACCTATTTAATGCATGTGCATGCAGATGTATATTGGAAATATTTGAGAATTAGATAAAATTCCAAAAACCAAATTGCTGTCATTTTATTTTGATGCGTATTTTTCTCTCATAAAACTGTTTTTGCAATAATTAATAAAGGATGCTAATTACTTTTTGCTGTCGTTTGATAAATTTTTTATAAAATCTAAGCATACGTATTAACATAAATCATTGTATAATAAGCATTGCCTAATACGCATTTCTCAACATTAATCATGCAATGCTAACCTATAATAGAATATGGAACGGCAATATTTAAGATTTCCATTAGATTTGGAAGATAATAACTTCATTTGAAGGATAAAACACATGCTTTCATGTAAATAACAAACGTGTTTTAGAACAATCATAAATATATAATGTTAAACAATCAGGGCTGTTGTTTATACTGAGACAAATGATAATACTGATTTATAATTAAATATCAATTTAAATTTACTATTTGCTAAATTTGTGGCGGACGGAATTTAATACCCGTAATTTTAATCAACTAATTTCTTAAACACAAAATTCTTTAATGCCTGCAATAAAAATCTTTTTCAAATGTCTTAATTTAATGCGTGATCTATTTTGGCTGGTTAAAATTAGATAGAAGATTTTATTATTGTGTGGGTGGTCTGAAAACTGCTCATATTAATTATAAAAAATATCTACAAAATGTTTAACAGTGTATTTTAATGGTTATTTAATCACAATAGCAAACATCTCCCATGATAGACCCATTTCTTTAAAGAATGTACGTAACAACAGGATGGAGCTAACTACAATATATAAAATACCACCAGAAAATATTTATTTATTTTATAAAAAAGTCAATAATAAATAAAAGTAGTTTTAAACAGAGAACACTTTTTATCTAAAAGTTATTGCGTTCAGGAAACCCAATAAAAAGACATGACATTTTAATGTAAATGAAAATCTCTAGTTAAAAAAATGCTATTTCAAGGCTTGTAGTGGGTGTGATCTGGAATGCGAATAATGACCTCTCTACAGTGATATTGGAGGCAAAGTATACGTTTACGAAATTAGCTAAGGTAATTAATGACCATTTATGAACGAGTGCATTTTTAAGCTGCTGGAGCGTGTTTTGGCTTGTTTTTTTCAAGCGGATTTTTCAAGTATTACGTATCGAATTATTGTCCGCGGACTTAGTTGGCCAATTCATGCTCTTAATGGTGTCTTTTTGGAGATATTTGTTTACCACTCTACCATGATGCGGCCTTGCATTATCGTTCAAAAGTATGAATTCATCGTCTATTGCAACAGAAAAAGTTCGAACAATCGGTTTATGATTTCATCTCGGTATCGGACGCCAGTCATCACTCTATTTCCTACTACATAGCGATCTGTACGACCAACATAACTAACAGAATCGGTCATGCTCTGCTATATAGCAGTCCTTAAAACGCTCGTCCTTTTGTCTCAAAACTCTTTCTCTGTGATTTTTGAAGTCTAAACAAAAGTAGAGGAGGGATTCATTTGTAAACAGAAGAGGTCGAATATGGTGAAGACATTATTGACATTTTTTAGAACGAAGTGCTCCTTAACTTGTTTGTTGAGTATATAATGATGAAACTATTTGATGCAAAATGTGAAATAAACTATATATTAATTATTTTCTGCCATATGGTATATTGAGTAGTGTATTTGATTTTGTTTGTTAGACAAAATTGAGGACTCTCCAGCACACAGGGTTAAGGACATCCATATGTATTATGACCAGTTTGTGGTTTTCTGAATATAAACAATTAATAGTTTATGTAGCCATACCAAAATTTGATGTTTAATAGTTAAAGTGGTTATCGCTTCAGGGTAGGTAACAGAAACAAAGTGTAAGATTTTAATAATTGTGTGTTGAACTTTTTCGCAAACATCATAGATCAAGAAAAGTTCCCCCCAAATAGCAGGTAAAATTATTGTTTGAAGAAAATTGTTAGGGTAGTAATCAGAGATATATTTAGATGCTGCAATCAATTTAGACAAAAATTTTCATGATAAAGACAAATTAAACAAGTCTTATTTTTACATTTAGAGACACGTTATTAACATTACTGTAGTTATGTTTTTAACATTGAGACATTTAAATGTATTTGAAACATTTTAAAGTGTAAATTTTACAATATATATTCAGTTTGTGTCAACGTATTTGAACATATCGTGTAATGTTGACCAATTCTTTTTCGTGAAATGTTTTGGACCGCAAAGATGACAAATTTAGTAAACCTTGAAAAAAGTGCATTTATAGTACGTTGCGAAACTTACAAAATAACAAACATGATTAAACTTTTTCTTCATTCTTATTTTTCCATATTAAATAGGTCTAAACTAGTCTAGCCTATATCGAAGTCAGATCGAAACTTTTGGGTAGGAGACTGATTCAGGCAATACCAAGATTAGTCGAGACTGAGTCGAGATCAGATCGAGACTTATTCTCTTCAGAAAGGGCGCATCTGATTCAGGGAATGATTATACTTGTCAAGACTTTGTAGAGATCAGGTCGAGACTCGTTCAGCCTTTTAAGTCAGGTCATGACAAAAACAATTTTCGGACATTTCTGTATTGTACTGATCGTTCTTGAATACAAAGTTATTCAAATAGTCTCAAAAAAATGGAAAAAAGAAAAATCACTTTCCAGCTATATTTGAATTTTCAAACGGTCTTTGACCAAGGGTTTTCGGCGATAAGTTTGTACTTCTGGTGATTAATGGCTATTTGTTTCGAAGAACAAGATGTAGATGAAAAATTTTAAATGTAAATGTTTAACAAAGTAACACATGCATTACACTTAAAGAAAACAAGTAAAAAAGCTATCCCTCTGTTACAGTTTGACGAACGGAGAAAGTATTTGGTACGAAATTACAGTTGGAATTAAAAGCGAAAATTATGATACGAAATAGAGCCGGTGACTTATTAGTAAACATATTATTTTTTAGCTGACATGCTCAGGATCTAACACATGTTTTCTGTTTTAGCAGTGAATTTGAAACAAAAAGATTTATACAATGTAAAGACTAACAAATCAATTGCGCATGTGTATAGATCGGAATTGTTATGCTCGGAAGAACAACATTGGTGGTTTCCGTGTTCTAATTTTCAACACACTCCAATGTTTCATAAGAACATCTGTCTTTTTTAGGCATTTGAGAATATTCCAATAAATAGGTATCGATTTGTATGTAATATATGATCTTCTTAGTAAGGATCAATGTTTACATTTTTCACCAACTTCGTGACATCTCATTCACCTGTTTTATATATGGCCATTCCTAGGATGCAGTGGATTGGCGGTGATTAATTTGTATATTATACATTTAATCGTTATTCTATTTTTATTTCCACTGACAATCACCACTCATCGTTCTCACATTTCTAAATTGACTAAACACAGTTATCACATAATCAGCAGATTTACATGTTTCGTTTATATATACGTTTTACCATAAAAAGTCAGTCAGACTGTTGTCTTTTTCTACGATCACAAGATTATAAGGAAGCGACAGTTTCAGAGTATTGTAAGTTGAAAATGGTTTTTTATGAAGTGTGTTTTGCTCTTTGCAAGTCCTCGGATTTATTATGAAATATAACAGGTCTTATTTTGTTGTAGGCTAATCATTCGATAGAAACGGCGAAGATATGTAAGTGTTATTCGTAATTTAAAACCTACCCAGTGACACGAAAACGGTATAAAGATTGAACAAATTGCACATGCATTAGTAGACATTTATGAGGTGTTCTAGCATATTCAATATTTCTCTATTATTGAATATAACCATATAAAATACTCGTAAATGCGAATGTCTTTAGTATACAATAATATCAACACAAATTCAATAATATGTTAGCTATATCTACTTCAAATATGATCTCGCAATAAAAAGATTGTATAACACAATGCATTTTTTGTAGATGGAGATGATCTGCAAACATTAACGTATATAGAATAAGTACAATAACACCATTTAATAGTACGATAATGTACGGCATTAAAGTTTAGCAGTTGATCTTAAAATTATATATCCCTTTCTGTTACTAAACTTCCAGAGGAAAGGTTATGTCGATCTTGGTATCACTTGCGATATTTTCTACATTTTGTTACAACAGAATGAATATCTACGATTAAATTTGATAAAAATATATGAACTCCCATTTGTAGAACTTGTATAGTAAGTTTTTTATAATTAAACTTGTATTTTTAATCCGATTACAAATCATTTTCAAAACATTGAATAATCCAACTTAGTAAACCGTGGTTTGATGACAATTCTGAGAACGCTTTACAGAATCGAAACAGAGAATAACACATTATTGTCGGAAAACACGATGACAAATGCGTGCAATTTTGACAGAGGGTGGCCTCTAGAAAATTCAAACCAACAAGCAACCCTTGAAGAGAACTTTATTTTATTTCAACACAAGAGAATTCAACAAACATTAGTTTTTCAGTGTTTCGAGAGGTAATTATCATTGTTACAACATGAATCGAAACCAAAAAATTCTAAAGGTAGATAGGAGGCCATTTAATAATGAATCAACTAACTACTCAGTTCTGTTTAATATGTGTAACCTTTTTAGGCTGCTACTCTTTGACTATATTTATACCATGTTGCGGAGTGGTTAGAATTTCTATGCTACTTTATTAGATATAGCCTCATATTATTTTTATTTAATTATGTATGTTCATGTTACAGATGTGATCAAAACTAAATTGTTTTAACCAGTTTTATACATACCAGGACAGAATTAAAAAACGCCTAAGTGTGCTTCATCCATCCGTTATTTGTCAAGCATGTCCTTATGGAATGTATTAGAATGTTTAACATCCTCGAACATAAATATTCCAAACACGCCTATTCAATCTCTTAAAAAACCTTTTCTGGTGACCAAATTTTACAATTTACTTTAACAATTTTTCTCTATAGTGTGCGATGCCTTTTATGAAGGAAGGGGTGAATCGGTTTTCTCTTGGGTTTGCTTTTTCCTGTTGTATATGTTTATTTAAATCGAATTAGTAGTCTTCTTATGATTTTCTTTTGGTGTCCTTGCTATATATTAACACATATAATAGTGTTATTATCTGAATTATCAATTTTTTAAAGTTATTTAATTGTAAAATTTCCTTCAACTTTAAGGAATGATTATGGTAGAAGAGTCATTTTGTATTCAGCTGTTTGTGCATTTGTATTCTGATTTAATTGAATATTATCTATAGAGCAGATGATTGTTCTCGTTTCGTATCAGGAGGATGTCTATGCCATCACGTAGAGGGTTATTATAAAGGATTACATATTTAGATATTACCCCGCTCTTTATATGGTATAGATGCCTTTGTACTTGAAAAACCAAGATTGATACGCTAGGTACGATTTTATTTAGTTAAGACTAGTATTGGTTGAATTCTAAATAATTAAGATGTTGAAGTGAATTTATCACCAAAATTTTATTTAATGCTGCCTCTATAAAATTTGTCTTTTTTTATACATATATATGTACTAGTTAGTTAAACTGTTAAAACCACTTTGTGAATCAACTGTTAACTAGGTTTCACATGTTGATTAATATATGTTTATTCTTCTAACGGGTCATAACGCATTATGATTTTATTTACAATAATATGTTAAAATATTAATTAATATCTTTCATAGGTGCAGTTTGTGTAAAACATCAAACGATGACAGCATAATGGCTTGGTGTGACGGCCGCAATACTTTCTTTGCAATTCGTGTGTGCTGATCCGTAACGGGAATAAAATATTACACGCTGAAAACTATGAAGAAAAATACGTGTCTTCAAACAAGTTTATTGAAATAAAAGGGGCACCAAATGACCTTAATGTTCCTAATATAAAAGCTATACAATGTGTTAATGTTTGTACTATAATTGTACTCGTTCAACAAAGTTTAATTTGGTGCAATGTCTAGTTTTCGGATTCGATGGAAATAAAAAACTAGATACTGATTTGTCAAGGAAGGAACCTTACTTTGAACGTGGCTTCATTGTACCCATTACCGATTATACAGCTCTCACTGCCTTTGGTAGCTCCTGTCTTTGGGATATCATTGACTATACAAATGGGCAAAGAGTGAGGAGCATTTCGATCGTCATTGTAGGGAAAATAACTGGAGTTGCATACGCATGCAATCAGTTATTTATAGGATTTGATAGAGGAATTGATATTCTAAGTATATCTGGTACATGGCAACGTAGAATTGTTTTGAGTGATGTTCAAGTTCTACGTCAGCTCCATAATGGAAAGTTGTATTGTAGACACAAAAAGCATACTCGTCTGATACAATTAGTATATGTTTTGACATAGCAAACAATACCACCTCTGAATTGAAGGATTTCAAATATATCACTGATGTTATTGGTGATGATGAAGGAAACATCATTTTTATACAAAATGACATGATATGTCTTGCTGATAAAAGTGGACAAAATGGTAAAGTAATTGTTACAGGCACAGATATTAAAAGGGATTTTAAATACATTTCCTGTGAAAATTCATCCGGCACATTGATTGTTTCAAATACGACTTCTATTTTTTTCTACACTTTACTTCCCAATCCTCAGTTCATGGAGGTACCCAAAGTGTCTCAAAGAGCCGCATAGGCGAAGCCATCTGGATGAGGGCTAGTCTGGTGAAGTTACAGAAAGACTTTCGCACAGCAAAGGCCTGACGTTTTAGATAAGTGTTACACTCATTTTATAGATCTGGATAAGAGTTGGGGAATTGTAGCAGTTACAGTAACAAAAATAACCGTCTTTCGAAAATGTCCGTACTCATTATAACGACAAATAAATTAACCTTTCCATTTATCCATTCAGTTATCCCGATCTCGTTTATTATTCTTGTTCTGAATGCAACTGAAATGCTGCTCCCTTGGCGATAAGCAACCTACAGTCAGACTTATTGACTCATCATTAAAGGGATTGTATTTTTAAACATAAATTATGTATGAGTGGCTATCAAACAGGTGCGATCTAATAAACATTTAGTTTTTTCTTAAGTGTACCTGTGACAGAACATTATCATCTAAATTTGTTATAAAAGACGATTTTACATTATGTGTGATGATCAGACATTTTATCAGCTATTTCCTTTTCATTATAAATTCAAAAAGTTATATTTGTGCTCAAGAAGAATGTTGAGAATTTCATAAATAAAATTTCATTTGTGTGGTTTTTTTTACGTTGGTGACGCTTTGGCGTATTTCATTGTCACCTCAATAACAAATGTTTCTGTTAATGTAGAATGACTCTACCCATAGAGCTGTATAAGATGTATCAGGTAGCGTATAGTAATGTCCTGTACATAAGGATCTCTTTTGTAGATTTCGTAATTCAGACACTTATGATAAATAAAGATTTGAAAGTTTCACATTTCAGTAATAGACGATAGAAATAAGTTACCAACAACTATAGGTTACAAAGAAATCTAATGCCTTTAGAAGTAAAGAGGTAAAATACCTATGTGGGATATATCATAATATATAAATGCTGTATTGTTTACAATAAACATCCATTCATATTTTTCTCATCATGTTGTTTCTATTAGTTTTGAGCCTAATACAAGTCATCGCGCGTACCAATTAAATAATAAAGTGATAGCGACACTGTGTTCATTGTTCTATCAAAGAACAGGTTTATAATGGTGAAGCTTAGCAAGTCCGATAGCAAAGAGGATTAAAGCTGTGAATCCACATGCACATGTCGCTCTGAACAAAAACTTTGTTCACGCTGATCATACAACATTTAATTTTATTGATGTTTTCAATTGTAACAGGAAAGCGTTTACCTGGGTTTACTGACAATTTAAACATGAAAGATATAATCAGAAAGTGGACTGCCACCCCAAATTAATTCAAACAATCGTCAATCTAGCTATCTAGATTTAAAAAAAATACAACGTATGTCTATTGTTGAACAAATACTCTAATCCTATTACAAAAACACATAGGTCTTCAGAGACTAGTATTAACAAGCATATACATATAACAATGCAAAACAGCATACACAAGATAAACTATACCACAAAACAATAATAAGCAAGCAGTCTACACAATATTTATTAAGTTGATGGGTGTAATTGTCACGGTGCAATTTGATCCGATATAATTGGATTCAATTATTTTAAAACTCGCCATTTGCCTACGTTGTTGCCGTTGTTTGGCTCCGCGGAAATTGGATCCCCCGGTGTGAGTTAAATACTGTAAAATGAAGGTTAAGTTCAATTTTCAGCATTATCCATTTTCACTTTTGAGTGAGTCTAATTAAAAAAAATGTCAGTACTTGGCCGTTTTCAAATGATGACTTAAAAACGGAGTGCCGATCGAAAAGGATTTTAAAAAATTCTTCATCGAGATCAAAATCTATACATTTTTGAAAAAGTCTAATTCAAATCCTTTAACATAATTTCCAAGTCCTCCTATCAAAATCAAATGTTTGTCTGCATGACATCTACGTTAGATAAGTTTTTTTGCACATCCATATCTCAAGAACAAAAAGATCTGGGTTGATGAAACTTCTTATGCATAGTAATGATCGTAACAAGCTAAATGTTATTGATTTTATTGTCTCATTAGTCAATGGTTAAGGTAAAAATTGTGCTAGGCTGATTTGTAATTTAGTATAAATAGATATTAAATACAAATAAAGTCTAGCCGATGTCCCGTTAGATGATAAATTGTTTATTAACTTTTCCTGAATATAGCTGCAATATTGCTCACTTTCAATCAATAAATCAATAGAACGTGTTGTTTACAACTTCCTCATTCCCATGTTTGATATAATAATTTATAACACCGGCGACGTTAAGTCTATTAATAAAGGTGCACTCGATTAACGCGACTCTACCGGTATGTTCATATCACTTAAAGTCCAGTGATATATTGGAAATGCATGGGTTTATGTATTATAGTTTAACTGAACAACATTTGATATGTTTAGTCGGTCTATTTCTGATGCGATGTATACAAACAGACAACACAATGGCTCATTTCGTTGGGATCAAAACACACAGACACAAGGCTCAACACAACGGGATGTATATTAAAAGGCAACACTAAGGTTCAACTCTTGAGATCAATACACATAGACAGCACCGATGTTCAACAGCAACAAGATGTTTACAAACCAAACAACACAGACAACAATTAAGTTCGTTTCATCGGATGTATACACAAAGACAAAAGTCAACTCCATGTGGCATATACAGACGACATCAAGGCTCAATCCGTCAAGATACATACGAAGAGAATGCACCAATGCTCAACTTGACGGGTTATACACAAAGACCGAACCAATGCTAAACTCGGCGGAATGTATACAAACTGATAACACCATGCAGCGTTCAAATATATACTCACAAAACACCAAGATTCAACTCGTGGGATGCGTACGAAACACAGAGAGTACCAATTCTTAAACCGAAGTTACCAACTATCATCTAAAGTAAACTCGTCGTGATGCAGAACACGGACAACCGCAAAGCGCAAGTCAACAAAATGCATACATAATGCAACCATAGTCTTTGGTCTGACGTTTTTATTTTTTAATTTTCTATTTCTATAGTTACGCTTTTGCTATTACAATTCATTATATGTATGTATGTATGTATGTATGTATGTATGTATGTATGTATGTATGTATGTATGTATGTATGAATGTATGTATGTATGTATGTATGTATGTATGTATGTATGTATGTATGTATGTATGTATGTATGTATGTATGTATGTATGTATGTATGTATGTATGTATGTATGTATGTATGTATGTATGTATGTATGTATGTATGTATGTATGTATGGTAATTTTTTTATGTATGGTTTGTGTGCATGGTCCCGGGGGGGGGGGAACTTCCCATAAAAAGGTATACGTATCTGTGCCAAAATATGGGTAGGTTTTTTTTGAAAATTTATAAAAAAAAATGGGTATAGTTTTTAAAACAATCTTATATAAAATGGGTATGCTTTTTAATCTTAATTAAAAAAAAATATGGTCTAATATAAATATGGGTCATGTTTATACTATAATAAAGTGTAATTTTAATAATGACATTGTGTTTTCTTATTCACTATGTTATCATTTTGTGTATATGACCTACTTTTAAGTTTACTGAATATAAATATGGGTTATGAAAATTGTTTATTTTATATAAAAATGGGTCATGAAAATTGAAATTTTATATAAGTATGGGTCATGAAAATTGGAAATTTTATATAAATATGGGCATTGAATTCAAATCAAAAATGGCACATCCCCACCCTAAAAATTACCAAGTTACCCCCCCCCCCCCGGAGTATGTTCTGTATGTATGTATGGTATGTATGTTATGTATGGTATGTTGGTTTTTTTGTTTAAATGGTGTTTTAACGCCACTTTCAGCAATTTCTCAGCTATATCATGGCGTCCAGTTTTTATTGGGGGAGGAAGCCGGAGTGCCCGGAGGGAACCCCCGACCTTCGGTAGGAAAACTGGCAATCCTTGTCAATTAAGATTGGAGTCGGGTACACCCTGCCCGAAGTATGTATGTTATGTATGGTATGTATGTATTGTAGGCTTACATGTAACCTTCATTTATAACGAGGAGCCAGAGACCCTCACACCATACCAGATGACTTTCAAAGAGCCTACCCCCTCACCGTTCGTAATGTCCATATTGGTCGACTTTGAAAGACCGACAACCTTTTAATTTACCTTTGGCAACCAATCCGCTGTAACCCGGGGAAGGACTACATGTAATTTTTATATGCACTATGGAATCAGAAACCCTAGCCCCGATTGAATTTAGATTGAACAATTTTGACAGGTGTTTTTAAAGGTTACAATAACTTAGGCCACGAATCGGCTTCTACCCGGGGTAGGCCTACATGTACCCTTTATTTATACCGAGGAGCGAGAAAGCCTAGCCCTGTCTCACACCATGCCATATGACTTTGAAAGAGCCTAACCCCTTTTCGTAATGTCCACATTGGTTGACTTTGAACTACCGACAACCTTTTAATTTACCTTATGCCACCAATCTGCTGAATCCCTTGGTAGGCCTATATGTACTCTTCATTTGAACAGTGGGGCCAGAAACCCTAGCCCCGTCTCACACTATGCAATATGACTTTGAAAGACCCCCCTCCTTATCTATTATGGCAACTTAGATTGACTTTGATCAACTCTGACAGGTGTTTCAAATGTTACTTTATCTTAGACCTTACCCGAGGTAGGCCTACATATACCCTTCATTTATAACGAGGAGCGAGAAAGCCTTGCCCCGTCTCACACTATGCCATATGACTTTCAAAAAGCTACCCCTATCCTAATGTCCACATTGGTCGAGTTTGAGAGACCGATAACCTTTTAATTTACTTTAGGCCACGAATCGGCTTCTACCCGGGGTAGGCCAAAAATGTACCTTTCATTTATACTGAGGAGTGAGAAAGCCTAGCCCGGTCTCACACCGTGCCATATGACTTCAAGGCGTTTTGGGTTATAAATCCTTTGCAAAACTGTTTGAATGAAAAACTACCATTCTACAATACATTTTAGCTGATTACGATACGAAACTAACAGCAATGTCCACGCGATATTTTTCGTTTGCCGTCTGCACGACGCGTGTACTTACTTGCTATGGAATGAAAAATTCTTTGAAATCAATGGAAAACGTTGTGATATAATTTTAAACATGCTCCGATTACAGTCATTTTTGTCGTCCTTGAATTAGGAATTATTATTATACACACGAGTGTGCATCAACCTATATACGTCACGTGACATCATATCCAAAAATATTCTTGTTTTTAATAAAATTAAAATTTTGCATTTATAGCTGTGCAGAAAACACAAAACTGCAATCAAGGTTTTATTGTAAATCTGTTCAGGGTGCCTCGGTGGCCGAGTGGTTAAGGTAGTTCGTCTACTATTGATCACGTGGTCTGTCAATACTGAAATTGCGGGTTCGATTCTCACTGCCGGCAGGGTGTACTCGACTCCAATCTTAATTGACAAGGATTGTCAGTTTTCCTACCGCAGGTCGGGGGTTTTCTCCGGGTACTCCGGCTTCCTCCCCTAATAAAAACTGGACGCAATGATATAGCTGAAAATTTCTGAAAGTGGCGTTAAACACCATTAAGCAAACAAAACAAAACTTATTTTTATTGTGTGTTGAGATTTCTTTTTACTTGTACTTGTACGTGTATATAAGGTGCAAAAATTAAAATCAAAATGAAAACAACCCAAAATTTACTTAAATATATTGGCCAGTCGTTTCTATAAAGCATATATTATGATTTTTATATTAGCGCCAAAACTTACAAAAATGGTAGTCATTTTTATTTTCAGCTTTTTTGCACGAAACGATATATGATAGAAACGGTGGGACGGTATGATTAAGCGTGTCTCTAGTCAAAAGATTAAAGCTACAACTCGGCCTTTTGAAATGGGGTGGTTTTTGGCTGGATTTCACGGAGTGAACATCCGGGTTATAAAAGGGCGAATGTCTGGCGGGCGGCGGGCGGTGGGCGTGCGGGCGGGGAAAACATTTTCGTAACAGCCTCTTGATATTTGGTATGTAACATCAGCATGGGGTCCATACCATGGGATTTAATTTCAGGTCTGTCGCTTACCTACTTCCTGTTTAACGAAATCCGGCCATTTTTGACTTTGACAAATTTTTCCCCATTTTGATCAAGAGATTCTATATTTTAACCTTGTTTTGAAAGGAAGTGTACTTTCGGAACATTCCACTTTGACAAATTTTTTTCGAAATACTTCGGGTAATGTCGTCTGCAGTTGAGGCGGAAAAATTCTAGCGGTTTGTCCTAATGTCATCTTATGTCACGAAAGCAGACGAACGTTTGTAAACAACGTTAGACCCCTTCAGAAACAAAAATGGTTGCTTTTCTATGGAAAATCGATCTATCAAAATAAAAATATAAAAAATGCTATTTGGGGTCTACAAAAGGACCATAAATTCAACAAAACGCGATACGGAGTTTTCATATTGTCAGGCAAAAAACCATCGCGCAGATACACTAACGTTTAGTATAGATTTGTTTAGCAGTGTACGAAAAACATGAAAATCAGGATTCATCAATATGTACTCGAATACGGAGTACATACATTGTTTTTCATATTTTGTGGTCCAGCAAACACCCTATTCCCTAGAACCACCGCTAATTTTCACAAAGTCTAAGAAGTCCATGTTTCGGCAACATAAGTAATCTTTATTTTGTCTCAAAAATGAAACTTTAATGAAAATCTAATCCTTTCCTCGCTCAGCAATCGATATTCAATATTGTTGTGAAATCACTTTTTGACATAAGGTAGTCATACTGTTAATAAACTGTACTACAAATGTGCATGCAATTAACATGCCATAAAGCTAAACGTTTTCAAACATACATACATGCATATTATTTCAACAGATACATAAAGGTGTTAACTTCCGGCACCTTACAGCTACAGACCTTAATTGTGTGACTTACATACGCCCAGTGATTACAAATAATATGTAAATAATTCTGGGAATTGCCGCCACCCTATGCCTAACAATAAATCAAGGTGTGATCTGCATACACCATATCGTGCCGGGTATCAAACATGGACTACATCTTTTCGGAATTAAACGCTATCATTTTATCAGAACTATATCTGTGTGTTAATGCGGTATTTCATTGTGGTGACTGGCAGGCACCGTTCACATAAGTGTAGAACACGCTGCCACAATTCTTTGACTTTACACCTCCAATTGACTCTTTAGATGAAACCTTATAATGCAAGGTTCTGTCCAAATTTTGGTTTGCTATTAATTGAACGTTTAACTGTATATAATAATTGAAATACTCTGTAATCTGATATATTTTCATCTAAGGCAACAAAAGATAACTTTAAACAGAGTTCATATATTTTCTGCTCAACTGATAGGTTTTTTTTTAAATATGGAAAACACATTTTTTAAAGATAATATAAACAAAAATCGTGTCGAGATTTCATTTTTATATGTACAGGTAGATTTTAAATAAAGTCTTAAACTTCAATGGCATTCCTAATCCCCTTTGCCTAATTATATGTTTATATTGCACATAGGCGTTTCGCTAACACATTGTTGTTGCATGTTAAGAATGTTTCCGTATGAAGTATATTCCATAAAAAGTGAAAGAAAAAAGACAAAATACAAGTATTCTTATTGAAAAAAACTATAAAAATGTACCTATGTTTAAAATACAGAACAAATGTCAATGTGTTTTGAAATAGACATTCATAACAAGACTTAAAAAATCATGATTTCAAATTTAAAGTATTTTATTACTTTTTAAAGTCATTATTGATCAACCTTATTGTTGGAATTATACTTATTATAATTATGCTTATACGAAGAGCAACTGTTCTACACTTGTTCATCAGAAACTAGTAGAAGACGTATGTTTCAACGAATTGTGATGAGACTATACTGTGAGTTGGGATGCCGACTAGTTTGGGGTGTTGTCAGGTCATAATCGGAAAACCTGACAACGGACCACAGTGGTGTACTTGTTTGGAAAGTGACACGCTTCTTGCACGATTAAATCCCCTCTTGTAAATGTCGATAACAGCAGGCTTGTTCTAGTCGCTACAAAAGGCTAAATGTTTCGCACCTACACATACCCATACTTTTCAACTTGCAGTCAACGTTTTTGCACTTTGGACCATCTTTTTCGAGTTGGTTTAATGTGTATTATCTTGTTATTGTCCTGAATATAGCAGAACTACTGCTCGCTGGACGTAAAAACAACATCCAATTAATCAATCGCTTATCCAATCAATCAATCAACGAATTGTTACACATCAACAAAGCTGATAACATTCCAGGCAACAGGAACATTTACAGATTATTCGACACTGTTATAGGAAATTGTTCAGTACGCCACAGGAACAGCCCGCACACCAAAGAAACACCTATACAGAACAATTGATAACAGAGTATGAAAACTAAAAGCCGATACCATCAAGGACTCATCAGTGTAATAGATTACACTGACGCAGCATCCAATTTCTCCATCTTGTTTAACTGTCGTGTTATGAAATAATTGTTTTATTTTTTCATAGCATGTGTAAAATGATATTAAAAGAGAACATGCAGTGTATTCTTTATTTATCCTTTATACAAACATTGCAAATATAACCTACATATAATCATATGACTAATTAAACCTATAAAACTGGAAAATTCTTTAGAACTTCATGGTCGGTAAACCTTAACTATTGTCTTTTATGTTTATTTAACAGTGATTACATGGGTATTGAAACCAGGATTAAAAGGTAAATATATACAAAAAAATAATTCATGGCTAATCATGATTACTACTTTTACCAAAATTATCTGAAATTGACAGAAATAAAATGATAAACAAAGTAAAAGTTGTTTTACTCTCTTTCCCTGATGAAAAACTGATAGTACTATATTGGATACTATTTTTCCATTTATTTGTAAGAATTTTTGTGAAAGACACTAACAGAACCGAAAATAAAAATAATAAAAAACTTGTTTTAAACACATTTCAGCCAACGCTTTATGAAATGTGTAGTTTGTCATTGATTAACAGAAAATCAATACTAATTTTTATATTTATTAATCACAGATAAACATTTTATTATTCGGTTCATATAAAATTAATTTTTTTATAATGTACATGTTCATACTGTGCAACTGTTAAACTTAAGTATGTACAGAGTAGTGCAATATATATTCAAACACGATGGCGGCAGTCTAAGCAACAGCTCAGATAACAACAGTTTTATTGATCTTATTAAAACATTTATAACGTGTGTTGTAAGTTTAAGGTTACTTAAGAAGGTCTCATGATAATCACATGACGTAAGTAATTACGTGATAAGTGGACGTCTGCTAAACGTACTAATTTCTGACACCTTCAGAAGTAATCATGGGAAGAAAAGACAAGGAGCTTACTAACGACTAAAGATATAATTTGCAAATTGTTGAAAGAGTGGAAAACAATCAGATTCAAAGCAGACACCCTGGGAAATCAACCGTTTTTGACTTGAAAAGACACATTTAAGAACCGGGCACAGTGGAAATCATTAAACGAAGCGGAAGACGCGATTATAGCAAGAATGGTTAGTAAAAATTAATCTGAGAGACAGTTTAATCGAGATGTGTCTATACGCACTGTTTAGTTACATCTTCATAAAAATGATTAAAAAAACGAATTTAAAGAACAAAACTGTGAGAAATGAATCCCAAGAAAAGTCTGGCTTTTTGTAGAGAAAAGTGAATTTTTACGGTGGACATTTGTTGGAAGAAAGTTATTTTCTCAGATGAATAAAACAATAATGATTGGTAATGATATGCTGGTCCATATATGGAAGAAAACAGGAGAAGGGTGGAAACCTGATTTAGTGACTGTTGATGCGCCAAGCACACGTTTTGAAATCATGATTTTGGGATGCGTTTCCAGGTACGGTGTTGGTACACCAGCTTCTGTAGATGATAACATTAAATAAGTTAAATATCATTAGGATGTTGGATGATAACTTGTGGCCGGTTCTAGTTCGTCATTTTCCCGACGACGCAAATGCTCCAGTTTACCGCTCACATTCGACACATAAATTTTTTTCACAGAAATAGAATCAAGACTATTAGTTTGTCTGCACAAATCACCGATTCAAATATTATTAATCTATTATTAAAAGAAAATTGTAGTCTCGTGTTCCCAGAATAAAATTAAGAATAATTGTTCACTGAAATTCAGCAGATATGGATGGACATTCCTCCCGACTATGTAAAATTTCTCCACCAGTCTATTCCAAGGCGAGTTCTTATTGTCATTAGATTAGGACACATGACAAAATGCTAGGTAAGTATTTTACATATATTTGTTCTTTTAGTAGTATACCGTTCAGTCAAATTTCTCCGAATAATTAACGAAGACTTACGGTGACCGCCATCTTTTCCGAATCTATATTGCACTACATTGTATAACATCATTGAGTTTATTTCATATAAGCCAAACAATCAATTCTCATATTAACTAAATAATTAACCAATTAACATATTGAATTTAAGAAAAGCAATAAAGCTGTTAAATTATCTACCCATTTGTTGCCCATGGCTAATCATATGCCACCATGACATCTCAAATGTTGTTCATTGAAATATTTCCCTATGTTATATTATTTCCCGTGAAGGTGGCAATTTTCAGTCTCCGCTTGGCATAAAAAGAAACTTTGTAGGAGACCTGTCATATATTTTATATGAAACAGGGACAGGTGTGATTCACAAACAGAAGAGCTTAAATATAAGATTTCATATTTGCTTACAATGAACTAAATATATATTCAAGACTTTTAATATAATATGTTTCATAATAAGCATAAGTAATTTAAAAAGAAGTTTTAACAAGTAATGAAATCGATTTGATAAACATAATATGTAATTTATCTAGATAACGGATACTCGTTTTTGTTTACCACCTCATTAATCCGAGACAAAGCTTTAAGAGTTTACATCATCAAATGCAAACCCTTGGCACATTATGTTATCAGTTTTCATAAACCAACCAATCATTTTCGTCTGTCTCACTGCAGGCAGGGTGTACTCGACTCCAATCTTAATTGACAAGGATTGCCAGTTTTCCTACCGCAGGTCGGGGGTTCTCTCCGGGTACTCCGGCTTCCTCCCCCAATAAAAACTGGACGCCATGAAATAGCTGAAAAATTGCTGAAAGTGGCGTTAAAACACCATTCAAACAAACAAACAAAACATTTTCGTCTGCAGATACAACTGCTTGGTATCTATGCAACTGAGACTATAAAACTAGTAAAATTAACTTTTAACGAGTCTCGTCATGCTTATAGATAACATGCTTCTATCTGGATGTAAAGCAAACATCCAATCAATCAATGAAATTTAATGGGTCTTTAATGGATTTCTAGGCAGCAATGATGAACCAGGTAAGTAAAATCAGTACACTGTAAGATAGTAAAGTGAATTTGTGTAAGCCTTAGAAACGGGTAGATATGTGGATCAATACTAAACATTAAATTGTTTGACTCTTGACTCAATCATGTTTTGAATATATTGTCTGTAAAGGTTGACTGGAGTTATAGAGAGTATGATAAAGTTGACAGGCGTTTCTTTGCTACCGCATTTTTCCTATTGCATTAGTATAACAAATATTTAATAACTTCAGGCACACATACATTAAAACAATACAGATACACGTTTGATAGGGTAAAACCACTGCACTGAAATTACATACTTGCTTTCCTGTGTATTTGATGATGAATCGTATTGAATTGTTTTTGATCAAATGCTGATTAATATATTTTTGATTGCAAGGTCATGTTTATTAAGAAATCTCATTGATTGTGTAAAATTAAAAGTCGAAACATCCCGCTCCACAATGACCCCCACCACATCCTCCCCCTCCACAAGCTCCACATCTTGCCGCTCCACAACCGCCTCCACCTCCACCACCACCGCAATCTCCTCCACCTCCCCAACTCCCACCAAAATTACCTACATGTGCCACTCCAAGATCATCTCCATGACCCCCACCAAAATCACCTCCATGTCCCCCGCCAGAACCAACTATTTGCTCCCCACAAGAACCACCTCCATGACCCCCACCAGGAAAGCTTTCATGCTCTACACCAGGATCAATTTTATGCCCCTTAACTTCTTCAAATCCATAACTGCACCCATTTTTTATGAAATCCTTATCGTTCTCCATATCATAACATGAATCATCTTTAAGGGACAGATTTATCGGCCCTCCCATGTAAAATGGATGGTATGGTTGTCCAGGTGTTATTCTTATATGGTGATTTGAGGGTGTAACTATCGACATTTGTACAGCAGAAAACATTTTTATCATGTTTAAAAATCTAATTGTTTTTTCTTCCTGTCCTGGTTTCCCGTCCATGGGGCGAGGTTGGCATAAAACATGTAGAAGAGAAACACTAAATGCCACAGCAATGTATTCAGCAATGATATTTTTGTTTGATAGGGTCCAAATAGTACCTTCTATTAAATTTATCTTTGTTTCATCAACTGTAAACTCATACTGACTCTTCCAGAAGATGTTCGTCCAAGACTGGTTTGCTATTTTATATAATCTTGCTTTGATGTTACCTGGATAGCTAGATTTACCACATTCTGATAATAAAAATATACCATGCTTTAGGCTGAGATTTCTTGTTCTTAAATAAACATGCGTAATTTTTTTCCCAAAACTAACATAGTCCATATAGAGACAAAGCATGAATTTAAAGCAGTATAAATACTTTTTTGCAAGGAAGAACCCCAAAACATCTTAATAAACAATTTTTGTGTCCCTCTCCCTAAATAGGAAATTGTTTGGACCCTTACAAATAAATGGTACCTTAATTGCTATAAAGCAATGAATTTAGTAATTTCATGAAATATTACAACATTTGCTGGGATTAGTGCTATATTTTATACATTTTCGAAAAGTGGTTCCAAGTGTAAACGAATAACAAAACGTTATCAATATGACAAACAAAATAGGCAAAATGGTTCGCCCTACACAATACTTTATACATTTTCAGACAAAATTTCGAGTACCTAGGTCCATCCAATTATCCTACTCAATCTTTGAATACTCTTAGTTAAGCTGGTCTTGAACACACAAGAAAGGTACCTTATTTTCCACTGATCTGCATGACCATAATCTGTCCGAAACATGACCGCTCACCTGAATTCCATTATAATATGGATTTCATGATGTTGTTATTGATTAATAGACCGATGTCTACTGCCACTTTTTGAAATATTTTTGCATGAAATTTTCATAGTAGATGGAATCAGGAATCAATTAAGAAAAAAAATAAATAATAATAATAATAAACTCACTAAAACCAGTCCAATGTGCCGATACTATACCCCAATCACCATCATTGTTCTTGATCAAAATAGCTCTTTCAAATGTCATAGGGTCCAAGGTCACACATTTCTGTGTGTCGTTCACCTGAGAAAAATCAATACAGAGCAGGTAAAAATCATTATAATTCATTTGTGTATCGGCTAACATACTTAGAATATTCTATGGATTTCACAAAACAGATTGAAAGATAGATTTATTTTTTCCGTGTTTAGAGTAAAGCCAACATTATTTAAGCTAACTTTAAAAAATGTTGGGTCATGTAGATATTGAATGGAATGTTAGAATAACTTTAGGTTAAACCGTTCTTGTGGAAATCTGGTAAGTTCCAGAATAAATATCTGTAAGTGCACTTAAAATACCTACATTACCTATCGGACATATTTTAGTTTGTTGACATCTATTTCAACATAAGCGTAACCACGCATGCCAAAGTATGTGAATGCAGATAATAAATGCCTTGTTCAACTGTAATGCATTGTGTTCTATTAGATGATATTATATTATATAGTCTACATTTCTTTATCAAGTGAATATAAATTGTCATGAGGCGTTTTTTTTCTGTGTACTTTCTCGTTCTTAATATTACTAATTACATTCAAATATGTTACATACTTTGTTAATTGTTTATATGAGAAGAAAATAATATTTTAGAATAAGATATATTAATCTTCAAAATTGTAGAATATTCCATAAATTCCAGAACATTTCATAATCTTTATATTATTATAAAAACTATATAATATATCTACCAGCGGAATTCTGAAGCATCAGAAATACCGGGCTAACACCAAATATTTATAGATTAAAGATTAAGCCCAACACTGTTAGAATTAGATATTTATACTGTCAAATTTGAGCTTTCCCTCAACAAAACTCATAACGATGTGACATCATGGCGCCCATTCGCCGGTATATATATAAATTGCTAACTTTTATATATTCCCACTATATCAATGCTCGGACAACACAACTGACCATCAGAGAGAAAACAAAGAGAAACAATTTATTAGAAAATATAATCCAGTTTTAAACGCTTCGTATCATGACTAATTACTTCCGTTTACAAACATTGTCAACATGTATTATTACGTAACACTACGTTACGTTACCATTAACGACGTCTTCACAATATCAACTACCAAACGTTACAAACGTAAGCCATGAATATTCTCATAAGAGATGAAACCGGTTGGACAATGACTTTACTGTGTATTTAACAGATGTGATTTTCAAAATAAGACATTTTGGTGTATTTTCGTATTTTTATTTTCATTATATACTACAACTTGTGAAGGACTTGTCTATTTTTACGTATATTATACTACACAAGTTCACGAAGATACCACCAAAACAAGATATACTGTCATTCAACGAAGACGTACTAAGGGAATTAAAACTAATTAATGAAAAATTAACAATATTAACGGAAAAAGTGAACGAATTTCATGGATTCGCCAGGGATTACACGGACGATCGGCAACAACATTTAAATGAACAGGTCAGTCAATGTATTCAAGGTTTTAAGAATGTTATGGACAATTTCGGAAACATTCCGAGGGAAGTTCACATTCCTACACAATTGAACATAGCCGATAACAACGACGGAAGTGCACTACTAATTAAAAATAGAATCGGAAATGTATGGAATAAAAATATGATCCAACGCAAATTTGCTTTTTGGAACATGCTTAAAAATCGAAGTAAAGCAGATATTAACGAGAAATGGTTAACCTCAACACCAATTAAATTTACCGAATCTCAGAAGAACCGGAACAACAGAGGAAATTACGCGAAAGGTCGTCTCTAGATAAAATGAGAACAGAAATGGAACTGATGAAAATGAGAGCCGACTCATACGAACTAAAATTCAAAGATATTGATGAAAATATGAAACAAGAAATCATTTTAAAAGCAGACCAAAATCAGCTAGATACAGTCTTTAAGCTTTGGATCGATGAGTGCCAAAACGAAGAAATATCCTCACTACAGCGCTGGCAAAATAATGAAATTGGTTCTTTGACTATGAAACTGATTTCAAAAAAACATATGAAACTGAAAACCCATTCTTGAAAAAGAACAAAACATACGCGGAAGCGGTAGCAGCGAACTCTAGATATAATTCACCTTATAGACACCAATTTGTTAACCAGCAACGACCAGCAACGCAACCACTTAGCTATGCGTCAAACTTCCGAAGGTCACAACGACCACAATCTTCAAGTACGAATACTAAATACCAAAGGACACAAACATCACAGAAACCATACAATGATTGACGATATAATAAACAACGAAAACAACAAACATACGGAAGGAAAAATGGATCTACTAGTATAAATAGAGGAAATCAAAATAAAAGACATATTGAAGGACGATTCAATAACTCCGGACATGTAGTACAGAATGAATTTTTTAACAGAAAATTAACATTCAAAAATGCCGAAAGAAATCAAACATTCAGAGGAAGCAACCAGAATCATTTTTTATACCAAACCACGGAGAACCAGGACACGGGTTGGAAACGTCAAGGGAAAAACCGAAAGTAATAAATTTGTCAAACAAAGTACTAACTGACACACAAAACGATATTTTAAGCATGGGACTTAAATTTACCCCAACACCAAAAATTCGAATATACCCGAATTATTTGATGACATTACGAATTTTGTAGAAAACTTCGACTATCAGTGGAATTTTTTGATGAAGAAGAAAGAGAAGACGAATCACTTGTGAAAAATAAAAGCACATATTGTCCGAGAAAAAAACGGAATGTAGCACTTGATGAATATTGCGATTACATCTCCAATTTTCCTATAACAGTAAGTAATACTAAAAATGTACGTTCTAATCTTTCAAACTCTCAATGGCAACAATTAATGGAATTAAAACAAGATAAAACAATTGTGATAAAAGAAGCCGACAAGGGGAGTTCAGTGGTTATAATGAATACAGATTACTATACAAACTTGGTAAATTCAATGTTGGGAGATAATAATTTCTACGAATTATTATCAAATTATAAACAAGAAAGAACGAGAAATCAATTAAAAGTTTTACTGCACCTTTACAGACAAAGTCTAACGAATAAAGAATTAGACTATTTAACGGACTTTAAATGTCAAACTAGTTTATTTTATGGTCTACCTAAAATACATAAATGTCAGGAAATTACAGATACATGCATCAATACAAATTGTCATATAATTACTATGGAAGCGCCAAAAGATTTAAAACTTAGACCGATAGTTGCCGGTCCAGCGTGCGAAACACACAGGCTTAGTAACTTTTTGGATATCTTATTAAAACCACTTCTAATCCACGTAAAAAGTTTTATAAGAGACGATTTGGACATGCTAAATCACCAACCAGACAGAATTTACAAAACCGATTATCTTGTTACCTTCGATGTAGTTAATCTTTATACCAATATCCCACATGACTATGGAATTACAGCAGTAGAATACTGGATTAACGCTCACCCTGAATTAATACCAGATAGAATAGACAGAAACCTAATAACATCAGGTTTACGATTTATATTAGAAAACAATTATTTCATATTCAACAATAAATCATATCGACAAAAATCAGGAACTGCCATGGGTACCAAAGTAGCGCCGACTTATGCAAATTTAGTTATGGGATACCACGAGTTAAAAATATATGAACAATCAGAATAATTATTCGGAAATTTGTTTGCCAACTATTTATTACAACATTGGAAAAGATACCTCGATGACTGTTTCATCATGTGGAAAAACGGTATAGAAACTTTGGACCAATTCAGAAATATGCTAAACGGGATAAATACTAACATTCAATTCACTATGGAATACAGCAATGATCAGCTACCTTTTTGGACATTTTAATAATCAATGAACAAGGGAAAATACAGACATATATTCCAAACCAACGGACTCTAAACAGTATCTTTTATTTACATCATGCCATCCAGAACATACACGTACTAATATACCATTCAATCTTGCAAGGAGAATATGCACAATCATTTCATATCCCGAATTACCAGATAAACGGCTCGATGAGTTAAAAACCGTCCTTTTAGAACGAAAATATCCGATCAAGTTAATTATTCACGGAATTCTAAAAGCAAAACAGATACCAATGGAAGAATTAAGAACTGTCAGAAAACAAGAGCAGAAAAAGGTCATAGCATACGTTTCGACACATAATCCTAAAAATTCGGAACTTTTCGGACAGTTATACCAAAACACACCAATTCTTAAAAGAGATCCTAAAATGAAAAAAATCTTACACCAATACAAATCATTAAAAATAAAAGACAGCCTAAATCATTGAAAGGAATTCTTACCAGTGCAAAACTCCATTCAGAAATAGAACAACCTAAAATCAAGAAATGTGGACGCCCTAACTGTGGAGTATGCAAATACTTAATCGAAGGTTCACCATTGACCTTTAAAAACGGACAACAGTTCACGATAAAAAGTAATTTTACATGCTCAGCAAAAAATTTAATATATGCCATAATAGGTCGCGGCTGTCAGGAAAATTACATTGGACAAACCAAAAATTTAAGATTAAGAATGACCGTCCACCGCCAACAAATAAGAGATCTTTCAACCAGAAAAATTACTTTAAGCGCGCATATAGATGAATGTGCTGGTACTAATTTACTGAACTTTTATATATTCCCACTATATCAATGCTCGGACAACACAACTGACCATCAGAGAGAAAACAAAGAGGAACTATTTATTAGAAAATATAATCCAGTTTTAAAGGCTTCGTATCATGACTAATTACTTCCCTTTACAAACATTGTCAACATGTATTATTACGTAACACTACGTTACGTTACCATTAACGAAGTCTTCACAATATCAACTACCAAACGTTACAAACGTTAGCCATGAATATTCTCATAAGAGATGAAACCGGTTGGACAATGACTTTACTGACTTTACTGTGTGATTTTCAAAAGAAGATATTTTGGTGTATTTTCGTATTTTTATTTTCATTATATACTACAACTTGTGAAGGACTTGTCTATTGTTACGTATAGATATATATATATATACGTCTACAAATTAAGCCCAACACTGTTTGAATTAGATTTTTAACACTGTCAAATTTTTGATTTCCCTCAGCGGGATTCGAACTCACACCGTTGTGACACTGTGGCACCAATTCGCCTGCGGATTTGGCCGAGGGGTCTAGACCGCTGGACATAGTGCAGGTGAATTGGTGCCACTATATAGCGGATTTGGCCGAGGGGTCTAGACCGCTGGACATAGTGCAGGCGAATTGGTGCCACATTGTCACAACGGTGTGAGTTCGAATCCCGCTGAGGGAAAGCAAAAATTTGACAGTGTTAAAAATGTAATTCAAACAATGTTGGGCTTAATTTGTAGACGTATATATAAATATTTGATATTAACCCTGTCTAATTGTCTATTTATATATGCTCAACATCTGATTGTATTTCAACATTGGATCTTTAGAAATGCACTAAAGATACATAGTTAAGATAAATGATATTTATAAGTGTCTAATGAATTAACCAAACGATGTCGTTGTAATTTCCAATCTGAAAATCATCTGTACACACAGATTTCATTTTTGAGCCGTCCCACCTCGGGAATCGAACTCATGTCAGTTTATAACATCTATGGCTACTGCGCCTAGCATGTAAAGACAGAGGTGTATATATATAAAGAATTTGAAACTCAGCTTCATAAAGAAATTGACAGCTTCAAACAACATAGCTGACAAAATGAGGAAATATGTATTAAAGAAATATCAGCAGAGGAGGAACAATCAAGGAAACGTTGGAAAGAGAAACAAAGTTGTTGTTATCCTTTGCCAAAAAATTACGGAAAGAACAGGAAAAACAACCCCCAAAAACTAAAAACATGTCGAAGAAAAACATCCTTCAAAAGAGCAGGATAATCGACAAAGAAGCAAATCTACGCCAACAAAAGAAAGGAACGTATCAAGAGCAGGAAGTGTATATTTAGCAGAAAATAGAATGATAAACTATTATATTCGGAAATTGCCAAAAAAATTACACAGAAACCTGGAATTTATGCGACAAACGAGCAAAACTGATCAAAGCAATACAAAACAAAGATTAGTTCCACAGCTACCACCACAGCAAACATAATCGAATCGATCTAAATCGCAGAACTGAAAAACTAGAAAAAATTCATTTTTTAAGCGAATGTCGTGCCAGAACAATGAATCAACTGACGAAGAGGAAATGAGTCTGAAGAAGTTGAAAAATAGATCCACAAATTATCAATTTATCGTCAAGACCAATTGATTCAGATGAAAACGTGCTTTTTAAATGTCTCAAATTTACATCTACTCCTTAAACTGATATTAAACAATTACATGTACAGAGGAATGTTGTAGAAGATTAAGACTTAAATTTCACTTTAATGATGCGGAAGATTATACTGATGAATGAATCGCGCGGAACAAATCTACATTTACTCCGAAAAAAGACGAAAAAAATTCATTCAATTAACCACATCACATCGGTTCCACTTCTTCCAAATGACGTGAACACAGTGTAACAAAATATTTAGAACACATACAAAATGCTATGGAAAAATTGCGCAAAGAGAAAACCATTATTATAAAAGAAGCCGACAAAGGAGGTGCTGTTGTTATAATGGACGCGCAATACTACAAAGGCAAAATTACGGAACAATTAAATGACAAGGCGTACTACATAGAAATTGACGAAAATATGGACAAGAAAACTATGTGTAAAATCAGATCCCTCACCTCCTATTCTCATAACTTAGCCGAAAAGGAGAAAGATTTTCTGTTAAACTTCGATGTAAAGACAAGCGATTTCTGTGGTCTGCCGAAAATTCACAAAAGTCAAGAAATATAGACTGCTATTTCACAACAACGGGATGCTTAGATTTCTGTTAAATTACCAGTAGACTTGAAATTTTGACAAATCGTTGCCGGTCCGCAATGCCCGACACATCTGCTAAGTAATTTTGTAGACATAATATTGAAACATCTCTGTCAGTTTATACCTAGTTTTATTAGGGAAGATGTAGACTTCTTGAACCATTTACCCGAGCAAATTGAAAACACGCGCCTATTGTTAAGTTTTGATGTAACTAGTTTGTACTCCAATAACAAATTTGGACTTTACAATTCTGGTTAGAGAGACAAAGAAACTTACTGAATCAGAGATTTCACACTCATTCATTTTAGAAGCTATCATATTGGAATGTAATTCTTTCTACTTCAAATGTCAGGATTACTTAAAAATATCAGAAACTGCGATTGGGAATAAAGTTGCTCCGACCTATGCAACTGTCGTGATTGGATATATTGAACATAAAATGTATAGTATCGAAATCGAAAAATTCGGTATAATACATTCAACATACATTCGAGAACAATAGTAACATTTACTTGATAACTGCTTCATTAAATGGAATAAAAAAGTCGACGAATTAAAATCTTTTCACAAGCTCATTAACAGTATCCATCCGTCTATTCAATTTACTATTGAAATAAACCTAACAGAACTACTCTTCCTAGATACTAGTATTAATCTTAATAACCAAAACTGATGGTAGAACATCAACAGATATTTATTATAAATCAATAGATAAACTTTAGTACCTAGATTTTTGGTCGTGTCATCCGTCACATATCAAGCGCATTATTCTGTTTTGTTTGGCAAGACGAACATGAACAATAGTAAACGAGGAAGAAAAACGAGATCAAAGATTAAATGAAATCTCTATACTTCAAAAACGGTAGAATTATCGGAGAAATCTTGTGGAGCATGGCATTGAGAAAGCAAAAGAGACACGAAAAAAAATTCTGACCTTATCCCATTTGTCAGTACTCACAATCCGTGTAATCTGAACATGCACAATGTTATTCGAACACATGTTCCACTTATTCACCAAAACAAAGAACTCAATACCCTGTTTCCGGTCGATTTAATGCTAAAGAGTAAAAGACAACCGAAAACTCGAACGCGATTTGGAAATGATAAACCGTTTGCAGTCCGGAGAGGTGATAACAAACGATGCCGAATTTGCAAGAACATTCATGTTAATGAGAAACTTGATCTCTCTAACGGGTTAATAACAACAGAAACAGAGATATGAGCTGTGATACGGAGAACTTGAACTGTAAGGAGTAGTACATTGGTCAAACGGGAAACTCGATTCACTGTTCATAGACAACAAATGCGGGATCCCGAAACACGGAAGATTGATCTAAGTGAACACTTAGAGATTTGTGCACGAAGCACAAATTACTCTATATTCCCGTTTTATAAAGTTCAAAAGCCGATTGAGAGCTTAAGACTGGAGAAAGAAGCTCATTTTATTGGGTTGTTAAATCGAAATCAAACAGTACTCGGTAGCAAAAAAAACTGTTATATTGTATTTTAATTACACCTCTTTACTATTTAACGTCAATGACGTCTCCAGGAGGCATGAAATCGATAGCGAACATTCTTGTGATTTAATTGTGATTTTTAGTGCATTATGGAATATAGTTTCTTGCAAACCTACAATACACTTGTTAAGTATCGGATCGACAAAAATGACGATACAGCATAAATAAAAAATAGTATACAAGTCTAGAAGATTATGGAACGACACAAATCATGGTGTCCAATAAAATGTTATCTAAATTATCCATGATAGTAGTTGGCAGACTGTTAAGAGATTCAACTTATTCCACGCATTATTTGGACATAACTTCTGGGGCTACGGTTATTGATTGGACATTCATTTTAGACATAGATCGGAATTTTAAAAAGACAGTCAATTTACATTTTATTCTGATTATATTTGTTAATTAAGTGCAAGTAAGGTATCCTGACCACAAATGACCACGTGATCATATTTGGTGTCCCGGATGTCCATTGTTTTTCAATGGAGCGGACCTCGGTAACGTTCTCTTAACAAAGGAAATATTGTTTGAGAAACTAAAATTGTTTGCTGAGAACAGTAAACATTGACTCAAAGTAAAACAGTATTTAATTTGTATAATTAATTAGTAATACATTAAATTAATATGACTATATTTCTTTGTCGAAAAATTAAATTAAGCGGAGACTTCAATTATGAGTCGGATACCCTAAATTAAATTCATATATAAATTTATTCTGTATTTGTCTTTTATTTGCTAATTGTAGGATTATTTCTATCTGTTTTACACTTTTGTTTGTTCATAGAAAATTGTGTATATTTACTGTGATAAGATTGAACTTTATTTGGTTAGGTATTCACAATTATTTCATGTGATGAGTTTTGCTTCAAATTACGCACATGTGGCTATTCCTTAACAAAATAACATGTTTGTAAAATAATATAAAACTAAGTCTTCACGATATGTATGACAATTACATGTACCTGCGATGGTATAGGTAACTGGTCTGCTCCAACCAGATGGCCGACGACACATAGTGTGTCTTTACAAAAGACATGTATTGCTGACATCAGCCAAGGGATACTATGAATTATTCGACAGGTGAATAGCGCATCCAAGGGGTCCAAACATGTAATCCTGAAAAAGACTCTATTAAGCTGTCAATCTATGTGATTCATATCAGTACAGTTATTATTCATTATCCTGACCATATAATAAACCAGCTAGACTTTTTACAGACCATCTTTTTCAGAGATCAATACAATTTTAATTGCTCCCTGTGTTCAGAGGTTAGTCATGCTTCGGGTACGGTCGGTTTCCTTTTCTTCTAAAATATGACATGAAATTGATATGAAAATAGAATTGAGATAATATACCAAAATAAGCATATATTGAAAAAAGCAGTTTATTGCTTGTTTCTTTCTAGTTGACAAAATATCATCTCAATAATTATTAGGTATATTTAAAAAACAAACACTATTTGTATGAGGTTTAGCGACTACGGAAATGCATGGCTGTCAAAAAACACAGGTCGGTTGCATATTACACCCGGCATTTGTCTGATAAAACTGTGATTACCGGATAAATTTCAAACACAAGCAAACAAAAAAGTACTGACCTATGGGAAGCAAGTGAGCAGACGTTAGGAACTGTTACGTCAATAGGACCCCACATCTGTTCGACATCTCGTATAAAACACGATTCAAAATCTCCTAAACGTACATCTAGCGCCTTAAGGAGAGACGTACCGAGACTTGTCACTTGAATGGAAAACTTCATTTGAAGTAATGAACCCTCTGATAATGTCACTACATTATCATAATCAAATTTTTCTCCTAATGCTGTGAACGGTTTTAATAATATATTTACATATATGGATGCTTTTGCTGTTTTCTTGAAAATCCCTGCTTTTCCAACCTTCGTAAGTAAGAAAGTTAAGTTACGGAATCTGGAATCAATTGCAAACTTGTTTACTCCTTTACCATCTTTTATCCATCTGTTTTCACTGTCTGGCTTTTTTAATTTAAGTAAGTCAATTTGAACCCCAGATCTAAATTCTGCAGAAATTTTTAGCCCATGGATTTTTTTCTTCAATTTTTTTCCCGATTCTCTGGTCACACGAATATTTTGTATTTCAATATCTGCCAGCGTATGACTGCATTTAATCAAATCATCATCTTTAACGTAATTTAACTTCCCGTTTGGAGGTGACCCCCGGTACATTGAGGCAGGATTGCTGAACTCTTCATTATATAATTCTTTCCACATGCGTTGCGTGTCTGACATGGACAAGTATAACTCATTCTGATCAATTAGATCGTCATGGTTTAAAACCTCACCTAGAATATGAATTGTGTCCCTTTGATACGACTGAGGATGCAATTGGTGAGAATGCCAAATTAGCTCAATATCGAAACAAGGAACGATTACGCTATTTGGATAAACCTTCTTCATGTACAGAAATTTCTTGTAGCGTGTGAGACTACTCTCCAGAAACTTTTTATCGGTATAATGAGGGAGAGAAACCTGGTAATAAAACAATTTTTGCTTGAAAATTACTTCTTCTACATCATATGATAAACTGGAAACATAATCTGGTGGTATTTCGAAACTCTTTAAACCGTCAGCATGAAATGGCATGCCCGGATACTTTTTGGACCAAAGAATTTCACTATTTTTCATTTTCTGAACTTGTTCTGCTCCATGAGCTATAGTGTGTCTCAACATTTTGCCAAATAATTTGTTGCAGTCTCTGGCATATGCTACAGGTGAAAGCATATGGCAATGCCATGCCCATTCTATGTCCATCGGAGCTGCAATGTTGTCATGTGTGCTCTCGACTAACAACGGAAGCCAAAGGTTTTCATACCTACAACACAGACTGTGTTTTATAAAAAAGAGATCAAGAAATAGATATTGGTATAATAAACATTAAGTGAGTGCATTTATGGAATACAGAGAGGAGTTGTAGTTTGTCAGGCATCAAAAATTGTTACAGCAATAAATCTAAGCGCCGACAGTTATGCTAGTCATTTTATCTGATGAAATTTTTTAAAGCTTTTAAGACCTTTACGAATCATGTTTAATTCTTACCCCTTTTAGTATTTACAAATAAATTTAAAATTAGTGAGGAATAAAGGCCTTTTTAGATTGCATATTTATTTGTTTTAAATGTCAGGGTTTACAATTCCCAGCCCAACCTGGATGTGACCCTATAAATCCTGACTACATGCTTTTTTCCTATTTTGGATTATAATAATCACAGTTAACTCAACTTGTCCTTAACTTTGTTCACTTAAACACTTTCCTCCTAACACTTCAAGTATAATAATCTAACAATAAAATTATTCTGGTCTATATCACAGCTAAATCACCAGAATATGATTTAAAATTGGTCATTGTCTTTTCAAAAGCAAAATAGTACAATATTATTTTTGTTCTTTGCTGCATACTGTTATTCAATAACGATACTAGATTATATTTTATTTAAATTCTGCATTATTCGGCCTTTTGGCATTAAGTTTTTACCTAAAATGGAAATTTTTTAGCAACAACAAACATTACAAAAAAGTAAATCATCTTCTTTAAGATCATAGAAAGCTTCCTTTTTTAAAGCTACATTCTTGGTTAAACTGGTTAACTTGATTTAATAAGTGATATGTCACAAATAAGAAATCCGCTGGATGATTATATTATATGGTTGTCACAATACTTAGACTTTTGTACATTATGTACTTACTGTGACTGTATGACAAGAAAATTTGTCATCCTATATAATATATACAAAAATGCCGAATACGATTACTGTCCAATTAATACGTTTTGGCTACGAAAATTTCATAGTCACACCCTATTACACATGTACTATGTCAATGTTTACCTTTCACCTCGATTAATGGAGCTATATTTTTATATAGCAGATTTGGCCGAGGGGTCTAAACCGCTCGACATAATGCAAGCGAATGGGTGCCACGGTGTCACAATATGGGTTCGAATCCCGCTGAGGGTAAGGACAAAATTTGACAGTATTCGAGGATTATTCAACGATACAAATAGAGATGTTTCTATTAAAAATAAATAAATGTATTAATAAATACGACATAATTTTCGACCAACTTGGTCGAAATTTTGTCGTATTTGTAACCTTTGAGTTATACTCTAAACTTATGTATTATGTTTTTGTTTATGCTTAATCGTCTGTTTGGCTATCCGATACTAAGTAACTGTGCTGGTTGGTAGATTTTTACTGCCGTTATAATCGAAAGTTAATTTTATGATTTGTCGGATTTATTTATTTATTTATATTGCATCTGTCATTTTACTTTTCCATTCGTATTATTTCGATTGTTATTCCCGCCATTTATTTATATTGACACTCATTGACTAAGGTGATTCGCTGGTCAGTCTGTGTCTATACACCACCGTCATTTGTATCGTTGCATAATCTTCTAGACTTGCATAATAGTTTTTACTCATGCTGTATCGTCATGTTTTTCGATCCGGTACTAAATAAGTGTACTGATTGGTACATGTAGCTTTCTTTAGACCTTTTATATACTATTTTGAACTACCTGTATTGTATATTTACACGATACCAGTGGACTTATATTATTCCTTCTTCCAATGAAGAATACTATTATTCCATCTCCTAATGAAGAATACTATTATTTCATCTCCAAATGAAGAATATCTTAAGCATTTAGAGTTAAACGCCACTGATGAGTCTTGAATAGACGAAACGCGCGTCTGGTGTAGTGAATTTGTCACCTTCGTAATTTTGATAACATTTGTTGGAATTTTGGAGTTAAAACCAAATGACAGCTCGTCACGGGGGCGGACGGTGAAGGCAAGATATAGAAGTGTTAAGTCCAGTAACAGTGGGAAATTTAAGATCAATATTTTATGACTTGTTTACATTATTTATTTATATTGACACACAATGATTAATGCCATTTGTTGGTCAGTCTGCGTCTTTAATTTTGACAAAGACACCGTCATTTGTATCGTTGCATATTCTACTAGACTTGTATATTATTTTTTGTTTATGCTGTATCGTTTGACCGCTGGACAGAGTGCAGGCGATTTGGTGCCACAGTGTCACAACGGTGTGAGTTCGAATCCCGCTGAGGGTAAGCAAAATAATTGACAGTGTTAAAAATCTAATTCTAACATTGTTGGGCTTAATTTGAAGATTCATATATAAATATTTGATATTTACCCTATATTTCTGACTCTTCAGAAATCCGATGTATATATATATATATATATATCATATATTGTTGTCGCAATAATTATGTATATATAATTCGCTTGCATTATGTCCAGCGGTTTAGGCCCCTCAAGCCTAATCTGCTATAGTGTAAGTACATGTGTACTAGCGTGTTACGATGGAATTTTCGTAACCAATACGTATTAATCTGATAGTAATACAATTAAGTATTTTTGTATTATTATATAGGATAACAAAGTTACTTGTCATACAGTCACAGTAAGTAAATTATATACAAACGTGTAACTATTGTGACAACCATATATTATATCCATCCAGCGGATTTGTGAAACATCAGAAAAACAGGGTTAATATTAGATATTTATATATATCTTTACAAATTAAGCCAAGCACTGTTATAATTAGATTTTAATACTGTCAAATTTTGTTCTTACCCCCAACGGGATTGGAACTCATACCGTTGTGACTCTGTGGCACCCATTCGCCTGCATTATATCCAGCATTTAGACCCTCGACCAAATCTGCTTATATAAAAAATATAGCTTCATTAACTGAGGTGAATCGTTAACATAGACATAGTATATATATATATATAGCTCTTTTAATTTTTGAAATTATATTTAGAAAGGGTAATTTACCTATATATAGCTTGCTTGACAAATGGTCCTTCATACAATTCTTTCCGCTTGTCAACAAGTCGCAGAAACTCTATTTCTTTTATTGAAGAGCTGACCAAATCAACCTCAAACTCGATTTTTTGGTAGCTATTAATACCAGCCATTTGATCAGTCCGAGTCTTAAATTATACAATCACGTCTGTAAACGAAAGAATTTAAAAACCTCTTAAACAATAATATGATCTAATTCTACAACATCAGCCAGTTATGTTTATAGACAATAACATAATGCTATTCTCTTTTTTTCTAACAATTATTCATGTTTAATAGTATTAAAAACTATTAACCCAATAAATAGTTCTGTGGTTAGTGCATCTCGGGCAACAGGTGAAATTTTGTGGATGGCTGATTCGTTACAATGTATTTAACGTCATACTTTGTCCATAAGTGCGTATTTTTTCTGTTTATTACTGAAAAACAAATGAGAGAGTTGTAATAATGTACAAATGTAAGATTCAACAAATTTACAAAGGGTAATAGATCTATTTTTTTATTCGATCTGCTTTAGGTCACAAGTTTAATACATATTTAGGGAATAGAGAATGAAATATGTACACAAAAATGTTTTAAAATTGTTTGTCAGTTATTTACCTGTTATCCATATACACATACATATTCAAGCTTTTAAATTGCCATGTTAGGAATAATATTGTATCTTCTAAAACGTACAAATTATGACTACGAAAGTTTTACGTGTGCGTTAAAGGATACCCGTCATGTAATTTAAATGTGCCTTTGTTGTAGTTGTATCCAGTATTTTCGTTTTAGAATGTTTAACTTGTGTATGGAAGTATACACATAATGTAACTTACATGTATTTCTTTTGTGGATGTATCCGGTAAAATTGTAGAGCATACATAATGTCATAAATGTTTTTAAATTTTACTCTCAAAGTGTCTTATATGTGCATCTGTTAAATATGTATCCCATATAATATAGAAATCTCTAATTCAAAGGCAGGGAAGGGTTTAAAAAATAACACAAGGAAAGGTTGATTTATGGTTTCCAATACAATTGAACACGTAATGACAGTGATTACACATAAATCAAACCAACATTGTTAATATATTTAGGCTTGATAAGTTAACTAAGAACAAACATATTATTTAATTAAATTTGACAACAGCAATACATTTGATAAAAGGGTACATATTTTGATGCATATATACATTATAAATGGATTTTTTTCTTTTAAATCTGATGGAAGCAAAAAGATTGTTGTCCTGAAAATTGGTTACGAATTGCTCCTAACATTTAAGAATTAAAATCTTCTATTATCATTGCCTATATAATAACCCAAACTGAAATATTTGTAACATGCTATAACTTCAATATTTGGTTTTTAAATTCCAGAAATTAACTGGTCGTTCATTATGCAGTAAATACGTACTTTCCTGAGCACCTAGTTTCATTCCTGGTTTTTAAGTTCATATTTTCTTTACTTGTAATGTTGACTATGCATCGTTTTAGTCCGTTATTAGGCTTATGAATCTTGGTTTATTCCATATATTAACTAGTTTGTATTTCCTGCCGATTGTCTTCTTAATGAGTTAACTAGATATTTGCCTGTCCTGCAATTGTATGTCTTTATGAGGTAATTTGTACGCATTTCGAGTCTTTGTTTACCCAATGGATATACTTTGTTATTTGTCTGTCCTGTCGATTGTCTGTCCAGTCCTTTTCTTCTCCATGGATTGATGGCCAGTTTTCCGAATGTGTGTCTTTAATCAATTGTTAATTAGATATTTGTCTGCGATTCAGATTGTGAGCCTTATCTTCTTCATGGATCAACTTAAAATGTGTCTGTCCTGTGGACAGTCCTTTACTTCTTCGTTGGGTTAATTTTTGATGTTTCTACCGTTATTTGTGTGTCATTCAGATTGAAAGATTTGTTTATTAGTTAGGTAAACTTATTCTTGTCATTTAATATAGCTGAAGCAGTGAACGTAATAAAGCAACCGTTTAATCGATTCAATTTAATTACCAGTAAGCAAGTTAAATATTGTTTTAAATAAATTGTTTTAAATTCACGAGCTGTGACCTAAGCCATTAATTCCATCTTCCAGCCAAATGTACCTTTACTAATAGTACTTGAAAATAAAATTAAATACGATAGAAGATATTTACACTAGGTTCGGTTAAAAGTTTGGACTGAGAATTAATACATATATATAGATAACAGAATTAAAGATTAATACAGTTTTTATACATGAAGAATTTAGAATAAAAAATAATAAATAATGAAAGGGGTAAAAACAGATGATCATTATCTCAAAAGTATTTAATTATATTCTTACTCCTTACCTTACTGCGTATAAACGATAAATTCGGTTTTTCCATTAAACTACGTTTGAATTATTACGTACACGGAACTAAACTTATTAGACCATAACCATGTCAGGTAAAAGTGCAAATAATTCATATGTATTACGCCATCAATCCATACGCTTGTTTTTTTCACTTGGATAGCAATCGATAAATAATTTACCACTAACAATTCTGAGATACGTCCCAAGTGACCTTCACACATTACGAAGAAATTAATATCTCTGAGATATTCCCTTAAAGGTCCCGTATATACATAATTATGTTTCCACTTCCTACTGGGATGCAATTTGCACGGATTTTACAGAAGCACTAGAAATGTTAAAGAAATATTTATTTGTTGAATAATTTTATGCAATTTCTTTGCATTATTTGGTTTTACTAGCGTTAAGGTTGAATAATGGTATTTTATGGATTTTTACTGAAAATGAGTAAGAATACCTTTGAAAGTGCCACTATACTGAAAGTCAGCATGTCAGAATTAAATATCTTGCATGACAAATAAAAACTGCATATATCGTATGATGGAGCATATTCTATTTTTGTAGATCTAAACATGTGCAATTGAAATAAACAATTGTTTTTTTTCACGAATATTCAGCGTTTTAAAATCTTGCGCTTGAAAAAATAATTATAAGGTGGTTTGTCCATTATACATTTTGACTGGGTTTTAAACAGAAGTATAGCTACAAAGCAGTATATTTGTCTTTTCGAACACTTACGGGCACTGTTATTTGCAGTTGACTCGGGAAAAGCCTCGCAGTATGATCGAATACCATATTACAGCATGAAAACATACAAACTGTTGTAAACTATGTTGGATCCTTTAGAAACAAATATGGCAATGTAAAATTCTCGTATTGAACATAAAGAACGAAGTGTGACATGTAAATAATAGCGATACAGTCTGAACTATAATCGCATTATCGTGGAATATTTTTTCTATTGGATTTCATTATAGAAAGGTACAATATTTAATAGTTATAAAATGCAAGCAGAGCATTGTACACATTTTCAGCGCATCAACACAGCCTGAGTATTGATATTACACTTATCTGGAAGATTTTCTATTGAAAGAGATTGGTCCAGAATCTCATTACACTCACCTTTTATCAAACTTTAACTGGATCCGGGTTTTATAATTTCTAGAAGTCCGAGATACTTCCATCTTAGACTTTAATGACCTTTGGAGTACATAAAAGAACAAACTTACAGTGTCTTATATTCCTGCAAAGACAGGTTAGCGATTACAGGTGTTTCCTCCTTAATTGCGTGATATTTCTCCAAAAAATTTTTTGGAGTTTTGATCTCGTTTGCTGATGTGGTTACCATAGAACGCCTCAACATTCGAATTCCTTCCGGCGTTCGCCAGGAATTGAAAACTAAACTTGGGTTCTTTCTCAACTAGATTTATGGACTCGCAGAAGTAGAAATGATTGAAGCAGTGTGCCATAGGAAAAACCAATCTTTTCTTATCCCTTTACATCGATGTTTCTCAGTCCATCTAGAAAGATAAGTCCATTGCAGGAAACTGGCCTAAACTTACCATAGATCTGAGATGTCCTGTTATCCTTTTAGGTTTTTAAGACTTTTTTTCTCAAATGCCTTAGTACTATAAATTTAAAATAATACATTAGTGGCATATCTGTGGAACTCCCTGTCGTGTTATTTTTTCTTTTGTAAGAAAACTCTATGTCTTCAGCGGCATATTCTTCTTATAGTTAGACATAGTTTGTATACTATCAATTGCCTAGCTTATTCTCTGTCTTGGTCTCTTTCTCTGTTTGTCAGTCGTAATATCCTCCTTTGTTAGCTGGTTCAATACTTTAAACGAGACTCTAAAATTATATTTAGCAACCCATATCAGATGTATTGCTGGTTCTGCTTACCATTCTCCTGTTTTTCCAGGCTTCAGGTTGCTCCTTTATTGATTCTGTGTTTTCACGATGTCTGTTTTTTATACTTGTATTGGTGTTTGGTCCACGAGTTGGTATATGGGTGTCAATATTTTTTAAATCTACGAAATTTTTTTTAACTTGTTGAGTATAAAAAACGTAACACAACACTACTTGCTTGAAAGTATTATATATTGTATATCTAAACATGATGTTGCTATTTTTATTTACCATGTTAAAAAGACGCTATAAAATAACCATATTCTTCTTTAGGAGGATAACCATCCTATATGGATAAAATCCTGGCTATTTTCATAGCTCCTAGTTGGTCATTTCCAGTGCTCTTAGTGGGTCCTCTTTAAATTTGTTATTTAGCAGCAATATTTTAAAGTTTGTGAAAGCTGTTTGTATTTAAATAATTATTTTGTAACAATCCACAAAAGCACAGTTAGAAGAAAAGCTAGTTTCGGCTAACTTTTATTGGACTCACAAAATATAAATAACGTTAACAAACGCAAAAATACAAGGTGACAAAAGGTATTTGCCATTCATATAACTGAAATGTATATGACAACCCACATTTTATTCAGTATTTTAATCTCGAATTTTATCTGATAAAGATATATCAATCAGGTCAACACATTGTAACTAGTTGATCTAAGATGATTAACAAGATAACGTTAAAGATGGAGTATAACTATCGCAAATGTGGCATCGTCAATTTGATATCGGGATTTTCCATTTAATCCGATAAAAAATCTTAACTAAAGAATTTTAATCAGGATATGGTAGGGCCTCTACATAAAGACGAAAGGAGTTAATTACTTTATGTTTACAGCCATCTCGAGGTTGATGTTTTAAAGTTTCAGGTGGTAAAATGTTAAAGTTATTTCTGTGGTCGCTTAAATAATAAACGTCAAAGATGGCGTTTAGAATTAGTCAATTTGTGGTCATTTTAATGTTTGTATGAGCCACCGACACGAATTCTCAAGAAAACGAAAGTGAAATCAAGTGCTCCGGAAAAAAGAGAGTTCTCCGGAAGAGTAAGCAGTTTTGGTATCTTTGCCTGATAAATAAAACATTATAACTTATATTAATATTATAATTTGGTTAAATTCGGGATATTTTACGGCTGAACATTTCTGTTTTGTTATCAATTTCAGGTACAGTACCGGAAAAGGCTAATACTCCTCATTAAAGACCACAGCTGCAGTAATTATAAAAAGACGTGAAACATAGACTAATATTTTGAGGAACTCGACAGGACAAAATCAATGGAGATTGTATTTCCTTAGCTTATATATCGCAGATACATAAATTTATATAATTACTCTTTATTTATTGTTTTTAAGACAACAAGCCTTTACATATTAGTTTATAACACTATCTCATTACAAAATGGCACCGAGAAGTATTTGTTTGGAGGTCGCTAATAACTAGATAATGATTACAAATTTTCGTATTTTGTTTGATCGATTGGTCTGTTATCGCCAGGGAATAACATTCTAGCCTTTCAGACAGCTGACCAAGTGATGGTTGTGCATTTAGAAAATTCCTTTAGAAACTGCCTGGAATGAAAACAAGCTGGTAAAAATATAATATATAGTATTTTAGCTGGTCGCCAATACAAGTTTAACATTAAGCCATGCAATACAATACAATACAATAAACATTTTAACAATACACAATTCATGTAACCCTGAGGTTAATTAATTTAATAATGACAATTTATTTTCAAGCTAAAATCAAATGACACCTTTTTCAGTTTGGGGAAAACTAACTCACCTAAAAAGAAAAGACTAAAATAAAGCGAAATAATCTTTGAAAAATCAATCTTTTAAAATGATATTTTAAACGATAATAATTATTGACAATAATAATACACAATGTACAGCATGATGCCTTTTTCACTTAAACCAGTGCACCTCTAATTAAAAGATCTGAGATGCTACCATACATAATTCGTAAATGTATAAAATACAAATATATTAAAGGAACTAAAATATACATATAATTGATTGATGCGGCGTTGTGTACATATCGATTACATATTAAAAGGAAAATCATTAACATATTCTAACCAGTATTATTGAAAAGGAATAAAAATCATTAACACACAACATTCAATTTTTACCTTTACGAGCTCACATAGGATTAGAAAGAACTTCTAGAAATATAACAGATTTTTAGACATTGCTGGTCACCAATGGAAGTGACCAGCGACGATTGTTTGGTTATTTTTTAGAAAAAAACGTGGCTCCCATATAAAGTGTTTCTTTGGCGTAACAATAGAGAACTAATTTTAATTACTCAGTGGGTTGTCGCCATAAAATGTTTTATCACTTCAGGTTAATTAAAAACAGATTAAAAACAGAATTCCTAATAAGGGAATAGCACAAATTATGCAATATATTTTTCGTATCTATCTATTTTAAAAACAAGATTTTAATTGAGTTGAGACAATATTATCAAACAGAATTTCATTTAATACTTTAAATTATTTATTTGTTTATACATATGTCTGCAAATTCTGAAACGTGTGAAGTAATGAAAATTAGAAGAATAATAAATGACACTAAAACACATATGATATATATTTATTTGATGATAAAATTATTAAGAAGTGATGTGTATTAAAACAACTGCAAAATAAAATAATAAGAATAAAAACTGCATATATAAAGTGATTGAGTTGTTACAATTCCACGCGTCAATAAATAACAATATTGATGCTTTCAATTAAAAAACCCTAACATGTGTCACCTTATTGTCTATAATAGTAGAGATCATTTGTATGTGTTTATTCTAAATTCTGTGAATATTATTTGATCTTTTTAAAAGTTAATACTAGTTCTTAAACTTCAACATTTCTAATATACTACGATGATACTTTTTGAAATCATAAAGCATCTATATCTTCTTTTTAAACATCGTGTAAAGTTCCAGTTTAAGTTCCAGTTAAAAAAAACTTTACTGTAACTATAAATTTTGATGTTTTGATTGCGTTCAAGGAAATCAGTTAATGCACTGTTACACTTTGTTGAATGTAATAACTACAACTTCTTATAGAGACAAGAAGAAAACACAACATTTTTGTATAAGCAAATAATTTCAAAATATACCAAGTAATAAAGTCATAGTTTACTGACCCAAATAACTTGTTCATAATTTGATAAAGGGAAGATAACAAATTTTGGTCTTATTCAAACATTTGCAGACGTTAGAAACGCGTCCTAACATGAACAGTATTTCAAACTTTAGAAGAGTAAATTAAAATCAATGAAAATAGTGTATCACGAGGTTTTACCTTTAGATAGAGAAAAATGATATTTTGTTACAAGTCAAAAACTGAATGTTTAGCTAAGCTAAAAACCTTGTAATCTATTGGTCATAAAACCAACATTTTGTATTTCAAATGTTGTGTTTTTTCCGTATTTAGAGCCGCGTCTGGAGTAATAAATTCTGTTAACCTTGGTATCTTTGATGACATTTTATGAGAACCACTCAAACGTTTAAGTTCTACATGATGTAATAAAATCCTTATCATTAAATTTAATTGCTGAAACAAAAAATATCAAATAAATAATAATTGGTTTGCGAATATGAACTGTTTTAAAATCGAGCTCTAATTTAATGAAGTAAAAAGTCAAAACGTGAGACAAGTTGGATACTTGTTTTACGTTCAGCATTCAACTCTAAAATATCAAAGACTTTTTACATGTCACGTTGTCCACTCAGTTCCTAGTTCAACATTTGCAGTTCCTAGTTTAACTTCCCCAGTTCCTAGCTTAACATTCAAAGATATACACAGTTCCTGGTTGAACATTCAGTTTCTAGTACCTGTCTCAATAATCAAATTTGTTTTTAGTTCCTCGTACAGCAATAGAAGTTCATACTTCAACATTCGATTTTTAGTTTCTAGTTCAACATTCGGAGTTCTTTTTCAGCATTCAAAACTTTTAGTTCCTTGTTCAATCTTTTATTATTTTTAGTTCATAGTTCAACATTCGGAGATCATATTTCAATTTTTAAAATTTTTAGTCCCAAGTTCAACGAGAGTAGTTTCTAGTTTATTTTTTTTGTAATATTGCTACCTTCAGGCAAATCAAATTAGTGATTAAGTGAGTGCGTTTATGTTGAGTGGCCCTTATTGAAGAATTTGTTGAAAATATACCTCATAACAAAAGATACGCACCATTTTGCATTCTTACATGTGACTGTTTTGTACCAGACAGATTTTGAACATTAGAGAAACAATCCGCAGGTATATATAATCCCATCTCATTCGAAACATGATTATATCTCAGATCTCTACCCTTATGCTTTGAAGAAACAACTAGTACTAACTTGAAGTATTCTAGTATTACCGTTATATTGATCAAATCCACAGTCTAAGAAACATTATCCGGATCTGAACCGGCTAGAGTTTGCATTAGAACAGGAGCAAATTAATTATATTGCTTCCTTAAGTCCCACCTACATGTTGGAGTCGGAGAACCATAACTTATGATGCACGTTTTTACAAAAAACCAAAACGTGTACAAAGCACACAGAATGAAGGTCGTAACAAAATACCGAACACCGATGAAACTGCCAAAAACTAAAGAATATCAGAATAGTATGGTTGTCTATTCAATTGATATTACAAAAACGTTAATGTGAAAATGTGAAAATGTATAACATTTTTATATCTAGGCAAAACTTTCTAGTGGTGAATTACTATCGATGTAAACACATGAATAGCAAAGCAACTCGGTTCCATTCCAGAAAAATATGTCACGTTTCAGTAATGACAATGTTGTTAAGAAATAAGATCTCGCAGTCAAAAACAATAATACAAAGCTATGTATAAATAATTATGTAATAGTTACTTGTGTGTAGTGCTGTATCCAGAATTACGGACTGATGAAGGACCCGATACGGACCGTTTATCTTGTTACAGCCCGAGCCAAAGGCGAGGGATGTAACAAATAAACGGTCCGTATCGGGTCCTTCAGAAGTCCGTAATTCTGATACAGCCATACACACAAGTTACTATTTTTTTTAATTCATTGAAAACATTAGAAAACAAACAAGTTCAATAGTATACAAGACAAAATGAACTTTGTTTACCTGTAATTGTTAGCATTTGTGCTAAATAATATGTTTTGTTGATATTTTACATGTTTTGCATTTTGTTTAGTTATTAGCAATCTATTTACATTTGTTTGTGGCACATGAAAATTGAAAATTCAAATAATCTTTTTTGATCGGGGTGTATCATCGTTACAGCCAGGGCTGTATCAAACTTAGGGCTGTAACAGTAGATTGGATACAGCCCGTTTGCTGATACAGCCCTGCTGAGTCTTTTATTCTTAAACACATTAACTGTAGCTTAAAATACAGACTGCAAATTATCCAATGGAATGGTTTGTTACATTATTGATATGAAATAACATCTGTTATCAAATTTTTCAACGACGAAACAAAAAAACCATAACCTTAAATAAGCGCCAGTGATTTTTGAGCAGGCGACATAGTTGCAATGACTCTCAGCAAGTTGAAGGTTTAAATACAGATAGTTATACAACAATTCATTCAAAACCATACAGTCACCGATCAGAGTAGCTATAGCACTTAACAATGTGTTTTTAAATGAATTAATATGGAAAATCATAATCATTAGGAGTTAATAATACACAAATACATTAATTCACATTAAATACCAAGACATTTGATCCATTCCTGTTTGCAATGTAAAGTTTTTTGTAATCCTTGTTATAACAAAGAGAATAGGGCCTTTCCAACCCATCTTTTGCCGACAATATTACCTCAACGAATTTCCCATCACGTGTAAGTTTGTGAATGGTGTTTGAATCACATGCAACTACGTAAATGTTTTCATGTTTATCTAATGCCACTTTGCTTGGCTTCAATAGATCAGGGGATTTGTAAGAAAACACTGGTGCCCTATGCAAAGTGACGCAATGCAATTCACTTCCATTAGAAAAATAAATGAGAGCATTGGAACAAACAGATATGTACCGTTGGGTAATTTGATTGGGATCAACATTAGGCTGTATTTCCCTTATTATATTTCCCTGATGGTCTAGAATGAATGTCGTACATACTCCCCCAAGTATAATACTGTCCTTTGTTGTACTTACACCACCACGCCGACTTCCGGAAATATTGTTTGTATGTAGCTTTATTTGTCTACTGATATCAATGAACTGTATATAATCATCATATATTGATGTAACAACAGCTGTTGATTTCGATGGTATGATGGCTATATCCCAAGGCTTGTACTGTAAACCAATGGAGCTTATATAGGTATCACTCTCGTCACATATGTGTACTTTTTTCGATTTGCAATCACAAAGAAGAAGCAGGCTGTTGTCAGTTACGGTCATCCCCACTATGAGAACGTCTTGTTTTTGCTTTAGATCAATATCATGGTGAAATGTAAATGATGTGTATTGTTGATCAGTATCTACATGGATTTGAGACTGAAGTTGTTTGGGGGGAACAAATGGGACCATATAAGGTGTTTTTTTCGTTTTTATAGATCCTAATGCAGTTATCGAGTGTTCCAACTCACTATCATTGAACCATATATTAACTGCCATGGCTTTTTCAGTCAGGCTGTTTACTTTATCTTCAATTTTACGCAATATTTGCTTAGAGGAATGAAACAGTAGAAACGCTTGCTTATGTGTTCCATTATCAGTTATAAAATTGAAAGTTGATTTATGTTCACGTGTTTCTGTCGAAATATCGTCCACAAAACCGACATCTTCCTTTATTTGTGACATATATTTGTTCTTTATTAGATCCAGCTCGGCTAACAACAATTCTTCTAGATCATCGAGACGTTTTATTATTCTTTGTTTCACATTTCCTATTACTTTCTGTATTTTACTAGCATCAGTCTCTAAATTTACTAGATTTGCTTTTTGGTTATCGCCTAATGACTTCAGACTTTCCAGAAGATGACTGATTTGCTGGATTGTGTCAACGTAAGAGTGTGAATCTTTATAGTTGACAGAGGCAGCATCGATAGACATGAATTTCTGACAGGTTCGGTGAGACTCAACTAAACATTCCTTACAACAAAGAGTGTCATGATCGATGCAAAAATATTCCAACTTAAAACACTCATGTTTTTGACAAAATGATTGAATATTAAACTGTTGTGGTTGTTTATCGATGTCTACAAGATGATGATGACGCGACATTTTCTGAGCGTGGTGGTTTTTTGTACATTCCAAACAAAGCATTTCCTCACATTCAGTACACCATTTTACGGCCGTAGTCTGTTTATTCTGCTCGTTACACGGTTCACACGTGGACTTGTCCATCCTGAAAAGCGATTACAATTTTTTAAGCGTACAGAGATGGATTGGAATGGGTGTTCCCTGATACATTAAAACAAATTAACACACATTGATCTATAAAAAATATGTACATGCATTAAAACCACTTCTATAATGTATTTGCCGTCCCCAGAAAGGGTATCGAACTATTTTGATTCTGGTTTTCCTGTTATAATACGATGGCAAATAGTGTTCCCACTACGTTTCATTGTAAATATTGGTATTAAATATATATAATTTAGTTTTATTTATTTGTAGAATAAATTCCAGAAAATATACGTGGTATTTACATGAGGGGCAGACAAGGGTACCTTTTTCCCTTCTCCATCCTCTCTGCTCTTTCATCCCTCCCTTCTGCTCTTTTCTCTCTCCTATCTGCTCCTTTCTTGCTCGACTCTGTTCCATCTCCCTCCTCTCTTCACACGTATCCATTTTTAAAACTTCATTGCAATATAAGAGCATTTTAATTCAAAACTGATATAAGTTTAGGACATAATGCATATAAACTGCTTGAACAAACAAATAATGGTGTATTGGCTTCCTTTGACAAAAAATGTGAGGATCATAACATGTGATCAGCAAATTTCTCCCGCAGTTAATGACACTGAAACCCACTGGCATTTATAAATGTTTTGTAATATCTACAGTAATAAATGAATTACTGAGGATACGGTTATGTGAAGTTTAATAGCTTTATTGTGTCACTGATAATCAACGTAATTTATGTTATTTATTTCAACTCCAAAATGACCTTAGCTCTTTTTTATATATGAACTTCAAAACAAAAAAATGTATAATCCAATCCATCAAATCAAACTTACAATTTTTAATGTTTTTTGAACATTGAAACTGAAAATAGTCTTTTATTATTTCGCATAAATGTGTAGAATAACACAACCTTCATGATTCCATGTCAGGTGATGTTATAAGAAATAAGAAAAAGCCACAGAAAGTTTTGCGAAGAAACAATCCGTGAAGGTTAAAGGGGAGAAAAGTTATTTAATTACGTTTGTTGTCAAAAAGCCTAATGTGGCCTATCCAGCAACAATACAAATTTTCCAGAAAAAATCCTTTTAATATCTTAAATATCTGTGTCAGAAATGACCGTTGATTTTTCCATTTGTTGTAACCGCTTTTCCCCTTTCGTACTGAATGATGACTACTATGACCGGGATGTTTGTTATCCTATTGCTACTGGAATTCTTTTGGAGGAACTGTATCTGTTCACAACATAAAATCGAAGTCGTTTGTCGACGTTTCTATATTTTATTTACATCCGTATATAACGTGTAACACTTTATGTATAATCTATTTCCTATATGTATCTCCTCTAACTATCAATTATATCAGAATATTTTATACGTAAAATTACGAATGAAATTTTAAAGAAAATGACCAAAGAAAATGATTTTTACAATTTAGTTGAAAACGTATAAATTTGACTTACAGTGCAACAGACTTATCTACCTTTAGCATTTCAGTCAGATTAACAATAGGTGATAATTGCACTTATATGTGACACAACTTGACATGAAGTATAAGATAGCAATGCAACAATTGTAATGTAAGCCAGCAGATTAAGCATGTGTAAAATAAATATTTAAACATTTGCTAAATATAATTAAAAAAATGACTTAAATTATGAATCCTGAACTTGACATAAGTGAAATGAACAACCTCGTTTTGAATAAAAAGATGCAAATAATAATAAACATACAATTAGCTTGGTGTGTAAAATGTATGGGTCAAACTACCAAAGACATACGATCTACCAGATTTTATCCTGTCACAAGTGGATCAGATGTTGTCTGCAATTCCGGGGAACCTGGACTAGCCCCCTGGCTTTTCGTGGGGTTCGTGTTACTCAGTTTTTGGTTTTGTGTTGTGTGTCTCTTAGTTTTGTTTGTCCCCTTTTTGGTTGATTGTTTCATGAATATTCCGTGGTGTCAAATCATTTTTCTTTCAAGTAGGTCTCGTTGTGCGAAACCTGGTAAGGTGTTTAAAAATATTTCAATAAGTCATATGTATTAGTATGAAGAACAGTTTACCAATATCCCCATTGAATACAAGGAAAGGTTTTCCGAGCTCGACAACACATAGCTGCTCAGCTTGTCCTTAGGTAGTGGATACAGCGTGCCTATTGTTGGGGGTCATCTGGTTTAATGTGAAAAATCTGACCGAGGACCATACTGGGCAATATGTTTGGAAAGTGAAACGCTTCTAATCCTGGATAAAAACACTTAAATTATGTGTTTTGAAAAACGAGCTAAATTTTGAGGTCCTACCCAATACTTTATACTTTTCCAGTAACACCCAAAATTGTGTTGGCATTGGTCCATCCCATTTCTTGAACTTAAAGTTTATTATCTTGTCCTGTCATAAACTGTGGCTGATCCAGGAGGTGGCCTACAGTTCGACCAAAAATTGAAAAACAATATGCCGAATTTTAATAAACAATCTTTTTAAATACTTTTCATAAATATCTTCTGGGTTTCAATATGGCTCCGCCCCATTGACCCTGCGCCCATCTAGCATCAATTTCTGGATCCGCGCCTGATGAATTAGCAACCATTTTGTCAATCAACTAATTAAATCGAAATTCCAGTCCTTAAGCACATGTTGTGTCTATGGAAAGGCAACCGGACCGTAGTATTATTGACAGACACATGATCAATAGTAATGACTATCTTTAACTACCTTAACCACTCGGCGGCCACTTAATTTTGGAAATGAATGTATGCATATGATAGGTAACATTTTAATGGGCATAACCATGACAGAAATGATCGATTGGTGCTGATTTGTAAACCTGTCCAAGATTTGTTCATCTAAACATTAAATAAATTGAAGTTGTGGAAAATAGAAGCCACCACTTTTTTTTTACTCATTGTCATAAAATGGAAACGAATATCTGTTTCAAATGGAAGAATAGTAATAGCTGGTGCACATCAACAATAATTATATGATGCAAGGTTTAATCTTTCAAACAGGCATCAAGGAGTTACAGATAAAAGAAGCTAACCATCCCACCTCTCTTATCAAATAATTCATGATACTGAGAGTCATATGCTTTATGGTACTCAGTATCATTAATGATTTGAGATATTATATTTTAAACTTCTTCAATATATATAGACTAAGTACCTAAACATATATATAACTATGTATGCTTAGAGTTTTCATGAAACAGAATTTGACAACGTAGACATTATAAATTTATGGATTTGATAGAAGAAATACTTTGAGGTATGTGTATTTTATAAAATCAACATTCAACTTTTCAATTATCATAGTTGATAGATGTCCATAAAATAAACATTGTTGATACTTTTGACATTTTAGTTAGCATCACGATATGAGAACATTTTAAATAATCCCTTTAAGAAATTGTTGTACTGCGATTCTGCTAAGTCACTATCCGTAAGGGTTTGCAGTTCTCATGAAAAGACATAGTTGTCCAGTTACAGTGAAATGAGAAGTGTTTGTAAAACACCATCTACACATTTGAGCTTGTTCTTTTAGAGAAGAGTTTTTAAATGTCCAATTAATAAAAATAATTGACCACGATGGACGTGTTGTAGCCTGAACAAAAGGAAAGTAAAGGGCCCCTGATCCACCAAATGTTCCAAGTTACAAACATTTCAAATAAAACTTTTATAAGATTTTTTAGTATGTGAAAATCAGAAACAAGAATTGTCTATTGTGGCCATGCTATTGCCCTTTCAAAACGAAATTAGGAATCTTTGTAGATGACCTGACATAAATCATTTGTACCAGGTTACAAAACATTTTGATTTGTACATTCAAAGATATTTAAAAATGAAACTTTTTGTTGCAATTTTCTCTTATCTCGAGTGTTTTCTGTATATAATTTTAGACTTATAGACTATTTAATTCAATCAAAAATTGGCACTAAGGAAATGATTTTTATTTATTGAATTATTGATGTATTTATTTATATTTTTTATTAGTTATGCTTCCCCCACTTTCTTACTTTTCCCTTTCTCCCTCCTCTTTACTACTTTATCCCTTCCAATTGCACCCTTCTGCCACTAACTGCCTCCCTGTCTCCCACTATCATGTCCGCCCCCTCTTAAATAATTGCAAGAAAGTTCAATATAGCTATCATATATACATTACATATTCAAAATATAATAATAGAAATAGAAATTTTATAAATATTTTATGGACAAATGTTGTATACCGAAAATGTTTGCTAACAACAAACAGCTAAAAGTAACATGACACCTTAAGGTGTATTTCGTCTCACATCGCAGAACAAATTAAAGCAAAAGTTTAGTACTATTTTCTTATCGAAAAAAAAACAGATTCTTGTCGAAAAATATTTCATCTCGTTTGAAAATATAATTGCAATAGTTTTCCTAATGTTTTAATTCAGTGTACAGTGATTGTGCTACGATGATTATTTGATACACATCTTATTATGTAGTGGTATATGATACTCATCGATTTTAATCAACTACCCAACTCACATACTACATTAATGAAAGCGGGAGGATTGGCATGCCATAAAATCTGTTTTAACCAACGATCTCTTTTGACATTAACTTAAAAATGCAAAATACTAGCTAATGTCTCGTAATTATAAGGATCTCATAAATATATCTGAAAAAAGATGGACGTGACTTTTTGTTGTTTCTTTTACTCGAAAATTAGTTCGTCGACCGTAAGAATAATACATGATACTTACATGGATTCGTGTATTGTTGATTAAACTAAATTGTGAATTTTCCACAATTTAAGTTTCGTTTTATAATTTATATTATGCAAACCAACACCCAACGGAACTGTGACAATTACGAGGCAAACAATTAAATTTGAATTTTAAAATTCTGACCCAATTTAATGTTTTACATAATATTCATTTAATGTAAAAATATTTCATAAAACTGCAATAAAAGAATTACCTGTGTTCTACTTTCTTGTTCTCCACGTATTATTTCTTCTTAAAGTTCTTTAAGGTGGCGTGACAGGAACGTAGTTGGACCATTGATATATATGTTATCAGTAGTGTGATTTTCATCTATATCACCAGATGTCACCAAGGTTATGTTATTGATTAGATGTTAGGTAAACCGTGATATACTATATACTGTATCGTGTTGTCCCATTTAAAACAGCTAACAGCGCGCATGGAAAACATATGCGCATAGATTTTAATTTCGAGTTGTGTATCGTCTGAATTTTCTTGGATAAATGATATGTCAACCTAATTTTATTTTTAAATTCAAAATTCTCTTACTTATCATTAAATTATCAAGTGGAATCAGAACAAGTTTGAACATTGGTATTTCAATAAACTCGATCGGCGGAGTTTAGAGGGATAGCTCAATCTTGTGTGGAAGAGGTGATATCTCAAGCGTAGTGTTGCAGAGTATGTAACAAAATCGGATATGACCCTGGCTTCGGAGATCTCAACGCTTTGTTGACGTTGACGACACTGACGATTCGTTGAAAGTATTTGTTGCATAACTCTGTAATTGTTGCAAAACTATAAACTTATTTATACTTATTTTTCCTTATTTTCAAAAGTATACGATGACAATATTAATAAATGGGCTAATCTATATCTGCCAGGGAATCTTCACTCGATCCATATAATGGCGATTTTTAGATGATACCCTTGTCGATATAAATCAACTCTAAGTTTGTTTAATGTAAAAATATTTCATAAAACTCAATTAAAGAATTTCATATGTTCTGCTTTCTTATTCTACACGTATTATTTCTTCTTAATGTTCTTAGAGATGGCGACATTCACTGTGTTTTACTTTCTTGTTCTACATATGTACAGTATTTAATAAATTCATGTTGAAAATGAGACCAATGTGTTTATTAAAAAAGTGATGCCTGTCAAGATTGTTATTGGATGAACATTTTGAGGTCTAACTAGGCACAATTGTATGAAAACTGACAAAAGTTAGACTGGGTGATTTTCTCATTCTCTCAAGTCAAGGGTTCCGAGTCCGCGTTCGTTTCATCACCACCCACCCCCCCCCCCTTGAAATCATACATATAAATTCTTCGGGTCTGATTGTCTTATAAAATGTAAATAAAAAATGTCTGCGCCCAGTATCGTGGATTTTTTTAAACGAAGTTTTAGACGGATTCCCTCAGGACCTTATAAAGAAGCTGTAGGAGCGACGAAAGCATGGGTCGTTTGTTTTCCAAATGAACTAAGGACTGCAATATAGCATATTAGATCAATTCGCATTTTGCACGTGTTGAACCAACGTTGTTCAATATGCGAGATAAAGCAGACAGAGATCTATGCGGTACATGAAAGCCATAGTAAATAATAAAATCATAATTAGAAATTAAAAGACAATTTAAATTGGATTAGATGTGATTGAATTGTGCAAAAAATTGAGGTCGACATTTACATTATACACCATGAGAAATATCTGCGTCTGACTATGACAAAACAATGGTCAATTCTGCTACGATTCCTGCCTAAAATACCAGGTGACCACAACTCAATCAAGACTTAGTTGACCACTAAATATTACTATAAAGAATGTGTAAACACTGAAAAACAGAAATTGAAAAATCTTATTAAAATTATAAATCAACAATGAATACACAATAAAGCATAAAATATCACTCTGCCACATCATGTATGTAATCTTCAAAACATCATCACATTCAAGACATGAGTAGAATTTGTACATTTTGAGTACTATACCCTATTCCCGTTAAAAATGGACATAGATAATGTTTGAATAATATAATGTACATGTAGGAATGTGAGGGATAGTAAAAAATTTATAATGCAACAGACAAGTCGAACATTTTATTACATAAAAGCAAATATCTAATACCGAAGTATTCATAAATCACATGCCCAGGAATAAAAAATATGTATTGCTGTTTATGCATGTTGATTATGTTTATAGCCTTAAATCCTGCTACAGACTATCACATTAATTTCCTTTTCATTTTGTCTTATTTTTATTTGTATGCTGTGCTTAACCTACTTCCAGAAATTTTCACCTATATCATGGCATGTAGTTTTTTGGGGTTTTTTTTTGGGGGGGGGGGGGGGGAGGAAGCCGGTGTACCTGGAGAAAACTCCCAACCTTCGACAAGGTTCAAACGGGTCACGAAATCCTGGAAAAGTCATGGAATTTAAAAGATTATCAATACAAGGCATTTAAAAATAAATTAATCCCAAAATCATGATAAAATAATGAATTTTAAGAAAGAAAAAGTTATATGAATCATATGTACCCCTTTCAAGTATGTATCATTATAAAAAAATACAATAAAGTTCCAGGGAAAAGAACTTCTACTGTCAGTACCTTTATCTCATATTCTGTGTAAAATTGCATGCTAAAATCAGTCATGGAAAGTAGTCACATACTAGTACGTTGTAGTTAATGACAAGTCATGGAATTTTTAGACAAAAGTTTAACTTGCAAGATCTGAGAATATTTTTTTCCACTTTTTAAAACTTAATTTATGCAGGATTTTACTGACATAATATTGTACACATGTAACCACCATTGACAAAATCAGAACACAACATAACTATTCACTGTTCCCCTATGTAAGGTACACAATCTGGTAACCAGTTACTGGTGCACATTTACTACTGTTATACCTATACAAAGTTTTCAAGAGAACCAATTTAGACAAGATTCCTACAGCAAGTAAATAGACCATATCTGAAGAGAAAAACTGCAAATGTATTGAACATTTGTTTGCAGACGTGTCTTCGGAATGAAAATTTGCATATTTGTCAATGCATCTGCACTTTTAAATAAGAAAACAATATCAGACTTGTATAACAAACACCTTTTAAATGCACTAAGCCTCACATCATACTATTGGCCAGCCCAATCTATGCTAGCACACTATGATCTTGAGGTTTGCACTAACTGACCACTGCATCTTTTAACCTATTCCGTGTTTCCACCTAAATTGTGTAAATGTGGCTTCAAATTAACAGGATGGTGCTTTTAGACAAGAAACCTATTAAACAAGTACAAATGAATGAAAACAATTCATTTTAACCCCTTTTATACCTTCACTTGGTGCGAAAACAAAGTATCAATATTTCTGTCAATGGCTGTTGATAGCACTAAATTCCAAAAAAATCCTACTCCAGTAAAGGAAATGAGTTCTCTTTTTTAAGTTGGTTATTTTGAATCAAATTATGACTTTACAAACCATCTGTTGAACAAGATTTTGTTAAATTATGTGCACAATTATCACTTTTATAGACAATACATTAACATTTTGGGCTACTTTTTGCATAATTTGGACTAACATTTCTAATAATTTGCTGAATTGTGGCCCTAATTTCAGCAATTAAAAACAAAATCTAGCTTCCATCCAAAGGGTTTCATCATGATGCCAAAACTATTGGAGAAATTGATCCAAAATTCAAACTGAACATTACAGTTAAAAATGTACCTTATTTTTGGCTTAATATTTGTACCGCAATGTAATATTTTTGCACATGGATATGCTCAGTTCATTGCGAAAAGTAAAGATGACCATACAGAAATAAAGTTAAATTAAATAAAGACAGTAGAACACTTTCCTGTGATTTCGTGGGGTTTTTGTATATGTGAATGTAGAAAAGATGCTGACTAAGCAGTGTCAACAGTGTACATTAGGCAATACTTTTTAAAATACTGCCTTCAGGATAGTTTCAAATACGACATATCCCAATCAAAGCAGAAAATAACCAAGATCCATTCTCAAAAATAAAAATCCACAAAGCATCATCAAACATATAGGTAGAACAGTACTAACATTTCTGTGATTTGCATACCTTTATAACATAGATCAGCATTTACCTGTGCTAGGAAATTACTAAACTTTTATAAAACATTAAAAAAATTTATGCCATATATGTCCGTGACCAATTCCTTTTTTCGCTAATTAGAACATTTTGAGACGCTCCCACTTTTACATGCAGTTTCTAATGCAGTGAATGTAAAAATACTACATTGTTTACAACATTAACAAAATTTGTATTTGTATTACTATTGGTCAGCCCAATCTATGCTAGCACAGTATGATCTTGAGGTTTTCACATACTGCATCTTTTAAACTATGCCTTGTTTCCACCTAAATTGTTTAAATGTGGCTTCAAATTAACAGGATGGTGCTTTTAGACAAGAAACCTATTAAACAAGTACAAATAAATGAAAACAATTCATTTTAACCCCTTTTTATACTTTCACTTGGTGCGAAATCAAAGTACCAATATTTTTGTCAAAGGCTGTTGATAGCACTAAATAACACAAAAAATCCTACTTTAGTAAAGGAAATGAGTTCTCTCTTTTAAGTTGGTTATTTTAAACCTTATTATTCCTTTACAAACCATCTGTTGAACATATTTTGTTAAATAATTTGCATAATAATCAATTTTATAGACAAAACATTAATAAATTTTGGAAAATTTTTGTATATTTTAGACTAACATTTTTATTAATTTACCGAATTGTGGCCCTAAATTCAGCAATTAAAGGCAATATCTAGCTTCCAGCCAAATGGCTTCATTGTGATGCCAAAACTCTGGGAGAAATGACATATACATCCGTTACCAATTCCTTTTTTCACTAGTTAGAACATTTTAAGATGCTCCCACCTCAACATGCACTTTCTACTGCAGTGAATGTATGTAAAAATACTAAATTGAAGAGAAAATTACGAAAATTTTAACTTGCAAGATATGAAAATTTTTTTTCCACTATTTAAAACTTAATTTATGCAGGAGCGTACAAACAAATATTGCACACATTAACCACTATTGACCATATCACTGTTGTACTTCTGTAGGTTACACAATCTGGTAACCTGTTACTGGTACACATTTACTACTGTTATACCCACCCATAAGATATCGTTAGATTCCGTCCCGTTGATTTATAGGTTTCTGGTATAATAAAATTACGTTACATGTTTTTTCAACCATGCTGAAAAGATCCCAGAAAACAACTCTATTAAGCTGGAGGCAGATAACCATTATACATGGATAAACCTATTTCCCAGGTGGTTCACCCTAAATTTGCTATCTAGCAACAGTATTAAATATTTTGTGAAAGCTGTTTGTATATACATAATTATTTTGTAACATTGGACAAGAACACAATTAAAACAGTAGCTAGTATTGACTAACTCTTTTGGACTCATACAAGATATAAATAAAGTTAACAAAGGCAAGAATGACGGCGATATAGTTCTTTGTTGCAAAAATACAAAGGTGACAAAAAGTGTCATTTATTACACCCGAATATATATGACAACCCACATGTGTTTGTTCAGCTTTATAATCTTGAAATTTATCTGATAAAGATGTATCATTCATGTCAACAAATGTTAACAAGTTCTAAAATGATAAATAAGATAACGTTCAACATGAAGTACTAGTATTACAAATGTAGTATCTTCAATATTGGGATTTCCCATTTGAGCCATAAATAAAACCGTAAGGTATTTTAATCAGGATGGTTGCGCCTCTAGACTATGATAGTTAAGTACTTTAGGTTTGCGAGTCTCGAAGTTGAGATTTTCAAAATTGAGTTGGTAAAATGTTGAAATTAGGTCTAGATGTCTTTCAGATAAAAGACATCAGAGATACTAAAATTATACTATTCAGAATTAGTCGATTTGTTATGATTCTTATGTTTGCATAAGCCAGCGACACAAAATCTCAAGACAGTGATAGAGACATTAAGTGCTGAGGACAAAAAGTAGAGTGAACTCTGTTGCTTCGGAGGAGTAAGCAGTTTTGTAATTTTGATAAATAAAACTAAAATTGAACATTTCAGCTAAATTCGAAAACATTTTATTGCTTCTAGTTTTGTTATCAAATTCGGGTACAATATCGGAAAAGGTTAATTCTCTTTATTGAAAATCATAGCTCAAATACTTATTAAAGATATGTTTTGTTTCTCGATAAACAATAGACTAATATTTTGAGGAACTCGACAGGACACAATTTATGGACATTGTATTAACTTAGTTTACATATTGAAAAAAGGAAGTTAATAAAATTAATCTTTCTTCAATTTAACATTTTTAAAGACAGCAAGCATTATTTAATAACATTTAGCATTTAAATAATAATTTATAACACTCATTACAAACTCACCTAGAAGTATTGGCTTGGAGGCGCATAAATACTAAAAAGGATATCTTCGCTTATCCGTCTTTTTTCTGTTGTCAGGGATTGAAAATTTGTGTATTTCGTTTGATCAATTGGCCTGTTTTCGTCAGAGAACAGCATTCTAGCCTTTCATTTAACGGCTGATCAAGTGATCATTGTGCATGAAGAAAATGCCTGGAATAAGAACAAGCTGGCAAAAATAAAGAAGTTTATTCTAGCGGGACACCAATGCAAGTTTAAATATAAGTCATACAATACTATATACATATAAACAGTTAACAATCCTTGTAACCTTGAAGTTAATTGATAAAATGACGACACTTTATTTTCAACCTTAAATCAAAAGACACATTTAATCAGGCTGGGAAAAATTATTCACTTACAAGTAAATACTAAAATAAAGGGAGATAATTTTTGAAATCAATCTGTTATGTTACAATGATAATTGAAACGGAATTATTTATTGAAAATAAAAATGCACAATTTACAAAATGATGCCTTATTCACTTAAACCAGTGGACATCAATTAAAAATATCTGAGGTATAAGATACAAAAATATAAAAGGAATTAAAATATACATACAAATGAATGAGTGACCCAGCGTTGTTTACATATCGCATTTAATATTAAAAGGCAAACAATAGCAAAGAAAACCGACCGAACAACAAGAGCCAAAAGTCAAGGGACAGTTAAAAATCCGGATATATGCAAACGCAACACAAAAACCAAAAACGCAAAAAAGCAGAAAGAGAGTAATCCGAATCAAAGTGATCGAAAAGGAATAAAACTCATTAACACGCAAAATTTTACAAATGCATAAAGTAGAAATTCAAACTGATAAATAAAATTAAATTGTAATAATAAACTTATATTTTACTAACTCACCTGGAATGAGACCAATCTAGTAAAAATATAATAGATGTTTAGTCTATTTTGATAACTAATGCAAGTGACAAGCTACGTTTTTGGGGGTATTTTATTAGAAAAACTTTCCAGGTGATGCGTGTTCAGAGCTTTCCTTGACATAATAATAGAGAAACAATTTTAAGTCATTTGTGGGTTTGTCTTAGTGTCATATAGGGTGACGCAGTGAAATGTTTGTCTACTTCAAGTTAATTACAAACAGATTAATGAATTACCAATAAGGAAATGACACCAATTATGTAATATCTGTGATGCCTTTTTATTGAATGGGACTTAAAATAATAATAACTTTTACTGAAAAGACATAGTATATATTTACATAATTATAAGCAGTCAAAAAGTGACGTGTATTGAAAAAACTGTACAATTGAATAATAAGAATAAGAACATATTTATAAAGAATACTACATACTTATACAAAATGCTACACACACACACACACACGCTCACACCCAACACACACACGATTTTCTGCGTGCATAGTTAACGAACTGTGAGACCATCAAATAATTAATTGATGAAACACTCTTCTTATTCTTTGATTTTATTTAATTAGTCGTTAAGTAGAATAGGTTGTGTGTCCAAATAAGTTAAAAGTATTGTACAACAATAGCTTCTTTTTAAATTTGTGTTATGTAACAGTTTAAAAACTGTGTTGTCACCTTAAATTTTGATATTTTGACTACATGTAGGGAATCAGTTGAGCACTGTTCAACTTTGTTGTATGTAATGACTATATCTTCATAAAGCATAAAAAATACATGTTTGTTTATGCAAATAATGTTAAATCTTTAAAAGTATTAAAGGCCAGTTCCATAGTTTATTGCCATGACATCATCTACATAAATAACTAGTGTTTGATAAGTTTTACATTTTTTGATAAAGAGAAGATAATAGTTTTTGGTCTTATTCAATAGTTTCATACATTACAAAGTTAATCTATCTAATGAATTTATCTGTAGATCGACATAAATGATATTTGTGAAAAACTGTAAAGCATCATTGTAAACTATTTGTCTTTAAACCAACGTTGATTTTCATTGCAGTTGTTGTCTGTTTCGTCTAAGCCTTATTTAGAACCTCTCTTACAAGTTCTAAGTTGAGTAATGAAATCATTATCATAAATTGTAATTAATATAAACTTAAAAATACCAATATATAAAGCTTAATAGTAATAAGCATGCAATTTCAACAGCTTTAAAATCATAGCTCGAGTTTTATCAAATACAAAGCTACGTCAAAACGTGAGTCAAGTTGCTCCTCTGTTCAGCGTGCAACACTGACATATCAGACTTTTTACAGCTCAACGTTGTCCACTCAGTTCATATATCAACATTCACAGTTCCTTGTTCAACATCTACTTTCTAGTTTAACATTCACAGTTTCCAGTTTAACATTTAGACTTCTTATTTCAACATTCACTGTTCCCAGTTGAACATTCACAGCTTCTCGTTTAACATTTGCATTTCACGATTCAACATTCACATTTCCTAGTTCAACATTCGACTTTTGAAGTTCCTATTGAACATTAGCAGCAGTTCCTGGTTCAATATTCGAAATTTTTAGTTCCTCGTTCCATTCGATTGTTTAATTCGTAGTTCAACTTTCGGAGTTTTTTCAACTGTCAAAAGTTTTATTTCCTAGGGACATTAAATTCCTAATTCATTTTTTTAAGGATTACCTAAAGGTAAATTCCTTCAGTTAGTAAGTGAGTAAATGAACAGTTAGTTAAAGCTATACTTGATAACAAGGCATACGCGTCATTTTATAGTCCTACATGTTACAGTTACCAGACCGATTTTGTACATTGGAGCAGCAATCCGCAGAAATATGTAATCCCATTAGGAACACCCTCAACGATTTCAACGCCGTATTGCCTTAGAATAATAAATAGTACAATTAAGAGTATTCTAGTATGACCCTACTATTTATCAAATCCACCGTCTAAGAAATATTATCTCGGATCTGAACCAACTATATCTTGCATTAGAAAAGGAGAAAATAAATTATATATTTTTTCATTAAGTACCACCTGCATGTAGGAGTTTGAGAACCATTCAGAATGTCAGAATAGTGTGATTTTCTGTTAAATAGAAATTACAATATAGTTTATGTAAAAATTGTATAAAATTTCTATTTCTAGGTGTAACTACTAAGGGTTAGTTACTATCTATGTGAACAAATACATGGACAAACAACTCAGTCCTATTCGAGACAAATATGTCAATCTTAAGTAACGACAATGTTGTTAAGAAATACGCGAAAAATACTGAAGTGACAATCAAATCTCGCAGTCAAAAACACTAATACAAAGCCATGGGAAACTTTTGTCGCTATATTAATAACATCTGTCATCAAATTGTTCAACGACGAAACAAAGAGAGCCATGGCTTGTAATGGGCAGCCTGTTCTGCTTGCGGAGGCGATGTATTGAAGATACAATGACTTTCAGCAAGGTGAAGGTTTATTTACAGACATTTATATATAAATTCGTTCAAACCATGCGATCATAGTAGATATAGCACAAGGTGCTTTAAGTGAATATTTAAATACATTAATTCACTTTAAATACCATTAAATTCGATCTACTATTGTTTGCAAGGTATAGTTTTATGTTATCTTTGTTATAACAAATTGCACGTGGTTTGTTCAATCCATCTTTAGCCGACAATATTACATCAACTAATTTCCCATCAGGTGTAAGTTTGTGAACGTTGTTTGAATCGCGTGCAACTACGTATATGTTTCCAATTTTATCCAATGCCACTCTCCTTGGCTTCAAAAGATCGGGTGACTTGCAAGAAAACACTATTTTTCCATGCAATGTGGTGCAATTTAATTCATCTCCGTTAGTAAAATAAAGATCATTGGAATCAATAGATTAATATTAATATTAATATCATTAGGATCAACATTAGGCTGCATTGTCCTTACTGTATTTCCCTGGTGGTCTAATGTTAATATCTTACTCACTCCTCCAAGGAGAATATTGTCTTTTGTTGTACCTACACCACCCCGTGTACTTCCGGGAATATAGTTTGTATGTAGCTTTATTTGTCTTTTGATATCAATAAACTGTATATAATCATCAGATAATGATGTAACAACAGCTGTTGATTTAGATGGTATGATGGCTATATCCCAAAGCCTGTACTTTAAATCAACTAAGCTTATATAGGTATCACTCTCGTCATTTATGAGTAGTTGGTATGATTGGCAATCACAAAGAAGAAGCCGATTGTTGTCGGTTACGATCATCCCCGCAATGTAAACGTTTTTTTGCATTAGATTAATATCATGGTGAGATGTTAAAGATGTCAACTGTTGATCTGTATCTACATGGATTTGAGACTGACGTTGTTTGTGTGGAACAAATGGGACCTTATAAGGAGTTTCTTCCGTTTCTATAGATCCTAAGGCCGTGATTAATTTATCCAACTCATTATCATTGAACCTTATGTTAACTTCCGTGACTTGTTCAGTTCGGCTGTTTACTTTATCTTCCATATTACGCAATACTTGCTTAGATGAATGAACCAGCAGAAACGCTTGTTTATCCGTTCCATTATCGTTTATAAAATTGAAAGAGAAATTATGTTCACGAGTTACTGACGAAATAACGTCAACAAAATCGACATCTGCCTTTATTTGTACCATATATTTATTCTTTATTTGATCCAGCTGGACTAACAACAATTCTTCTAGGACATCGAGAGGTTTCATTATTCCATTATTCTATGTTTCACATTTCCTATCGCTATTCGTATTTTACTAGCATCAGTCTCTAAATTTACTAAATTTGCTGGTTGGTAATCGCCTTGAGATTTTAGACTTCCAAGAAGGTGACTAATTTGCTGGATTGTGTCAACGTAGGAGTGTGAAACTTTAGAGTTGACAGAGGCAGCATCGATAGACATGAATTTTTGACAGGTTCGGGGAGACTCTGCTAAACATTCAGTACAACAAAGAGTGTCATGATCGATGCAGAAATATTCGAACTTTAAACACTCGTGTTTCTGACAAATGGACGCAATGTTAAACTTTTGTGGTATTATATCACTGTTTATCAGATGACGATGACGTGACATTTTTTGAACTTTGTGGTTTTCTAAACATTCCGAACAAATCATATCCTCATACTCAGTGCACCATTTTACGGCCGTTGTCTGTTTAGACCGCTCATTACACTGATCACTATTGAAAGTGTCCATCCTGAAAAGGTATTAAGTATTTTTAAGTGTACAGGATGGCTTAACATGGGACATGCCACTTACACGAAAAGATAAAGTCACGCTCACACATTAACCAATGCAAAATGTGTCAATACATTAAAACAATTTTAATGGTGCATTTTTGACTGAGTATGGAACTATTTTTAATAATTGTTTTCCTATTATAATACTATAGCAAATATTGTCCTCGCTACAATATTAGTATTACAAATAGTTTTATTTATTTGTGAATTAAATACAAGAAAATATACGTGGTATGTATACGAGGTAGCCATCCTCACAACTCAGAATTTCTGTGTCCACAAGGGTCTACGAAACCCTGACAAACTTAGCTAGGAAATTCCCGGGCTAGAAGTCACTATTTTGATTGGGCACATCACACCTTGATGTAGCCAATCAAAAGCTCGCTTTCATTCGCGGCTCGGTTAGGGGATATCCCGATGTCGATTGTAAATAAACCAAACGGATGTGTTGCATAGACAATGTGAAAATCAGTGTGTTTTGTACAGTCGTGTTAATAGTTTGTTATTATCGCGTTACGTTTTTTCCCACTCAAGAATGAGTAAGAATGACTACTGCCAAACACTTGCTTCTGTCAAGCAATTTCATAAGTTTACATTTTTAAGGTTTGACGTCATATCAAAATCTTCTAGCCCGGGAATTTCCTGGCTAAGTTTGTCAGGGTTTCGTGGACACATGTGGACACAGAAACCCTGACTTGTGAGGATGACGAGAGGCGGACAAGGGGTACATTTTTCTACCTCCCATCTGCTCTTTTATTCCTCTTCTATGCACTTGTTTCCTTCCCCTCTGGTCCCATTTGCGTCCCCTTTATACACTTCTCTCTCTCAAAACCCCATTGCACTATAAAATCTCTGAATTTTAATTCAAACTGATGAATTTGGGACATATAGCATAAAAAATGCTTCTTCAAGCAAAACAAACCTCCTAATATATTATCGATTGAATTTTATTGGTGGATAGTCCCGCTTTGCCAAAAAATATGAGAGGATCATAAAATGTGATCGGCACATTTCTTCTGTTGATACCATTATTGCAATGTGCAATAGTTTGAGTCAATGTTATTTATCCAAAATGACCAAAGCTTTCTTTCTTATTTTCAAACTACTTTTGGCTTACTTAGATTTAACCACACCTGAGGATTCACAGGACGAAAAGTTATTTATGTTTGTTGTCAAAAAACTTAATTTGGCCTATTCAGCATAAATATAACTTTTTCAGAAAATCCTCCATTTGTTGTAACCACTTTTTCCTCTTCTTACTGATTTTAACTTCTACGAACGGGATGTTAGTTATCCTGTTGTACCGTATCTGTTCACAACATAAACTCAAAGTTGCTGGACGTTCCATATTTTATTTACATCTCTATATACCATTCAACAAATTATCTTAAATCTATGTCCTATAGTATCTCCTCTAACTATCAACCTTATCCGAATACATGTATACGTAAAAAATCACAACCAAATACATAATGTGAATAATATTAAACATACAACTATTTAAATGTGTAATATGTGTAAGAGATACAACCCTGGATATTACTCAAACCTAGATAAGTCGAAGTTTGCGGGACCGTGAAAAGATATCTAGTTATGCGACGTTCTGGTCATCGGGTTTAGTTTGTGACCTCATCTTCTTTCTTTCAAACATCTATACAACAATTTACCGTGTTTTGAAGAGAATGTTTGCCAGAATAATAAAATATCATACTTAAGAAATAAAGTAGTTTTAATTTGTCAGGCAAATTGAAACTTCCATCGAAAACACGCAGACTTTTACTATAAGGTTATTTATTTAAGGTATATTGCTTTCGAATTCCGGTATCGTTTGTATTTGTAGTGTGCGATGTAACAAGTATTTTTACAAAGTAGACATTTAATTAAATCGACAATAAATAATTAATTATTCTAATCAAATTTATAAACTTTATTACGAAATCACGGTAAATATATTAAGAAAACACAAAATGTTCCGTAATTGAAAACTATGCACAAGTCAAATAAAATAACAGTATGTCTTGTAGAGGATGTTTGCCAGAATAATAAAATATCATACTTAAGAAATAAAGTAGTTTTAATTTGTCAGGCAAATTGAAACTTCCATCGAAAACACGCAGACTTTTACTATAAGGTTATTTATTTAAGGTATATTGCTTTCGAATTCCGGTATCGTTTGTATTTGTAGTGTGCGATGTAACAAGTATTTTTACAAAGTAGATATTTAATTAAATCGACAATAAATAATTAATTATTCTAATCAAATTTATAAACTTTATTACGAAATCACGGTAAATATATTAAGAAAACACAAAATGTTCCGTAATTGAAAACTATGCACAAGTCAAATAAAATAACAGTATGTCTTTAAAGAAAAACAAAGCAACTTAAATTAACAATAAGATCAAAAGGAATTTTAAATGAATATCAATTTTAAATTAAACATAAAAACATAACTCAGACAGTAATGAGGGGATCAATAATTAACCTTCATAATGCATGTACTTCGCTTGGTTTATCAATTATCTTATTACATTACCGATTAATCATGTTCACTGTTTGACATGTGTGTATCTAAGGTATAGATAAGCTTAAAATAAACAGACTCGAACAATACAAATAAAATCGTTAGTTTTGACAAATGATATCAAGAACAAAATTGACTACGAAACAACGAGGTTACAATTCCACCAATTATTATTCTACGAACAGCAAAAATGCATCGAGTTATACAAAATATCGAGACAGATGAAATCGACATCTCCGAAGAAATTCATTGTAGATATGGTAAAAATGCCGGGACTTAAACATTATATCGACATAACGATGTATCGAGTCAACCAAGTTCCAGACAACGAGGTTTGACTGTAATTATCAGATTTTAACCATGTTTGTCACACGTGTGCTTACACTTCTAGAGCACCTGTAGTAACAACTGGATTTAAGTGGGGTTCGTGCTACTTAATTTTCGGTTTTTGTGTTGTGTTCTGTGTATGTTTTTTTTTGTTTATCGTTTCTTGAATATTCCTTTGTATCTTTAACTCTTTTTTCATTAAAGTACTTCCCGTTGTGAGAAAACTAGTAAGGTGTTTAAAAACAGATTTCATATTTCATCGGCATGTCATGCCAAGTTAATTTTATTAAAACTTACTGTGTTGTATACATGAGATAAGATATATTTACACGGACTATATATGTCTAGATGTCATATGTAGTCATATGTATTATTATAAAAACACCGTGTTCCAATATCCCCGCGGAGTATTGGGCTTGACCCCACAGAGTTGCTCATCCTGTTCCAACGCAGTTGATAAAAGAGCCCGTTTATGTTTTCAAAAACGGTGGTTGCATTGTAGCCACAAAAAAACGCTACCAAATACTTTATACATGTCTAGTGACAGCCAAATTAGGTTGACCTTGGACCGTCCCATTATGCAAATTGCTTCCAATATCCTCAATCTTCTGTGTTTCAGAATTGCTCCGCCTAGGGAATTGAAGAAACCAATTTATCAACTAATTAAATCAATGTTCTGGACCTTAAGTACATATTGTATCTTTTCAAGGACAGTCAAGCCGTAGAAAACCATTAACCTTCAGCAGTAAAACTGAAAATCTTTGTCACTTAAGTCTGGAGTCAAGCACATCCTGCCCTCAGTGATATTCGCATCCGCAACCTCAGTGTTGACAGGCACAAGGTTAAAAAATAATGAACTATCTAAACCAATCGGTGGTCACCATTTAACTAATAAAATTTGAAAAATGCATGCCTGAGATAGGTTACAGGGCAGTTTTTAATATACTTTGCAATTTCAATGGACATAAACATGACAAAAATGATCGATTGGTGCTGATTTCTAAACTTGCTAGAGATCTTGTAAATCTAAACATTAAATAAATAGAAATAGAAATAAATATTATTTCAAACAATATTTTAGAGAAATAATAATAAGTGGTGCATATCAACAGTCATAATAATAAAATGTTGCAAGTTAAGTTAAATTCTACAAACAAGTATCAAGTAGTTAAAAGAAGCAAACCCTTCCCACCTCACTCGTCCCCTAAGGCATCGTAGCTGCAATATCCTGTAATATGTATTAAATAATTCGTGATACTGAGGTTCATATGGTGTTGTATGGTCCTCTGCTTCATTTATTTTTTAAAATATTATATTTTCAACTATTCCAAACTGTAGACTAAGTACCTTAAATACATATAACAATGTATGCTAAGGGTCTTCCTTAAAGGCATATACCTTCAAATTAGTTCATGGAGATGATAAAATGAATATTTTGAGTTTTTGTGTATTTTTTAAATTGATTGATTGATTGTTTGTTGGTTAACGTCCAGCAAGCAATATTTCAGCTATATTCAGGACGTGAAAAATTACAATTTTTAAATTACTAATACGTCATGCCTCCGTTTATAATAAAACGTAATCTCATACAAAAATATGAGAATATATACAGATAAAAATGGTACTTAAAACAATAAAAGATATTAATCAACACAATTAACAGTGAAATTAAATTTTATTAAATAAATTAATTTCTTTTAAAAATTTTAAAATTGAGTCGCCTGCGACAGTTTAAAATAAATTAAAATATGTATATGCAGAATAGAAACGTTCCCGAATGTAGGCAACGTCCACACAGTCCATCAAGACATGCTTAATGGTGTATGAACTGTTGCATGGCACACATTCTGTTCGTGGCTCATTATTTAAAATATAACTATGTGTAGTCCTGGTATGCCCAAGACGGCATCTTGTTAAAACAACTTGGTCTCTGCGACCTCTAAAACTTTTAAAATTATTTGTGTGCAGTAGTGACTGGATCTCATGAAGTTTATTATGAACTTGGAGATCCCAACCACTCTGCCACAAACTGGAAATATATTTAAAAATCAACGGTTTCAAATCAGTAAAAGGAATATCACAGTTTATTACATTATTCTTCAGGGCATTCTTTGTCTACTGATCCACGACTGTGTTCCCTTGGATTCCCGCGTGACTTGGGATCCAGAAAAACACAACCTCTTTTCCCACAGCTATAAGAGATTTGTAAATTTCAATAATTTTTAAAATATAATGGTTTTTAATTTTGAAATTTTGAATAGCAAGTAGACACGAGAGGGAATCTGAGCAGATAATAAATTTGGACTCGTCTGACGAAGCAACTATTTTCATGGCAAGAAGAATAGCTTGTGCCTCAGCAGTAAAGACGGACGAGTCAGACGGGAGACGATGAGTCTCAACACGCTCTCCGAAGACAGCGGCCGAGGCAACTTTATCGTCATCTTTTGACCCGTCTGTATAAATAGTACTGTAGTCAGGGTAACACGATTTAATTTCGCAAAATGTTGTTTTATTATTAACGGGCTTGTTTCTGACTTTCTATGTTTTTGTAAATCAAAAATAAATACCGGTTTGGGGTTTAGCCAAAGGGGATTTTGTGGAATCCCGATTGCAGCGATCTCATCTAAATTTATACCTGAATTATCTAAATGAGATTTACTTCGAAGGCCAAAAGGTTGAATTTTATTTGGATGCTTTTCGAAAATGTTTTGGTAAAGAGTTTTGAAAACACAGTCGTGGCGGGTTTGCCAGGATATGCCTTTAATTTGGTTGCATATTGCAAAGCGAGCTTTATTCTTCTTTGATACAAAGAAGGCTCGCCTGCTTCTGCATATAAGTTGTCTATAGGTGTGGTTCGGAAGGCTCCAAGGCATTGTCGCAATCCTTGATGATGAACCGTATCAAGGATTTTGACATATGACTTGCGAGCAGAACCATAACTGAAACAACCATAATCCAATTTAGATCGAACCAGGGATTTATATAGATTAAGTAAAACGTCGCACTCGACACCCCAGTCGGTACTGGCTACGACTTAAAATATCTAATGCCTTTAGGCATTTATTTTTTAACATTTTGATATGGGGAAGAAAGGTGAGCTTCGAATCAAATCATTTTTCTATTCTATTTAAAAATAACTGTTCAATATTATTCATGTTTTTTCCTCGATAACAAATAAGAAAATCGTCAACATACAAAGAACCATCAATATTATCTTTCAAGACTTGAGCAAGACTATTAATTTTAATACTGAATAAAGTAACAGAAAGGATTCTACCTTGAGGAACACCCATTTCTTGTTCAAAAGGGTCAGACAGAGTTGAATTTACACGAACTTTAAATTATCTATCAGACAAAAAATTAGAAATGAAGGTAGGAAGTGTATCTTTCAACCCCATATCAAAAAGATCTTTTAAAATGCCATATGTCGATGTTGTATCGTAAGCTTTTTCTAGGTCAAAAAAGATCGACACCACATGTTCATTTTTGGCAAATGCGTTTCTTATGTATGTTTCGAAACGCACCAGATGATCTAGGGTATTTTGCCCTTTTCTAAATCCACATTGGATATTGGACAGAAGGTCGTTTGATTCTAAAATCCAGACAAGGCGATTATTGATCATCCTTTCCATGGTTTTACAAAGACAGCTTGTGAGGGCTTTAGGCCGGTAGTTGGACGCTTCCGAGTGATGGTAAATAGATGGTAAGTCACCCGTTTCACAAATGTTGTTAAGAAGATTCAGAAGACATTGGAGATAAGATTGTGGCAGATGTTTGAGAAGTTGATAAAGGATGTCATCTGGACCACATGCTGTATCGTGAGATTTGTTCTATGAAGTTTTTAGCTCTTCAAAAGAAAAAGGCTTATTATAATCTTCTAAATTTCTAGAAGACTGAAAATTAAGTTTTGATTTTTCTTTCTGAATTTTGATCCGCTGAAAATTGGGATGATAATTTTCAGCAGAGGAGTGTGTTGCAAATGTTTCGGCCAATTTATTTTATATGTCTGACTCTGATGTTAACAAGTCTTGTCCATCCTTCAAATGATGGACATTTGCTTTACTGTTTTTACCTTTAATTTTACGAATCATGTTCCAAATTTTGTTCATAGGGGTATGGTTATTTAATTTAGAAACAAAGTTACGCTAAGAGGTGTTTCGTTACCCTGCGAGCTTTCGCTCGAAAAATTCGGAACTTGTTAAGATTATTTTGAGTTGGGTGTTTATTAAAGCGTCGTTCGGTCTTTTTCCGGTCCTTAATAGCGTCCTCACAGCTGTCATCGAACCATGGTTTACTAGGATGTTTTGGATTTGTCGAGGTCTTAGGAATAGTTTCGTCAGCAATTGAAATAAGTGTTTCGTTGAATTTTAAAATTGGATCAGAAATAGTTTCAAAAGTATCCGAGTTAAGTCGCTCTATACAGCGTTGAGCAAATAGATTCCAATTGGCCTTGCCAAATTTATACCGAGCGATTCGTTCTGTGTTTGAAGAGTGTAAAGATTGCAAGATAATGGGAAAGTGATCACTGCCACAGAGATCGTCATGGCCTTTCCATGAGAAATCGGGAAACAGAGAAGGATCTGCTATTGTAAGATCAATAGCCGAATATGATCCATTCCCAGGATGTAAATTTAAATATGTATTGGATCCATCATTAAAAAAAATACACATATCTTCCTGATTCATTATGCCTTCAATAATTTTTCCTTTTATCGTTATTATACAGTTTGTAATTTTCAGTTGAGCGTATTGTGAAGGCGAAATTCTAATTGTGACGTCATGTTAATTTGAATGTAGAATTGTTAAAAAAATAGTGTCTCGGGAGTAATTTAAGTCATAAGAATCTATGATTGCAGAAAACCTAGATTTTATACTTTGAATGTGTTTTTGATTTCTTCCACAAAGTTTTGGTATATCCAAAGTTTTGCCATAAAAAGATTAAGTATCTATAAGAACCAATTGAGAAGAGAAAACCAATAATCATATACAGTATCATAATCTTTAAGGAATACACGAGTTCGTCTCTTATAATTTTTGTTTTGTCTACATAAAATGATAAAGTGTTTTAATATTTTACTTATCTTAGCTTTTACTCCGCTGTGACCTTGACCTAACACACTTTTATCATAACAACTCGAAGACCATAAAAATTAGTTAAAGCAATGCGTACTATACAGCTGCGTTATATGTCTCCGTCAGTATTGTGACCATATTGTGTATGTGTTTGACTACTGTATTCTATTTTCATGTCACGTGTTCTTGTCTTCTTACTTTTATTTTATGCAACGCTTGAAATTGCTCACAATGCTCGAAGTTAAACTCCAAACCGCATTGATGTCATGCCTGTAGTCAATAGTAGGGACTGTACCTATACTGCTGTGCACTGATTCCTTTAATGAATTGGTATTTACAGGCAGGATTAAACTATACTTCTTACTACGTCATCGAAACGCAGAAATTTCAAAACGCAGGAATAGGTGGAGAACTGTGATTGATTATAAAAACATGTGTAGTTCAAAGAATTAAACTAATTTATGGCATGTGTGTAAAGTATGTTATATTGAAAGTGATGCCTGTCAAGCGTTTTATTGAATGAACAGTTTAAGGTGTGATTTATAAGGTGGAGATCACTGAATGGTTGTTCGATTTGAAGAAGTTTATTTTAAATATGACCCAGTGTCTGTTTGTTTAGTTGTTATACATGTTTTATCTTGATTTTCGTATATTTAAACTGATTTTTTTACGATTTATGTTTTATTCACTCTGTCTGGAATCATTTTATACAAGTTTTTGTTAAATATATAACATGGTTTGTATTTTTGTGTATTTTAGTTCAAGTGTTTTCTAAGCCATGTCGAAATGACGCTTTGGAATAACTATATTCTGCTGGAGAAGGATAACCTTGGTATATTGATAAAATCCTGGCTATTTAATTTAAATAGTAGCATCTCTAAAAGCCTGCGAAAACTGTTTGTATTTTCATAATTATTTTGTAGCAATGCACAAAACAGTAAAGGGGTTAGCTAGCTTTGCTAAACTTTATTTAATTTATAGAAAAAAGTGGAACGAGTAATAAAAAGTCATCAGAAAATGAAAAATACAAAGTTGACAAAAGGTTATTGCTCTATTTATAAAATCCAAGCAAATATTGAACCCACATTTTATTTGACATAACGATATGGAATTTATTTGATAAAGATATAACTTTGAGGTCAACAAATAACCAAGATGAAAAACAAGATAAAGTTGTTTTAACTAAACTACGACTATCGCAAATGTAGTAGTACTATATGATAGCAGATTTTCCATTCAATCCATCCAATAATAAAACAAAAAGGTATTTTAATGCGCTCCTAGTATTATTAAAGACTCCAGTAGTTCAGTACTTTAAATTCAAATCTATCTTTGTTGGGGTTGTAAAGTTTGAGCCAGTAATCTGATAATAATTTTAGTTAAGTCTGATGTCTTTCAGATAAAAGACGTCAAAGATTCCAAAGTTATTTAGTATTTGTCAATTTTGAGATCATTTGTGTTTGTATTTATAGCATGTTGGCATATTTATTGTTTTTACCAGATAAATAAAACTTATATATAACTGAAAAAATAACATTTTAGTTAAAACATGAATTAAATTCACGAATCCGAAAGCATTCTATTCACAAGACTTTATGTGACCGAATGCTAGGACAACGTTCTTTACTGAATAACTACCAGACAGAAGGACCACACGCAAGTAATTACCTTGAAGGATATCAGAAAAAGAAGAACAGTCAGCAGGCCCACCCTTACACGTACGAAATTAGAAGTTCTACAGAATACACAGGCATTTACAGAATTCATTATTACTCTGAACGCATAGGGAGAGCCTGTTTACAGATAAAGAACAATCGACAACAGACTTCAATAACTCAATACCGATAACTTCATGGACTTATCAGTGATTGATTACGCCGAAACAGCATCTCATTTTCTTTATCGGTATTAACTGATTGATATGAAATCAATTTTTATTATTGTATTAATTATTCATGGCATGTGTTTAATGATATTAAAAGAGATGTTCAGGAATTTTATTTATCCTTCAACGAAACATTAAATAAAACGTCTATTGCCATCTACAATCTAAAGATAAACAAACATATAAACTGAGAAACATAGGACCAATTAAACATTGAACATTATGGTCAGTAAACCTATTGTCTTTTGTTTTTATTTAACTTAATTGATTAGATAGGAATGAAAACCAGGAATAAAAGGTAAATACATACAAAAAGGTAAATCAAAAATACCCCGGACATAATTAAAAAATTATCTAAATCAATATAGATTGATTGATAAAATGATAAACAAATAAGTTTTTGGTCTTTCTCTGATTTTGTCGATACTAAAATTTTATTTAGCAACAGGTGTCAGATGAGTAGCCGAATCTGCGACCCTTCCCCCGTGTTTACACGTTGTTCATTTATTTGATTTGATTGATCCCGGTGTATACTTGTGTTTGTGTTTTGGCCACTGGTTGGTACATGGTTGACAGTTTTTTTGTTAATCTGGGAACATTTTTATTCTAGTTTGTTGAATACAACTAAACACAACGATAGTTGATTGGAAGGTTTATATATCTGTGGATAGTGTTGCAAGTATTTTAGTACGAGAATTCTCCGCTGTCCAACGTTTTCTTTAGACTTTGATGTGAGCTTGGAATGTCAGAGAGCTCTCCATAGAAAAAACAGCGGATTTTCCGACACGGCCAGAGCAAAAGGGGGGGGGGTAACTTGGTATACATAGGTCATACGGATGTGCGGCCCGAAAGGAAACCTATTTAGCTCTACAAAATATATGAAAAGGTAACTTTTTCATTGAAAATTATATCATTAGGTAGATGTAATTATTTAACTATATCCATGCCTCAATCCTCATCGTTAGCATGTTAAGCCTATATAAAGAGTGGTAATAAAGTTCATGTACGCCACAATGTTAAAAGGTAAAATCGAAACGACAAATAAAAATAAAATTAAAAATAAAAAATCAACAATAAAGATGGGCCCGAGCTTTTGGTCCAAAGACCTTCTTCAGGGCGAGAAAGAGGGAGACAAAGAAAAACACAACCGTATAGGACGAGGAAAGAGAGTAGACTAAATGACAAATGGCGGATAGCTGCGGATAGACATAACCAGAAAAATTTCTTTTTTGTTGTACTTAACCTAACAAAAAAAGGGAGAGATGGTCTTGAACTTTCTCAATTACAGTCATTAGTAATTCCAAAAAACAAAAATGGACAGTTATAAAAAAGTGTTTTTTACATTCATTCCAAAAGGATGGCTAGATCCCAGGAACTTAATAATCCTCTGTTCCAAAGATTGTCGTTGTTTTTCGCCCATGCTAGTTTTCGTAAGAGCGGTGACATACATATCCGAAATTTGATGGTCTAGCTGTCTAAAGTGGCGACCCGCCGGACAGTATCACTCCTAATGTGCTCCGCAAAACGGTCACCCAGTCTACGGTAGGTCTCACCGATATACAGCATCGAACATCTTTTGCACTGAATGGCATAAATTAAATTTTCGGATATGCAGGTAAATCCGCTCCTAAGGGTAAATGGGTTACTTGGGCCCTTAACTTTGTCAGTCTCCCAAGTAAATTGGCAGGTGGAACACCTAGGTCGCTCACACTTCTTGGTGCCAAAACCCTCGTCCTATACGGTTGTGTTCTCTTTGCCTCCCTCTTTCTCGCCCTGAAGAAGGTCTTTGGACCGAAAGCTCTGGCCCATCTTTATTGTTGATTGTTTATTTTTAATTTTAATTTTATTTTTATTTGTCGTTTCGATTTTACCTTTTAACCTTGTGGCGTACATGACATTTATTACTAGTCTTATTATTCTCTTCGCCACCACACAACTTTCATTATTATTCCTAAGCCTAAAGAGTACCATTAACATCACTTGATCATTTTATAGTGAATAATAGTGAATGGTCTATTTGTCAGTGGGATGTGCAATAATAAAATATATGAATTAGTCTAATTTAATAATTCAATATATGATAAAGTCCCGTTTCATAACGTCCGAAAATATATTAATAGGGTGGGTTTTTAAAATTTCAAATTCTTTATGACTATAATCATCTTATCTTCTATCACGCTAATTTTTCTCCTTTTCTAAGCTCGTTTTTACCACAACCCGTTTGTCCTAGATTTCACTTTCATTTCAAACGAATATCACGTTTTTCGCGATTTTCCTTCTGCCGCTATGAATCCTGGTAGCTAATTTATTCAGGGCTATTACCAAAAACAGTGTAGACGAATTGTTAAACAATGAGATAATCTTACATTTCCTTCGCATTAATCAGCTCCCATAATGCTTTGCGCATTTTCAAAGTATCTTGACACTAAGCCGTGTAATGTTTGTCTACTGAAAGTAATTACAAACAGATTGAGTGAATTACTAATAAGTAAATATATCTTTGATGTCCTTTTTACTTCAAAACCAAGTTTGAATTGAGTTAAGACAATTTTATCAGAATGTGACATAATATTTTGAAGATTTAAAAATTTTTTTTTATACATGTCTGTAAATGTGTGAAGTTTTTACCTTAAATATAAAAAATTTTAAAAGAATAATTTTTTTCAAAAAACACATAGTAATAATTAAGTCAAGAAATGAAAGAAATAAATAATAGGATCAAAAGAATAAAAGCATACTACATACAAATACTTAGAAGTGAATCAGCGTTTACAATGTCCCCCGTCCATAGTAAGTGAGCACCAAATAACTAATTGATGCTAGCAAATTAAACAAAAATACAGCATATACTTATTGTCATCTATATTAGATATCATTTATATGTGTAAATTGATTTGCAAATTCTGCAAACATATATAACTGATCTTTTGAAAGTTAATACAAGTTACTAGTTATTAATCTTCAACATTTCCTTTGAATATCAACATGTGTATGCAAAACACGTTTCTGATTATTTGATTATATTCAATTATTCGTAAAGTAAGAATGGGTTTTGTGTCCAATTATAAAATGACATTATTTGAAACATAATACAACTATATCTTCTTTTTAAACATTGTGTTAAGTTCAAGTTTTAAAAACACTTTGTAGTAACTTCAATTTTTTACATTTTGTCTGTATAGGTAAATCAGGTAAACAATGTTCAACTTTGCTATATGTAATGACTACCACTTAATGTAGCAAATAAAAAACAATACATTTTTGTTTATCCGAATAATGCTAAAATCTTTAAAAGTAATACAGACATCATATATGTAAATAACTGGTAGTTTGATAACTTTTACATAATTTGATAAGAGAAAATAATAGTTTGTGGTCTTATTCAAAAGTTTGGCGGCATTTAAAACCTGTTCTAACTTGATTATTATTTCAAACCTCAGCTGAGCAAATTACAAGTAATGAAAATAATGAATCAAAAGGCTTTATCTGTAAATCGACATAACTGATATTTGTTTACAAGTCAAAAACTGAATAGCAACATAGTAAACTATTTGTTTTGAAACAACATTGATATTTTGTATCAGTTGTTGTCGGTGTGGTTTTCACAAAATTCACATTTCCTATTTTAATATGTGCAGTTCCTTCTTCAACACTCGCATTTCCTAGTTCAAAATTCTCAGTTCCTAGTTCAAAATTCAGTTCCTAGTTCAAAATTCACAGATCCTAGTTCAAAATTTACTGTTCTTAGTTAAGCATTCCCAGTTCCTATTTTAATATTTCCCAATCCTTCTTCCACACTCACAGTTCCTGGTTCAGTGTTCAACATTCGTAGTTCTGGTTCAACATTCAAATTTTTAGTTTCTCGTTCAATATTTAAAATATTTAGTTCATATTTCAACATTCAGAGTTCCGGTTCAATATTCAAACATTTTGTTTCCTGGTTCAACAATAGCAGTTCCTAATTCATTCCTTAAAAATATTTTTACCTATAGGTAAAATTACATCAGATACTAAGTTTATGTTGAGTAACACTAAATGAACAGTTTGTTTTAGCTATACGTAACAAGACCTAAGCGCTATTTTGTATTCTTTCATTTGACTGTTTAGAACAAGACCGATTTTGTACATTGCAGAAGCAATCCACAGAGATATATGTAAAACTATTCACATTAGGAAACATTATTCTACCCTTAATGCTTTCAAAAACTGATACTAATTTGAAGTATTCTAGTCTGACCCTGTTATTTTTCAAACCCACAGTCTCAGAAACATTTTCCCAGATCGAAACCAACTAAAGGCTGAATTTAGAACAGTAGCAAATAAATTAGAGAGACTTCTTTATCTTTTCTCTACTGAATATTAAGTTATTCAACAACGCAACATAGCCATAGCTTTAATCAGGCACCAGTGATGCTTGAGAAGACGATAGATTGAAGGTGCAATGACTCTTAGCAAGATGAAGGTTTAAATACAGACAATTAGAAAGAAATTCATTCAAAACTGCGCAGTCAGCGACCATAGTAGCTATGAATTAATTCGAAAACATAATCTTTAAGAATTTGTTATACATAAAGACATTAATTCACATTAAATACTAAGAAATTCGATCCACTTTTGTTTGCAATGTAAAGTTTTGTATAATCCTTGTTATAACAAAGTGCATATGGTCCGTTTAGTCCATCTTTTGCCGACAATATTACATCAACGAATTTCCCATCAGGTGTAAGTTTGTGAATGTTGTTTGAATCATATGCAACTACGTAAATATTTCCACGTTTATCCAAGGCCACGCTCCTTGGTTTTGATAGATCGGGTGACTTGTAAGAAAACACTGTTTTTCCAAGAATTGTGGTGCAATGCAATTCATCTCCATTAGTAAAATAAATAAGATCATTGGAATCAACAGTTATGTACCATATAAATGTATTAGGATTAACGTTAGGGATTATTGTACTTAATGTATTCCCCTGGTGATCTAATATAAAAATCCTACACACACCTCCAAGGAGAATATTGTTGTTTGTTGTACTTACACCACCCCGTTTACTTCCGGGAATATTGGTTCTATGAAGCTTTATTTGTCTATCAATATCTATGAATTGTATATAAGGGTCCTTAAATGATGTAACAACAGCTGTTGATGTAGATGGTATGATGGCTATGTCCCAAGGCTTGTACTGTAAATCAATGGAGCTTATATATGTATCACTCTCGTCATAGATGTGTAGTTTTTGCGATAGGTCATCACAAAGAAGAAGCAGATTGTCGCCGGATACGGTCATTCCCACTATGCAAACGTATTGTTTTTGCTTTAGATTAATATCATGGTGAAATGTAAACGCTGTGAACTGTTGATTAATATCTACATGGATCTGAGACTGACAATGTTTGTGGGGAACAAATGGGATCATATAAGGAGTCTCTTTCGTTTCTATAGATCCTAAGGCAGTCATCGATTTGTCCAACTCATTATCATTGAAATTTATGTTAACTTCCGTTACTTGTTTAGTCAGGTTGTTTACTTTATCTTCAATATTACGCAATATTTGCTTAGATGAATGAACCAGTAAAAACGCCTGTTTATCCGTTCCATTAGTGTTTATAAAATTGAAAGCAGATTTATGTTCACGAGTTTCTGTTGAAATATCGTCAATAAATACGATATCTTTCTTTATTTGTGACATATATTTGTTCTTAATTTGATCCAGGTTGGCTAACAACAATTCTTCTAGCATATCGAGTTGTTTTATTATTCTTTGTTTCACATTTCCTATCGCTATTCTTATTTTACTAGTATTAGTCTCCAAATTGACTAAATTTGCTTTTTGGTTATCGCCTAACGACTTCAGACTTTCCAGAAAGTGACTGATTTGCTGGATTGCGTCAACATAGGATTGTGAACCTTTAAAGTTGATAGAGGCAACATCGATAGACATGCATTTTAGACAGGTTCGGTGAGACTCGGCTAAACATTCCTTGCAACAAAGATTGTCATGATCGATGCAGAAATATTCGAATTTTAAACACCCGTGTTTCTGACAAAATGACGGAATATTGATCTGTGGTGGTAATTCATTAATTTCTACCAAATGATGATGACGCGACATTTTCTGAACTTGGTGGTTTTCTGTACATTCTGAACACAGCATTTCCTCACATTCAGTACACCATTTTACTGCCGTTGCCTGTTTATAACGCTCATTACACGGTTCACATTGAGAGTGTCCATCCTGAAAGGGATTAAGATTGTTAAGCGTGCATTGATAGTTTAAATAAGTGTTACCTCTTACATTAATACAAACTGGCGCACACACACATTAATCTATACAAAAATATGTCAATACATTAAAACTGTTTCAATAGTGTATTTGTCGTCACCAGACATTGTTTCGAACTATTTTGATTCTTGTTTCCTGTTAACATAGCAAACATTGTACCCTCTACGTTTCATTGTAAATATTAGTATTACATATATAGTTATGTCTTATTAATTTGTGAAAAAATTCTAGAAAGTCTGCTTGGTATTTACATGAGGGGCGGACAGGGGGACCTTGTTATCTTCTGCATTTCTCCCTCCCATCTGCTGTCTCCTCCTTCCTTTCTGCATTTCTCCCTCCTATATGTCCTTTTTCAATCCTCTCTGCTCCCCTCCCATTCTTCACACGTCTACCTCTCAAAAACTCAATTGCAATATAAGATCACTGCATTTTAAGTCAAAAATGGTATAAATTTGGGACATAATTCATATAAACTGTTTTAACTGTTTTAAACTGTCATTTTGTGGAATATCACAACCCTCATGCCGCCATATCAGGAAGTGTTGCAGAGGATAATGTAAAATCATTATTTCCAAAACGAAATAATAAACAGCCACAAAATAAGCTTAGGAAGGAATAAGACATCCTAAGGATGATTTTAATCTACTTGGATTTAACAGTCCTTGCGGATTCCCATGAGAATGGTTATTCAATAAAATTTGTTGTCAAACACGCTTAATAAAGCCTATTTAGCATAAATACCAATTTTTCAGAAAATCCTTTAGATATCTTAAAAAATTACCATTGATTTTTTTTATTCTTTTGTTGTCACCACTTTCTCCCCCCCTTTTGAATTATGACTACTAGGACCAGGAATTTATTTCGGGGGAACTGCCTGTTTTCGTTCACAACATAAACTCGAAATCACTTCAAGTGGTTTCCATATTTTGTTTACATCGTATACAACGTGTAACACACTATATAGTATCTATGTCCTACATGTATATATATCTCCTTTAATTCTCAACTGTAACAGAATATATTATACGTAAAATTCACTTGAATCATATGTAATTTTAAGGAAAATGACCAATGACAATGCTTTTACAATTTTGTGTAAACGTATACATTTGAATAACTTCGCAACAGAATGACCTACTTTCAGCAGTTAAGCCAGATTAACAATAGGTACTAATTGAACTCATATATGACACCACTTGACATGAAGTGTTAGATAGGAATTTAACAATTATAATTTATACAAACAGATTAAGCATGATGTATAAAATACATGTATATGCCTTTGCTCAATATGCAATGAATAATGACTTAAATTATGAATCCTGAAATTGACATGGTAAGTAAAATGTACAACCTCGTTTTCAATTAAATGAAGCGAATAATAAAAAACATACTTGCAACTAATTCTAAATTGATGTTTTAAATATGTTATACTACCCGGAATATTACTAATTACCAGATCACACGTGAAGCAGGTGTTGCTTACCCTCCGAAGCACCTATACTCACCCCTGGATTTTAGTGGTGTGCGTGTTATTCAATTTGTGGCTTTTGTGCTGTGTGTCTTTTTGTTTGCTTTTGTTCCCGTTTTGGTTTATCGTGTCATGAATACTCCTTGATATCTTCAATTCTTTCTTCTTTTTGAAAAAAAACAAACAACTTTCTTCTTTATTCTCGTTGTGAGAAAAAACTGGAAAAATGAAATGCCAGGTCAAAGGTTAAAAAATTACTGTATTATATACATTAGATAATTTATATTTACAAGTATATTTGCCTAGAATGAAGTCATATGTACAAATATGAAAGTATTCCAACATCCCCGATGAGAACTGGGAAGGGTTCTCCGGGCTCGACACCACAGAGCTGCTTAACGTGTCCCCAGGTAGTGGATAATAGAGGCCCTTTTTGTGGATCGTCAGGTGTAATGGGAAAAGTCTGACTGTGAACTGTAGTATTTTATAATCTTTCGGTGACAGCCTAAATTTTGTTGGTCTGGTAAATCCCATTTCTTGAACCTGTTGTTTGTTATATTGATCTTTTTATGAATTGGCGGATCCGAGGGGGCAAAAGAAGGGGGGGGGGGGGTAAACTTGTAAAACAATATTCAGAATTTGAATTAAAAAGTTTTTGTTTATTCTTATATGCTCTGGTCCTTAATAACATATTGTCACTAATGCGTGCATTCGATCATACCCTGTCCTCAATGATATTCGAAACCGCAACCTCAGTGTTGACAGGCACATGATCAATAGATAATAATAACAACGTTACATTATTTACAATTTCAATGAGCGTGACGATAACAAAAAATGATCAATTGGTGATCATTTTTAAACTTGTCATAAAGCTGGCTATTATAAACATTAAATGTGTTGTGGAAAACAATAACCGACATCTTTTTCTTCATTGTCATTAAATAGAAATTACTATTTTGTCCAAACAATATTTTTGAGGTATCAAGGAGTTGCAGATAAAAGAAGTCAACCCTTCCCACATCTCTTTTCCCCCAAGGAATCGTTCCCGCAGAAACCCTTAATGATATATGTTTTTTTTAACTGCCCTATCTATAGACTTAGTACCCAAAAAGGGGCCTCGGTGACCGAGTGGTCAAGGTAGTTCGTCTACTTTTGATCACGTGGTCTGTCAACACTGAGATTGCGGGTTCGATTCTCACTGCAGGCAGGGTGTACTCGACTCCAATCTTAATTGACAAGGATTGCCAGTTTTCTTACCGCAGGTCGGGGGTTTTCTCCGGGTACTCCGGCTTCCTCCCCCAATAAAAACTGGACGCCATGAAATAGCTGAAAAATCGCTGAAAGTGGCGTTGAAACACTATCAAACAAACAAACGAACAGTACCCAAAAATAAATAATACTATGTATGGCTAAAGGTTAACATGAAAACAGATTGGTATAAATTTATGTACCTTGAAATAAGTTCATTGCCCTTTTAAAAAACGAATATTTTGTGTTTTTGTGTATTTCAAAAAATGTAGAGCTTTAATAACAGCAAAAGAAAACAAGATTAATCAACATTAAACATATATTATGAATGGTTAATTGATGTCCATAAAAAGTAAATTGTTCATACTGGATATTTTGTAATTCAATTGGCATGACCAGATGAGAACATCTTTAGTAAGCCATTTAAGTCATTGTTATACTGCCATCCTTAAAGTCACAATCCTTAAGGCCCTGTAGTTTCCATTAAAAAAAAAATTTTCGCCAGAGTGAAAGGGAAAATATGTGTAGAAGACCATCTATCCATTTTAACTGTTAGAGAAGTTTTTTAAATGGTAGCCAATCAATAACAAGGAGTGGCCACGTTTAGCCTGAAACACAGAACCTTAAAGTGTGTCTTGTCTCACATCTACCGATAAAAGTAATACTATTTTCTTAAAAATGCAAATTACACGGGAAACAATAAGGACCTCTACAATTTCTGAAACAGGATACGTGAATTTTAACAGTAAAAACCATTAATAAACAAATAAATATATAGAATAATATAATGAGGCTTACTAAAATTATGCATTGTTAGTTAAACTAAAATTGTGCATTGTCCACAATTTTAGTTTCGTTTCATCGCTCATTTCATGGAAACCAACAAAGAGCAACAATCATAATTTAAACCTGACAAGTTGTTTACATGCGCTGTAAACATGGCCAAGTAAGCAATTAAATATTTAATTTAAATTATACAAAAAGTTGATATTGCATAATAGACAGTATATTTCTTAAATGTCCAAATATTTAATAAAAACTGCAATAAAAGAATTACCTGTGCTCTACTTAACTGTCCTTGACGTATTATTTCCTCTTAAAATGGCGACAGGAAGCTTTACCTAGTTTGACCCTTTAGGATGTTTTCCATTTAAGCTTTAAATATGGATAATATTGTATATCTATCTATCTATCTATCTATCTATCTATCTATCTATCTATCAGATAGATAGATAGATAGATAGATAGATATATAGATAGATAGATATATTTGCAAGTTTATTTGTAATATTGGTCGAAGTGAATCGATTTAGCAGATTTTATGCGGAAATTTTATATTAAGTTAAATCGCCTAAACAAACTTTGGGTGACTTATAGTTTTTGTCCTTGGAAAGTGCTTAAAAACATCCTTGAAATTGAAATGATAATAATTAAGTTAAAATAAATCAACATTATTTACAATTAACGTGTAGCTTAATTCATGTGCATTTTTATTTCTAAATATATTTTATCTGTGAAAGTCCATACACAATTTTAAAAACAAGAAAAATTGACTAAAGGAGACAATGTAACTAAACATTAACCGGGGTAGAGTTACTGTTCATGTGTAATGCACCCCCACATATCATAATCTATCCAGCCTCCTTGCAGTAATTGGATCAAACAGTTTTTGAGATATGCTCCGGACAAAACTTTGACGACAGAAGGACGTTTGGACGAGTAGACAGAGGGACAAATTGGCGATAACATGCTCCCACTTCAGGTAATATCAAAACAGATACCTTCGACCACAGTAAAATATTGTTCTTTGCAAATAAATTTTCTTTTGTTTTTTACTAACATCGTGAAGATGTTATATTTTTACTAAAATGATCCAATTGCATAGCACATTTATAACAGAAAGCGTCTTTCACAGACTTTCACAGCAAAGCCTCTCACAATGCCCAACGGAAATTGCAATTTTTACAAGACTTGCAGATTCAATCTCCATGCAAAAATTGCAGTTATCCTACGCTAAATGCAATCACCTCTGCCACACTGTTCATTGAGGCCGTAAGAGTTATCTCTCATTGCTGATGCGCCTCGCATACAAACGCAGTTCTTTTGATGTAGAATCGTATAACGGTGTTAAGATGTCTGTATAAAAATAAATAAAATTTCGACTAATTTTTCAAACATCGGTCTTTGTTTACAAAAATCACGGGGGCCTCGGTGGCCGAGTGGTTAAGGTAGTTCGTCTACTTTTGATCACGTGGTCTGTCAACACTGAGATTGCGGGTTCGATTCTCACTATTGGCAGGGTGTACTCGACTCTAATCTTAATTGACAAGGATTGCCAGTTTTCCTACCGCAGGTCGGGGGTTTTCTCCGGGTACTCCGGCTTCCTCCCCAAATAAAAAGTGGACGCCATGATATAGCTGACAAATTGCTGAAAATGGCGTTTAACATCATTCAAACAAACAAACAACAAAAATCACGGGCAGAAGACAAATGTAGTCCCACAGTTTACGGGAAATGATGTTTGGCAATCTCCTTGCAAAAAATGGATGTCACTGTGATGAAAAATTACATTTGAAGTAACGAGCTATCTGATAAGGTCATCTGTAAAGTAATTTACCTTCCCGCTTAGAGTAACCTTAGGTACAATGAGTAAAGATCTATCATTAACTGAAAAGTTTAAAATGCTCTCCTATATTATGCAACTGAGGAAGCAATTAGTGAGAATGTCAAATTAGGTCAATGCCATGGCAGGAGACAATTGCCATCCAGATAAACTTTTATGAAGGTTCTTGAAACGTGTCAGAATACTATGCAAATATTTTTTTCTGTGTAATGAGGAAGTGAAACCTGGTAATAAAACAATTATTGCCTTGAAATCGCCGCTTTTAATCATATGATAAACTGGACACATAACCTGATGTAATCTCTGCCATACTTTACTCAACTAAATGAAATGGCATGTAAACTGTACACATAGATACTCGTTTTAATGTTAATTCCGAGTTGTTTGTCGTCTGCAATTTCCAGAATAAATTAATATCTAATTTACTTTTCAAATTTAGATTTGGCTTAATTAGGGTCAAAATAAGTTTGAAGCAGGCAAGACTGAATATTCTTTGTATTTCCATTATTTGGATCGATAAGTGGGCGAAGTTCAGAGGAAAGCTCAAGCTTCTGTGATAGTCGCGTAGTCCTTCGGTGTATGGAACGAAATTGGATATGACCTAGACGCTGCGGATTGGCATTGAATCTCTTCATACATTTTACTTCCGGGCACGTTTCAGGTATGCATTTATATTGAAAAGTGATGCCTGTAAATCTTGTATTGATTGAACAGTTTAAGGTCTGATCAGACAAAATAGTATTAAATACAGTCCAGTTTTTAGATATGCATCACATATATGTCATAGAAATTTTGTAATTTGTTTTGTTGAATTTAAACAATTTCGAAGCAAACTGGGTTAAAAGATTAAACAGACAAAAGTTAAACTGAGTGATTTTCAAGGATAATAAAAATTGAAGATTTACTAATATAATTTGCATTACTAATAGACAAGGAACAGTAATTCGAGACAGATTGAGTGAAGTAATTGAATGATTTGTCGAAGGCGTGTCTGTCTCAGAGATGTCTCATGGTCAGTTCGGCCAGTCGTAACATCCGCCTCGGTTAGCTGGTTCACGACTTTAAACGAGACTCTAAAATTGTATTCAGCAGCACGTGCCAGATCGTCTTACCATTCCCCCGTTTTCAAGGGTTTCAAGTTGCTCATTGATATTTTCTGCGTTTGATCATGCTGTCTGTTTTTATAGTTGTATTGGTGTTTTGTCCACGGATTGGTATATGATTGGCAGTTTTTTCAATCTGGGAACATTTTTTTTAGTTTGTTGAATAAATGAATATGTAACACTTAACACAACACTAGTTGCTTGGAAGGTTTGTATATTGTAAATCTCTGGATGTTGTTGTTTTTTAACCATGTTGAAAAGGTGTTATAAAACAACTCTATTCTGCTTGAGACGGATTACAATGTTATATGGATAAAATCCTGGTTATTTTCATAGCTCCCAGTTGGTTCTCCCTTAATTTATTATTTAGCAGCATTATTTAAAGTTTGTGGAAGCTGTATGTATTTACATAACTATTTTGTAGCAATGCACAATAACACAGTTAGAGGAGTAGCTAATTTTGGCTAACTTTTATTTAACTCATACAAAAAAAAAATAAAGTTAACAAACACAAAAATAACGGAAGTCTATCTATGTTGCAAAAATACAAAGGCGACAAACGACAAAAAGTAAGTACCTTTGATAAAACCAGAATATATATTACAACCAGAGTTTTTTCAACATTATAACTAGCTGATTTAATATGATCAACAACATGTTTATCGCAAATGTAGTATCTACAATATGACATTGGGATTTTCCATTTAATCCAGTAATAAACCCATAAGGTATTTTAAACCATCTGATCTTATGTGATAAAAGAACACAGTTAGAAGAGTCGCTAGATTTAACTAACTTTTATTTAACTCACACAAAATACAATAAAGTTAACAATATATCTGGAAATTCATCTGATAAAGATATATCATTCCGTTCTACAGATTTCAATTAGATGATCATTTTATGATAAACAAAATAAAGTTTAACATTGAGTACGGCTATCGCAAATGTAATATCTTCAATACGCTATTGGGATTTCTCATTTAATCCAGTAATAAAACCATAAGGTATTTTAATCAGGATGCGTGAGCCTCTATACTATAGCAATTAAGTGCTTTAGGTTTAAAACAATCTCAAAGCTGAGATTTTAAAGTTTTAGGTGGTCATTTAGAAAAAAGACGTCAAAGATAAAGTTTGACTATTTAGAATTAGTCAATTTTTAATGATGTGTATGCTCTCATAAGCCAGCGACACGAACTCTCTAGAAAATGACAGCAATATCAAACTTTCCGGAGAAAAATGAAAGTTAACTCAGGTGCTTCGGAATACTAGGCAGTTCTGCAGTTTTTCGTATCTTGGCCTGATCAAATTTTTTTTACTTAAATTCAACAGTTTTGACATCAATTTCATGTACAGTGCTGAAAAAAGTTAATACTCCTCATTTTAAAAACCACAGCTGAAATAATTATTAAGAAGTGACATGTTCTTCGGTAAAACATAGACTCATATTTTGAGGAACTCAAGAGCTCAAAATTTATAGACATTGTATTCCCTAGTTTACATATTGAAGATAAATACATCAATAAAATGACTCCTTCTTCCATTTAAGACATGTTATTTTACTGTATTACACCTTTTTAATATTAATTTATAAAACTTAATCCTTACAAAATTGCTTTTAGCAGTATTCTTTTGGATGCCTCTGATTAATAAAAAGAATATCTTGCTGATGTTATCATAGATTGAACATATTTTTTATATGCTGGCAAATTTAAGCAAAAGAAAAAAATACATGTGTAACCTTATTGTCTACTGTAGTAGAGATCATTTGTATGTGTAAATTGATTTATAAATTATGAAATAATACTTGGTTTTTTGACAGTTAATACTAGGTATTAAACTTCAACATTTCTTTTGAATATCAACATATGTTTGAAAACCAATATTCTTATTCTTTTAATCTTTTCAATAAGTCGTTAAGTAAGAATTGGTTTTGTTTCAATATATAATGAATTATATAATTTAAAGCATAATAAAATATATCTTCTTTTTAACATGTTGTTAAGTTCCAGTTAAAAAAACTTTAAATTTTGATATTTGTGTATTGAAATCGGTTAAACATTGTTCAACTTTGTTGTACGAATGACTAAAACTTTGCATAGCAACAAGAATAAAGCCAATACAATTGTGCTTATGCAGACAATTTATCTTTAAAATCTTTTAAAGTAATAAAGGCTGGTATCATAGTTTATTGACCTGACATCATATATCTAAATAAATAATTGTTTTTAAAACTTGTACATAATTTGATAATAGTTTTTAGTCTTCTTCAAAAGTTTTCAGATATTACAACATTATTTCAAACGTCAGTATGTTAAATTAAAATCAATTGTAATAATGTATCAAAGATATATGTAGATATACATAAATGATATTTGTTTTTTATATTTATTTTATTTGTATACTTCCATGTTACATATGTGCAAGTACAGATGGATTATACACAATGAATTAACATTTCAAAGAATTCCAAATTTTCTGCATATACTGCATGTTAATACAAATACCAATAAGTTACAACTAGTAGTAGTCTAGTTTATACATTCACACACGTTATACAGCATGCATACACACACGTACACACACACACTCACAAAAACCCATGTATATATGTATAAGAAAGAAGTTGTTTTTGTTTTTTCTAACAGTAAAAAGAGAGAAATTAACAGTTGGTCAGGTCTCTGTGTAAACATGCTGTTTCCTATATTTTTCTCATAAGAAGAAACCTGAAAAGGGAGTGTTACTTTCAAGAAAATATGAAGAAATCATAACTTTATATTTATCTGTCTTTGGTTTAGGGTAATAAATTAATAGAATGCAAAAAGAATATGCCATCTCTGCCATGTTTGTTGGAATTTTTCTCTTTTTTCACATTTAGCAGCCATCACCTTTTTTATTTCATAAAGATTTTTTAAAGCTTGCGTGACTTCATTTAACGTAATATTTCTGTTAAGGCATCAACTTGAGTAAATATAGTATTTATAGTTAAAATCACTAAATACTGAGGTATTGCATGGTTATTTTGGAACACACCAAGGAGAAATGTATTTTTGGTTGCAATTTAGAATTATATTTGCACGGATTTTCATGCACTTCTCTATATTTTCTAGAAGTGCTTGGACCTTTCCACATTCCCATAATAAGTGTGTCAAAGTTTCTGGCTGATTCGAACATAAGTTACGCTGTGGGTATGTTATCAGTTTTATTTTATACAGGTAGGAATTAGTTGTTAAAAATAGGTGATTATTTTGTATTGAAACCACTGAATCTTTTAATATTTGGTTAAAGTGAAAGGCTTTCAGGCTCTGTTATATCGAACATGATCATGATTTAGTTTTTACATGTTTGTTTTGAAGATTTTAAGTTCAAAACTATGTAAATGTCGTTAATCCCTTTTTTGCTTTTCAAAAATATTTCTAAATCCATATCAATATACGGGTACGGCACAATTAAAGGCTATATTCATCTTTTGTAAAACGTTTTGAATACTTATTTACACTACAGATAATTCCATTGAATTTTTTTGCCGTATGAAGTTATAACAATTTCATTTATTTGTTGGATATACTTTTCATCTGTATTTGGTAAAGAACTGAACACATGTACTAGATTGGGGATTGCAAATGACTTGATTACAGAAATACGACCGATCGGGGTTAGGTTTCTTTTGCCACACTGTTGAAGTAAGAATTTTATCAAAATTTATTTTTATTATTTTTGTTAGTCTATGTTAAAATCAAGCCCAAGATATCTTAATGTATTTTTCTCAACATCAACTCCAACGTTGGCATAAAGTAGCTTGACTGTATTTCATACTTCCTATCCATACTAATTGAGTCTTTGTAAAGTTAATTTTAAGGACAGAAATTTCTGCATATGTGTTTAATTCTTTTAGGGTTTCTTGTAAGGATATTTCTGATCCATCTAAAATTATCGGTGTGTCATCAGCAAACTGTGATAATTCATTTTCAGTATTAACTATTTTTAGTCATTTTATCTTGATATTATTTCTTAGCTTAAGTGCAAGAATTTCAGCACGTAAAATTAACAGGTAGGGTGATACAGGGTCGCCTGGGCGGAAGCCCCGTTATACTTTTAAAAAACCAATTTACAGAAATATTTACTTGGCGTCTCTCTTTCAGTAATCCACTCCACTTTTGACTTAACCATGCTACCTTGCAGTTTGTTTTTTTTTTGCTCTTAAGTCTCTTAATTCCTTCTTTTTTTCTATTGTATTTAGTATTTAATTATTTTTAAGATTGCTTTCTAAGATATTAATTTCATTTATTAAATATTCTTCACTATTGTTTCTTTCTTTTTATTGTAACTGCAATAGGATATTGTTTTTCCCCTTATTTCCATTAGAAGGGTTTCTAAAAACAACTGATGATTTAAAAGTAATTTCTGAATTAGGTATTGTATGTTATTTGTTTTTGGTGACACAGTATTGAGTTTTATCTTCTAAATTGTTTGATTTAATTATATCTATATACTCTTTATCATACAGTAGGGAGTTATTGAACTTCCATAATCTTTTACCTCTTTTGAAATCATTAAATACTAATTCGAGGGTCATTATCGAGTGGTAAGACCTATAACTTGATTCTATATTTGAATTCTTTAGGGATGGGAGTAAGTCATCACTTATTAGAAAAAAATCAAGTCTTGACTGTTTTAAAGGGAACTTCCTCCTCCATGTGTATCTTTTTAAGTCGGGTTGCAGTTCTCGGAAAGGGTCAGACATATTTCTTATATCTATAACTACTACCAGTTTTTCTCTTCCTTTTTCATTGTTAGTATTTGAATAGTTATAATAATCAAGGTCTGGACTACAATCTCCACAAAACAATGCAAGAAGTTTTATCAAAATTATCTCTCGAATCTACAAGCCTTTCGTGAAATGAAGGATCATCATTATTTGGGCAATAAATTACGGCTAGTGTAAGTCTGGGATTTTCTATAGTCACATCTAAAATTAAATAATTTCTTCCCGAATCCTTTTCTTTACGATGTACATTAAATTCAAAATTATTACTAAATAGGATGAAACTCCCATAGAACTGAAAGAAAATGAACTAAAATCAGATTTTTAGCACCATAAATGTTCTATTGTATTTTCTTGGGACTCAGCAAAGTGTGTGTCTTGTAAGCTATCAATATTATATTTCTTTACTTTTAAGTAATTAACGACGTCTATTCTTTCTTTCATATTTACACATGACTGTTAACGACTCACATAAAAATGACAAAAATACTGTGTATGTGCTTCAAAGAGACAACTGGTCTAGAAGAATTTTTTCTATAATAAAAATCATAAAAATTATATAGAAATTGTATTGGTTATTTTAATAATGATCTAAAAAAGAAAAACCTCATATGTATAAATACATCATAACTTGAAGTTCCTTATTTTAGTAATAACCCACATCTTTAAGTAAAAAGGTAGAAGTTCAACCCTGCGATATGATGTAATGCAATAGAATATATGTAGAGAAAAACAGAAATCCTTAAAAATCATACAAAGACCAAATAAAAGGAAAACAGGTATTGGAGAAATAAATTACATGCTGGTTGTTTTTAATGTTAGTTTAATTAAAAAAAAATTGACAACAGACCTTTTGATGGTTCAAAGAGTTTACTTGTTTCTATTTTTCCATTTATATCGTCACTTATATCAAATCGTATTTGTAGTCGATCTTTTGTTCTACCATTTATGGCACAGTTGAAATAGTAGGCAGCAGTAAAGCCTTTGTGAACTCAAAAACTGTATTGCAACAGTGTAAACTAACTGTCTGTAAACCAACATTGGTTTTTATTTCACTCGGTGTTTTTTTCGTGTATAACTAAGCCTTATTTAGAACCTCCTAAGCATATACGTTCTAAATAACGTAATACAATAATAACCATAAACTGTAATTGCATTAAACAAATGAATACCAATATATACAAATGAGTAATAATAAGCATAGGAATACGAATTAAAAAATCATAGCTCGAATTTTATAAAAACAAAAATCAACGTCAAAACGTGAATAAAGTTGGATACTTGTTCAACGTTTATCATTCAAGAATGAAATACTAAAGATTTTTTACAGCTCAACGTTTTCCACTCAGTTCTTAGCTCAACCTGTCTTAGTTCAACGTTCTTAGCTTCTAGTTCATCTTTCACAGTTTTTAGGTCAACATTCACAGTTCTCAGTTTAACATTCACAAATTCTATTTCAACATTCATAGTTCCTTGTTGAACATTCACAGTTCCTAGTTCAACAATTTTCAACAGTTTCTGGTTCAATATTCGAAGTTAGTCCTCGTTCAACATTCGCAGTTCGTTGTTCATTTCGATTTTTTAGTTTCTAGTTCAACATTCGTAGTTCTTTTCTAACATTCAAAATTCCTCGTTCAGTATTTTAAAATTCAAAATATTCAAAATATTTGGTTCCTAGTACAATAATAGCAGTTCCTAGTTCAATTTTCTTTTAAATATTTTTACCTGCACGTAAATCTCATTAGTGAGTTCGTTTATGTTAGTGACACGTAATGAATAATTTGTCCATGTAGGAATCAGAGAACTAAAACATAAGATGCATGTTTTTACAAAAAACAAACGTGTAAAGAACAAATAACATACACAGAATATTATAATAGTGTGGTTGTCTATTTTATAGAAATTACAAGATTGTTAATGTAAAAAAATGTTTAAAAGTTTCTTATCTAGGCGAAACTACTAGGCGTGAATTACTATGTATGCGAACACATGCATGGCTAAATAACCCGGTTTGATTGTAGACAAATATATCAAACTACAGAAACGATAACGTTGTTAAGAAATAAGAGAAAAAATTGTGCAGTCAAAAACACTAAATCAAAGTCATGGGAGGCTTTTTTGTCTGTTGTCGACTGTATTATAAACATCCATCATCAAGTTGTTCAAGGACGAAACAAAGAAAGACTAAGCTTCAAATAAGCACCAGTGATGACTTTCGGCCAGGTGAAGGTTTAAATACAGATAATTATTCATAACCATGCAGTCAGCAATCATAGAAGCTATAGCACTGAACAACTGTTTTTAAATGAATTTATATGGGAAAACTTAATCATTAAGAATGTGTAATACATAAATACATTAATTCACTTTAAATACCATTACATTCGTTCCACTCTCGTTTGCAATGTAAAGTTTTGTATAATCCTTGTTATAACAAATTGCGAGCGGTTCTTTCAATCCATCTTTTGCCGACAATATTAGTTCAACGAATTTTCCATCAGGTGTAAGTTTGTGAATGTTGTTTGAATACTGTGCAACTACATAAATGTTTCCACGCTTATCCAAGGCCACGCTTTTTAGCTTTGATAGATCAGGTGACTTGTAAGAAAACACCGTTTTTCCACGCAAGGTAGTGCAATGTAATTCATCTCCGTTAGTAAAATAAATGAGATTATTGGAGCCAACAAAAATGTAACATATATATATGTTAAAAGAATCAACATTAGGACGTATTTCTCCAAGTGTAAGTCCCTTGTGGTCTAATATGAATATCTTACGCTCTACTCCAAGTATAATATAATCTTTTGTTGTACTTACACCACCATGTTCACTTCCTGGAATATTAATTGTATGTAGCTTTACTTTTCTTTTGACATCTATGAACTGTATGTAAGGATCCAATGATGATGTAACAACAGCTGTTGATTTAGATGGAATGACGGCTATATCCCAAGGCATGTACTGTAAATCAATGGAACTTATATAGGTATCGCTCTTGTCACATATGCGTAGTTTGTTCAATCGATAATCACAAAGAAGTAGTAGATTGTTGTCGGTTACGGTCATCCCCAGTATGCCAACGTCGTGGTTTTGCTTTAGATTGATATTATGGTGAAATGTTAACTGTTGATCAGTATCTACATGGATCTGCGACTGGCGTTGTTTGTTGGGAACTAATAGGACCATATAAGGAGTCTCTTTCGTTTCTATAGATCCTAATGCCGTCATCGATTTTTCTAACTTATTATCATTGAACCTTATGTTAACTTCCATGACGTTTTTAGTCAGGCTGTTTACTTTATCTTCAATATTACGCAATATTTGCTTAGATGAATGAACAAGTAAAAACGCTTGTTTATCCGTTCCATTATCGTTTATAAAATTGAAAGCGGATTTATGTTCATGTGTTTCTGTTGAAATATCGTCAACAAAACTCACATTTTCCTTTATTTGCGAAATATATTTGTTCATAATTTGATCCAGCTTGGCTAACAACAATTCTTCTAGGACATCCAGATGTTGTATTATTCTTTGTTTCACATTTCCTATCGCTATTCGTATTTTACTAGCATTAGTCTCAATACGTACTAGATTTGCTTTTTGGTTATCGCCTAACATCTTCAGACTTTCCAGAAGGTGACTTATATGCTTGATAGTGTCAACATAGGATTGTGAACCTTTAGAGTTGACAGAGGCAACATCGATAGACATGCATTTTTGACATGTTCGGTGTGACTCAGCTAAACATTCCTTACAACAAAGAGTGTCATGATCGATGCAGAAATATTCGAACTTTAAACACTCATGTTTCTGACAGAATGACGGAATATTGAACTGTTGTGGTATTTTATCAATTTCTACCAGAGGATGATGACGCGACATTTTTTGAACTTGGTGGTTTTCTGTACATTCCGAACACAGCATTTCCTCACATTCAGTACACCATTTTACGGCCATTGCCTGTTTATGACGCTCATTACACGGTTGACAATTGAGAGTGTCCATCCTGAAAAGGGATTTAAATGTTTAAGCGTACAGGGAGAAGTTAACATAAGTGTTACCTCATACATGAACACAAACTAACTCACGCACATTAATCTGTTATCGTACTATAGCAAAAATTGTTCCCTCTACGCTTCATTGTAAATAGTGGTATTACATATATAGTTATGTTTTATTTATTTGTTAAAAAATTCAAGACAATAAACGTGGTATTTACTCGAGGGGGCGGACAGGGGCTCCCTGTTCCATTCTGCCCTCTTCTATGCTCCCTCCTCCCATCTTTCTACTCCCCCCTTCCTATTCGCTTCTTTCTCGATGACCCTCTGATCCCATCTCCCTCCGCTCTTCACACGTCTACCTCTTAAAAACTCCATTGCAATTTAGATCACTGCATTTTAATTCAAAACCTGGCATATAATTCATATCTACTGTTTTAACTTTTTTATACTGTAATACGCCATCCCTCCCCTTATAATTAATGCTTTGCAGGATTAGAAAATTTTTTAGATACCTGAAGCGTACACAATACCCTGATAACAATGAAATACATACAGATTGGATAGCTATGTTCATTATAACTGTCTTTTTATGACGAGCAGGAGCAGTCGTTTATTAGTTTTATTGTACTTACATTAACTGTATGTTGTAAGAATTGGGCTAAGCAGGAGAAGTTATGTTATGTGTTCATTTATTTTCTTGCATCTTCCATGTGCCAATTAAATAAAATGTGTATTGTTATTTACCAAATACATTATGACGAGCAGGACAAGTCATATGCAATAAATTGTATCTGTGGTGAATTTTAAGACTTTATAAATGAACATTATACTTATATTGTAGTGCGACTTTAGATAGATAGACCATGACAACTTATTCTGCAGCTTGGGTGGGCAGGATCAGAAAGATCCTTTGGCTCAATTTTCTCACCCACATTTGCCTTGTTATGACGGCAAAATTGTGCAAAAATTAGAATAGATAAGATTAAATGGCCACAATAGGTGACCCATAAACTTCCAATTGGTGTTTGTTGTTTATTGGCCTACAAGGCAAACTGAGCAAGCTGTAGAATGGGTTGTATTGCATCATTAAGAATCTGTCGTTATTATAAAGTGTTGATTTATAAGGATTATGGTTGTGTGGTCATGTTGTTAAGTTTACAGGTTGGTAAGAACGAGGGAGCATAAAATTCATATCTACGGATTTAACTTTTTTATACTGTAATTTTGTGAACTAGTAATTATGAAGAATAACACAACTCTCGTGTTGTAGAGGGTACTGTAAAATCCTTATTATTTCCATAAAGAAATACAATAAAGCCCAAAACAAGTTTTGCAAAGGAAAAGACATTCTAAGGATGATTTTGGCTTGTTTGGATTTCACAGTCCCTGAGGATTCAATGGGAGAAAAGGGAGAAAACTTATTTAAATTTGTTGTCAAAAAGCTTAATTTAGCTTAAATACAAATGTTTCAGACAATTTTTTAGATATCTTAATTACCATCGATTTTTCCATGTGTTGTAACACTTTTCCCCCATGGTAATCAATTCTGACTTCTAATGCCGGGATATTTTTTATCCTTTTGATCCTAAAATTTCTTTCGTGGGAACTAACTGTATTCGTTCACAACATAAACTCAAAGTTGCTCCATGACGTTTACATATTTTATTTACATCGTATATGACGTGTAAAACATAATAAATAATTTATTTCCTATAAATATCTCTGTTTGTTGTTTTTGTTTGATGGTGTTTAACGCCACTTTCAGCAATTTTTCAGCTATATCATGGCGTCCAGTTTTTATTGGGGGAGGAAGCCGGAGTACCCGGAGAAAACCCCCGACCTGCGGTAGGAAAACTGGCAATCCTTGTCAATTAAGATAAATATCTCCTCCAATCATCAACCTATCGGAATATACTAGTACTCTAACTAAAACTTCACTCATATTGTGAAGAAAATGATCATGAGAATGATTTTATAATTTGGTGTAAACTTATAAACTGGACTTACAGCAGAACAGAATCATCTACTTTTAGGCTTGGTACTTTACCTTGAAATTGTTTGACTTGAAATAAAATTTTGTTAAACAAATACCGATAATTTAAATACGGTACATAATATCTGAAAATCAGTTACACCGTTATAATATTCAGTTTTCGCAATAATCAAAGTGGTATATTAATAAAAAAATATTTTATTTAACATATAAAATCGTGCCTGGAAAAAAGTCGATCGACGAAAAAATGTTTTAAAGTCGGAGTGCTAGAAAAAAGATTTTAATCTTCATTTATTACACTTTCTCCTAATTTCTGTCAATAAATAACATACCAAAGTCTAAGTTAGATCACAACAATTAACAATATATAGTTATTTGTGAATTTAGACCTCGCCTTCAATGACATATCGTGACTGGAAAAATCGTTGACACATAATTTTGGTACCGAATATGGCGGCGATAACTCCGTAGTGTTATACTTTAGATGCAATAATACCATCTAATAATTAACTTCTGTCAAAAAATTGTTTCGTCAATGTTAACGTTAGAGCATAGGGTTTTTGAAAATACAACGGATTATGTATTTGTGTAATTCGATATGAAAAATATCGGGACTGGAAAAACCGGTGAATTTTATACCAAAAATGGGGACAATAATTTTGTCGTTTTTAAATTTAAATGCAATAAAACATCTCATTATACAATTCTGTCAAAAATTGTTTAAACAATGTCGAAATTGTAGAATAAGGTTTACATAAACATAAACGATTTGGTATTTTGATAATTTTATATATAAAATATCGTGTTTGGAAAAATCGTCTTCTAACAATTTTTTAAAAGAAAATTGGGAATACATATTGTATTGTGAAATGTCATATGTCAAAAAACATCTATTTGGTTAATTCAGTCAAAAATGTCTGTCACTAATGTTTATAAGTTTAGAAAAAGATTTTGAAAATACCAAAAATTCATTTTTAATAATTATTGTTTACGTGATTATTCAACCAGTACAAGTAATATGACATGTTGCAATGCATGCCGTATAATTAACAGTATCCGCAGATTGTCGTTATAAAATTTATTGGGAGTAAACATACGTCGATAAAAAATAATTAAGCAAATTGACAAAATTGTTAATCCTGACTATAAATAGGGGTTAATTTATTACCAAACATTCCAGCGGTAGAGTCCAAATTAACAGACTAGTACTGATAATATAGTTTTCAATAGTCGTATTTGACCTGTAAATCGAACTAATATTTGACACCACTTGACAGTAGAAGGCAAGGAATGTAACAATAATAATTTAAACAAGCAGATTAAGCACGATGGGTAAAATACATGTATAGGTTTTTTCTAAATATAATATAATATAATACCTTAAATAAGTGAAGTTGACATGATATGTGAAAGGTTGTTTTCAATTAAATAATGCGAATAATAATAAACATACAATAATTTTGATGCGTAAAATGTGTGGGGCATACTATGCAAAATATTACTTAGTACCAGATTTTTACCTGTCACACGTGGCGTAGGTGTTGCTTACACTTCCGGAGCAGCTGGATTCACCTATGTTTTAGTGGGTTCGTGTCACTCAATTATTGGTTTTTGTGTTGTGTGTCTGTTTGTGTTGTTTTTGTCCCCTTTTTGGTTTATCGTTAAATGAACACTCAGTTGTATCTTCAACTCTTTGTTCTTTATAAGGTACTTCTGTTGTGAGAAAAACTAGTAAGTTGTTAAAAAATCCTATTTCATCTGCATGTTATGCCAGATCAAGGGTTTACTGTGTTGTATACATTAGATAATATATATTGACAAGTAGTAGATAAAAAAGGCTCTTTAGTTGAGAGTCGTCATTTATTGTAGAAGGTCTGACTGTGGACCATAGTGGGCAATGTGCTCAATGTGCCTCGCTCCTAATGTTCCTAATGCACAGTAAGGACCCATATGTAGTTTTCGAAAACGAGTAGTTGCATTGTACCCACTATAATTTGTTAAATTATGAGTCCTACCGAATACTTTATACTTATTCATTGACAGCCAAAATTTTGTTTGTCTTGGACCATCCCATTTCTTGAACTGATTGTTTGTTATCTTGTTCTTGTCATGAACGACGGATCCGGAAAATGGGGTCTAAACTTCAAACAAAAATTGTATAACGATATGACGAATTTGACTTAAAAAAATTTTTTTTTATACCTTTCAGTATAATATCCTCAATCTTCGAGATTTCATGAGTGCTCCGCCCGACACCGCACCAGCTCTTTGCGCTCACTATCACCAATTCCTGCATCCGCGCATGATAAATAGGGACGTTAAGCAACCATGTTATCAATCAACTAATTAAACCAATCTTCCAGTCCTTAAGCATATATTGACTTTGCAAGGGCAATCAAGCCGTTGTACCCGTAGAAAATCCTAACCTTCGGTTGGAAAACTGGAAATCTTTGTCATTTGATGCTAGGGTCGAGCACACTTTGCCCTCAGTGATATTCCTCAGTGTTAACAGCCACATGATTTATAGAGAATAACGAACTACCTTAACCACTCGGCGGCCGCTGAAGAGCCCATAAGATTTGAGAAGAAATGTATGCATGTGATGGGTTAAAGGTTTCATATAATTTACATTTTCAATTGGAATAAAAATGACAAAAATTATTGCTTTGTGCTGATTTTCTCAACTTGTCCAAGATCATGTTTAATGAATTGAAGTTGTGGAAAAGAAACCCCACTTTCTTAATCATTGTCATGAAATAAAAAATGAATATTTTTGCAAACAATATTTTAGAGGAAAAATAATAACTGTTGTACATCAATAGTTCATAATAATGAAATAGTGCAAGTTATTTTTAATCCTCAAAACAGATATATCAAGGAGCTGCTGACAGTGATACAAGAAGCCAACTCTCCCCACCTCTCTTGTCACTCAAGGCATTGTTCCTGCAGCATCCCTTAATAATATATGATACTGATGGCTATATGGTGTTATATGGTCCTCAGCAACATTAACTATTTCATATATTATATTTTAAACTACTCCTAACTATAGATTTAGTACCTAAATATACATATAACAATGTATGCTAAGGGTTTTCATGAAAAAAGATTTTTATAAACGCATGAACCTTTAAATAAGTTGATGGACATGATAAAATGAATATTGTAGTTTTTGTATGACAAAAGGAATATTTTCGTTTTGTATATTTTATAAAATAAATGTTTGTAGAGGTTTAATAACAACAAAACAAAAAAAGATATAATCAACATTAAACTAATTAATTATAAATGGTAAATATATGTCGTTAAAATAATAATTGTTCATACTGGATATTTTGACATTTCAGTTGGTATGACAAGATGAGAGCATTTTTGATAGGCCATGTAAGGACTTGTACTGCGATCTTGCTTTGTTACAATCCATAACAGCTTGCAGTTCAAAGACAGTTCAAGACATAGTAAATTTTAGTCAATCATAACACAGACTACTTGTGGCGTCCATTTTTGGTCCAGTTACAGTGAAATGTGAGAAAGAGTAGACAATCCATGCATTTGCACTTGTTCTTTTAGAGAAGACATTTTATATGTCAGCCAATCAATAACCTTAAGAATTAGAAATGATACTGACAAGGATTCTTGTTTGTTAGTAAAACTAAAATTGTCCACAATTTTATTTTCGTTTTATCACTTATTTAAATATTACATAAAACCTCAATTAAAGAATTACCTGTTTCCTTTTAAACATGGCGACCAGGAAGCTTAACCTAGTTTGACCTTTAATGACGTTTAAATAGGTGTAAAGTATGACTTGTATATATGAAACATCAGAAAAATAAGGTTAATTAAATTACGCCCATCACTGTTAGAATTTGATTTTAATACTGTCAAATTTTGTGCTTACCCTCGATTTTATACTAGGACGTTTTTCCTTTATAACATATATAAAAAGTAGATTACTGTCAGATTAATACGTATTGGTTACGAAAATTCCATCGTCACACGCTAATAGACGCTAATACCCATGTACTATGTCGATTCACCTCGGTTAGTGAAGCTATATATTTTATACAGCAGATTTGGCCGAGCGATCCAAACCGCCGTACATAATGCAGGCGAATGGGTGTCGCCACAGTGTAACAACGGTGTGAGTTCGAATCTTGCTGAGGGTAAGCACACACTTTTACAGTATTAAAATCTAATTCTAACAGTGTTGGGCTTAATTTGTAGACGTATATATTTGTCAAAGTGAATCTATCTAGCAGTTTTTAAACTGTTTTCTAGACAGGAAAACATGACAATAATAACTAAGGGAGATTCAGTAACTCAACACACGCGAAGGTAGAGTTACGTCTATTTCTACATATCAGTTTCCAGGAATGATGTCTAGACACCAAATAGTCTTTTGAGTGTGTAAAGTAAACAAGACATATTGAAATTTATAGAAATTAGGTTATAGTGTGTCATTTAGATCAGTTGGTTCAAAGAAGAGGCCTCAAAACCTTTGCCTTAATGTTCCGATCTTACATCACGTCCTGTGATGTAGACATCTCAGATTCCCATCTTAAGCAAAAACATGTTCAACGCAAATACAATAACCATTCGCTATAGGTATTGCTTCAGTCAACTTTGAAGTATGTAATAAGCAGGCATTTTGACATTTGTTTAAAGCGTAGTCAGCGTCTTTCGGCGCCCAACACCCTCTTAGACTTTGTTGTGGGTCTTAACGCTTCCATCAAAGTCTGAAAAAAGCGGCAAAGGATTCAAGGACAATTTCATTGGGTCCTTAATGTTAAACTGCTGGAATTACAGGGGTGTAGCAAGAAGCATTAAAAAGTGTAGGGCCATGTCCTTTCGGCGATGGATCTGGGAGCCGCATAAGGCCCCGGCGGGTTCATTGAAAGGCCCTGGTACGGAGTCCAGAGAGCGAAGCCCCCCCCCCAACTTTCCCTGAAGCTCCAGCAGTAATGCATTTATTGTGTTGTAAAATGTTGTAAAAATGTAACTGTATTGTTAAAATCTTTCTTGAAAAGGAAGTTTTATATTTAAAACATGAAAACATTTGCCGAATTTGAGTAGGCACGTGCCTACGCGGGCGTATCTTAGCTATGCCCTGGTAAGGCAGTTTTGCATTTCTATTTGGCATAAATATAAACGCAAAATTTAACTAAAGATTAACGAGATTCATTTAGTTAGTTTTCAAATGTTTGATTCCAGAAGGGACACAATTAATCCTACTTCACCTGAATATTATAGAACCATTCACTGTATATTGTTTGAATGTTGTTTAAAGCAACTTTCAGCAATTCTTTCGCTACATTATGGCGCCCAGTTCTTATTGGGTGATAAAGCCGGAGAACCCGGAGAAAACCCTCGACTTTCGGTAGCCATTTATTGTATAGTGCAAATAAATTTTGTCATTTGGTTCAGTGGATACAATGAGGAAGTATTTTTAACCAAGTTTCCTACATGTTTCTATGGCAAAATATTACAATAACTTCTGCAACGTGAGAGTTGGGGATCTTCTAATCGGAACAAAACATACTTTGAAGAAAACATATTGTGACCAAATTTAGTTTTAATTGGACCAGTGATTACAAGAGAGAAGATTAACATTTAAAACTTTACATGCAACTATGACGAAGACAATTAAAGAAAAGTAATGACTTTAGGTATGTTGAGCTAAAAAGCTAGAAATATCTTGGACGTAGGTACTTTTTATACTTCTGTTCTTCTCACCCATACTTAGAGAACATAAATAATTCAAAACGAAAACATGCCCACAGATGTATAAATGAAGATTATAACCAAATACGGAAACCAAGGAAACTGTAAAAAAAAATTTAAAAAAATCAAAAATCAAAGTCCAAGAAACCCGGCAAACTAAAGAACAAACAACTAAAAATATAAACTACTGCAAAGACCATGACTTTATGTATACACGTACTAGATCACGGATACAAAGTTTTGTCTTCACAAAATATGGTTTTACGACCCCACCTCAATACATACAAACCGTTCACATATTACATAATCCATACACAACCAATCATTTTCTTTTGCACCTACACCTTCTGTTTGAAACAAATCATTTCATTGGTTTCTGTGCTACAGTAAGGATGGGCTTACGCCACGCATAAACATTAATTTTGACAAAAAATTATCTTTCCAAGGTTTATAAGTAGTACTTATAAACATACTATTTTCTGACAATGTATGGTTACTGTTTTTATCCTCCATTGTTTATTGAAAAAGTTATGGAGAAAAGAGCATTTCCGGGTTGGAAATCCTAGTGATAACAATGAATGCACACACGTGATATTTTCAAACATGCCATCAACCAGAAGAGAAAACTTAATATTGCAAGCAGTTATGATTTCGTTACCAGTATTGTTTATTTGTCAGATAATAAAATAAAGCAAAAATGTATTTGAATGCCTTTATTGCAAATCAAATGTAATGACTGCCAGATACAAACTTGGAATGGTATGATGCTGCTCTAAAATATAATAATGACCAATAATTTATACATAGTATGACATTCCATGTCATTAAATTATTTTAATAAATTCTGAACAAGGTGGACTAAAAATTTTATGAGCATGTATATGCCATAACTACACGTGTTTGTGTAGGAGATTTTTCATGGGTGCATGCTAATCTACTTCTTTATCACTACTGGACACGGAGTAGTTCTCTCTGCAAGTCATTCTCGCAACCCGATCGTTTAACAATTTAGTGAAAAACTGGCATTTTATATTTGAAAATGAAAATTGGAAATACTTTTGATGGAAGATATTGAAATCAATAAAGCTTTTGCCATCAATTTTAAAGGAAAAATCACAACACTATCAACAAAAAAGTGAGAATTGCTTCTTGTGCAGAGAACCTCCCTCGAACTCCTCATAAAACTGTACTTGTACAAGGCAATGTGTATATTAACTGTATATATATGGCACTTCTTACAAAGGCGACTTGCTGGCAAATATAAAAAATACCTATTTTAATAGTTGATTCATGAAATTGTTGTACAAACAATATATAATAACGTAACTACATAAAAAGGAATAATATTGTTTATTACATGAATAGAATTTTGCGTGGATTTGATTTGTCAAAAAACAACTTTCAGGTCACGATAAATCGCAACAGTACTAAAATTACATAAAATGTTTGTACGCTGCACGATTCCGCTGCATAGTAGTCAAGCGGAATCCGATATCGACCTGGTTTTTATGTTTTAGCCAATCAGAATAGCCGTCTTAATAAATTCAGTCGTCCAATCAAATCGATTGTATAAATTGTACACAATTCAATGACGTCAGCTATACATGCATCGTGCGTGTCAACAACAAAAGGGGGAAACGCCGGTTCTGCGATATATTCATTCAATTATACTCTTCTCAATATTTGAAACTGGAATTTCAGGATTGTCAGCAAATTGATATCAAAATGCAGTATTAAATAAAACATGTTAAGGGTAACTATCATTACAACAATTACAAAATGTAAGCAGGCGCTCCAATAGAATATACATCCTCAGTTTTTCTGATCAAGGGAGATGGTGGTTTTATTCATGTAATAAAACAATTAATGACTTTGATATACGGTCCCTATCAGGATTTATCAGCCCTTAAAATGTATATTCACCTCGCCTAGCGGCTCGGTGAATATTACATTTCTCTGGCTGATAAATCCTGATAGTGACCTATATCAAAGTCATTAATTGTATAATAACAATAAAAGCATTAAAAATACTATACTTTATTAAGAAGACAACATAATTTATATTTCTTATCACAAAATATTAGGAACATGTAAGCACATACTTTCTAAATATATATAATAATAAATTACTACAGTTGTCAACATGTTATTTCATAAAAAATGGAAGTCATAATCGAAATTATATTAAAAAATGCAATTAAATTATATATAATATATATATATATATATATATATAGAGTATGCTTAATGGAGACCACAGGAATGATGAAAATATGTATTCGGGGGACCATGGGATTAAGGGGACATTTGTTGGTCTCCCTAATAATTTGGGACGGGCTTTCATGTAAATGCACCGTGTGATTGGTAATTTTGTGCGATAGTTACCACTATCGTAGAAAAAAAATAAATATTTTCTTGTCGTGAAGAATGCTAAAACAATAAATTTAGTGGAAAATACGTTTTAAGTACATGTGGATATATATTTTAAAATCCAAAAACGGGTGTATTTGGTAGACCACATTAAACAGGGAAAATAGTAAGATATTGGCTATATACTGTGAAAATTAAAATATTTTTAATTTATTTAATACCTATTTCATCAGATGTAATAAAAATGAGATACATTTATGAATTAATAAAAACTCCGATTTTTTTCTCCACGTATATGAGAGTATTTTTTTCCACTTGTCTGCAGCCGCCATTATGGCGTTTTTGCCCTATGGAAAGCGAATGGTGAGTATTGCCTTTGTCATGATTTTTTTTATCATCAAGACTAAGTAACACTTTAAACATGTTATACATTTGTCAATCGTTGGGTTGACTTCATTTAATTTAACTAGGGTTTATTTTATTTGTAAAAATTGAATTTTTTGTGTGCTGACTTGCTTGACTTAGCAACGCACGTGTACTGTTGAGCACTTGTTCTGTCAAAGGGGACCCGAACTTTAATGTGTCACCCCTAAAATATGTTCCTATTAGACCCTTAGGGGGGGGGGGCTCGAATATTTTAAGGGATGGCACCACAGCCACAGGCAATGGGAGCTCAATTTCAATGTGCTACCCACAGGCATTCGTTTCATTAAAAATATATATACCGACACACACCTAACATGCCTAATGTGGAAAAGGAGTGTATCTGATATATATTTTTTTAATGACACGAATGCCTGTGGTGCTATCTTTATTGAAAGTTGTATTTTTAGCCGCCCATTGATGTTCATCCCTGATTGAACGAAACAAGTGCCTGTGGGTGGCACATCACGATCGATACCAGTCAAGCACACATCGCCAAGTACACATTGATAAACAATAAATGTCAGAATAGAAAAAAGTAAAATGGAAAAATTAAATGCATATATTAATCTTGTCACCTGATTTTCAACCATTATGAAATTGTTTGAACAACCAGATAGGAAGGTACATGTAACAACCCATGAAGCTGATTAGAAAAAAGTAACAAAGGGTTTTTAAATGATCTATTCCATGGTAATTTAAAAGCAAAATAGCAAAATAATTGCTGGCAATAAAAACATAGCTATTCAATTTCATGTGTTTTTTGATGATCGTGATGAGCTAAAAAAAACTGCAGCTACATTTTGTTTGTACAGTGCTGGCCTGAAAGTTATATGGTTGGTGATAAAATGGGTCCAGTGCATGGAAGAACGAAAAATAAGAATTTATTACATGATTCATGAACATAAAATAAAAATTCAGTGTACACGATGCATTTTTATCAATAAGCATATAAAACAATGAATAAACAGAGTCAGAAGTAATAGGTTGCCAGGTCACACACCCTATAAATTTTTAAGACCAGTTTCATACCCTGTCCAGAATAATTAAATAACCCTATTCCATGTAAAAGAAATTTAAAGAGAAAATGCATACAATTTTTGGCTGGATTTCAAGTAGGGAAAAACTGGCAGGGCGCTAGGATTCCTATCTCCCGTCACCTGTGGCAGGGAAATTTGTACCAGGGAAAGTGGATTTAAAGAGAATATTGCATTCATTTGTATTGCCTAAGTGATTTATTACAATATTTCAGGGAATGTAAAAAACAGAAAAAAAACCTAGAGCACTGAATGGGTTGTAAAATGGTGAATGTCGGGTAGCAGGCAGGCGGGGGTGGGGGGGAAATTTTCGTAACAGTTTTGTCAGCAATTACTAATTACTAATCACAGCCTCTTTATACTTTGTATACAGCATCAGCATGGGGTCCCATATGGTGGGATTCGATTTCAGGTCTGTCAGTCACCTACATTGTACTTCCTGTTAAACAAAATCTGGCCATTTCTTACTTTGACAGATTTTTAACTATATTAACCAACAAATGTGTTATGATTCATGAAAATGTTCATTTTCAATGTCATAAGTGAATAAAATCAAAATTCTATATATTTAGCTTTCCGTATATTTGTAGCTTCATTATTTTTATTCTGCATGAAGGTTGCAATTCAGTGATTTTCCAGCCCTTATTTTGTGTCAGATTTTCGGCCCCATTCCCAAACAGAAATATCCTCTAAAATTCCCAATTTTGAAGTCTGAAATTTCCATTTTTCGATGTGGTACCACCTGAAAAAAATTAATTTTTTTAGTGTCGGAATTTCAATTGATTGCATTGCAATCTCTGTCTATGCGGAGTTGTGGTTATTGATTGTTTTACTTTGGAATGTATCGGCTGTTTTCCCTTCTTCAGCATGGTTTTATCCGGTATCAGGATTACCAAACTTCATGCAATTTGTCCTTTCTGACAAATTTTATAATGACATGGGTTGTGGTCATTCAGATAAATATAATACTGTAGGTGAGGGTTTTTTGGTTTTTTTATTCTGTGGGTGGTGTGGTCTAAAAAAAGTGCCATCCTGGGGGGATGCAAAAACGCAAGTTCTCGGTAAACTGTAGTAATTTTTCAGGCATAAAATCGCTTTACACCTTATAGTACTATAGGAGAAAGCTACAGTACATACCAAATATCAAGAGGCTGTGGCATGTAGTTGCTGAGAAAACTGCGAAGGAAATATTGTATATATGTCCACCATATGCAACAACGCAAGTTCACGGTAAACAGGGAGTAGTAATTTTTCAAGCTGTGGCATGAAAATGCTGAGAAAACTGTGACAAAGGTTTTTGTGATGGCGCAGGACACAGGACAGCGCAAGTCAACAGATAGTGCCAAAGTGACTCCTATATGTCGCTAATTTGCAACACGTTGCGGGTGACATAAAAAAGAAACATAATACCAACAATAAACTATTTTATTTACAGGAATTTATGAAAATTGTTCATGATATTAACGTACACAAAAATAAAATATGATAATGACCAACAAAGACGAACGGAAAGAAAGTATTATTCAACTGACAGTGTCAGTAACAAATTTTGACATCGATTTATGGTTGAGTCAAGGCTAAATACCAAATTTTTCCGGCCTAGAAAGTGGTCTGACTTATAGTCTAATCGACTTATAGGCGAGTATATACGGAACCATACATGGAATTGGGAAAATTTTCTTTTAAATACAAAAATTCTATGAACTGTGGAGAAAGGTCTACATTGACTTAGAAGTCTATTTCAAAGACTGTGATGCTTTAAACCATTTTTGAATGAATAAATTAACAAAGCAAATTTATAAAATGTATTTTTCTATTTAAAAAAAAATATGAATTTAAAAAATAAATCTATGCGTGAAACAACCCATTCATTAACATGATTAAGGTTAAAACAAACAACGAACGGCTAATGGGATATGGGGCGAAATGACCAGGATTTGTATTTACAGTTTTGAAGGTACATATGCGCTGGTAGACTGATATGTTGTAGTGCCTAGGTATATTCATAATTCCAGGTGGTCCATAGAACTAAATATGGGTACATGTAAGTAGTCCTACTTAAAAATAGGTGGGTCACTGGCTTCCGGGCTGCTATCATTGTCAACCCTGCCTACAAACATGACAAAGCTTGGAATATTTTCTACCTGAAGGCTGATTGACAGCTGATTTTATCTGGAACCAAGATTTCACCAGAATTTAACTGTTTTTCCTGTTCATGGGTTCAAATCTTGATAGTTTCAACAATATGTCAAAAAAAAAAAATTCCAAAGGCTATTTTTGATGCTTAGTACATGTATCATATGACAAAATCAAATAATGTCCAGTGATTTTCCTACTGTTTTGGAGAAGGGGCCTGGTGTCCATGCAATTGGCAAAAAAGCGCGTAAAATAGTGATTTTGGGAAATTATATTAACAGTCTGCACCAAAAACTTATTCAACTACTAGTCCGACAGCAATTTTTGTAGGTTTTTGATTATATGTCTATATAAAAATTTGGCTTATTTTCACCAGTCCAAGCTAAATTTTACTAGTCTGGGGCATCGGACTAGTGGCTAACGGTGCAGACTGATATAACGGAAGCAAAACTACAGAAAAGAGTCTTACAATAAGTTACCCACAAATATTATTAGAGATAGTACTATTTTCATATAGGTTCAGACAGTGCTGTACAAATGAACATGTTTACAATACATGTATTTAACATGTTTAAGTAATGTGGTTTTCAAAAATAAATTTATACCTCATTACATGAAAGAGTCCAATTATATCCTTTGGAATTCCCCAAGCACACTGACAGTCAATCATTTTTAATAACTGGAAAACAAACTTGCAACAATTGTCTGACTTTTAAAGATTGATTTTGTTTACATAAATAAAGGTGAGAGAAGTCTTTAAGAATACTACTATTCTGCAAATTGTATACAAATTAAGTCAATGGTACTGTTGGTCACATTTGGCATATTTCATTCATTTTGTATATTGATACACATCAAGTAAATTATTGATTGATTGATTGATTGTTGGTGTTTAACGCTGGAGCAGCAATTTTTCAGCTATATTCAGGCGATGAACATGAAATGTATGATAAAATGAACATGAAATGATGAATGAAAATGGGATGGGTCACAAGGAAAAATAGGGGTAACGAACTTTAGAAGGCCACTGGAAAAAGTTAGGATGGGTAGGGTCGGGCAATTTATCCTCCTGTATCGGGACCGAGGTCCCTACTCATAGCGAATACTACAGCAGCGTTCTTTAACGTGCGAGGAACGTGGCATTTTTCCCAACTCGGTGCACTAATATGGTTTGCGGTCAGGTTTTCCGTATTATGGCCTGACAACCCCAGCTTGCCAGGGTTACCCCATTCAACCACCTGGGGCACACCTCCCAGTCGGTCTTTAGGCAAACCGCCCCGACACGCCGGCCAGGGTACTGGGCGCTTTTAGTCGCCTTTTACGACAAGCTAGCACGTCTTCGGTCTATTCTTTTGACACCCGGATCCCGCACTGGGCTCAAGTAAATTAAACTATTTATTTAATAAAAGAATTATTCAAAATTCTAGTTTTCTTTCATGTAGGTTTTTAAACATGTCCACAAGAATGTTGAGTTCACCATCTGACAATTCATTTTTTCCTTCCCTCACTATTCTCATATTTTTTAAATCCAAATGATTCGTGTTTTCGACATTTACTTCTGTTAGCTGAGCTCAATTTTTTAAATATAATATTTGGAGTTGTGTGACTTGGTTGTTTTACTGACATCAACGATAACTCCTGATACCGTTTTCTAACCTAGGTTTAACATAAAGGGTTGCATTTATACCTCGGTCTCAGATATTTCTAGTTCTTCTTTAATGAATGGCATTTATTTGAAAACAAATTAAATAACTACCCATTAGGTACATAATGGCCGAAATAAGGAGCACAGAGGAAGAGCAACAACTGATGAAATTGTGCAAATTTTGTGTTAATAGTATATCTGGTTCACCTTTTTCTAACCTAGGTTTAACATTAAGGATTTACATTAATGCTTGCATTGTAATACGTCGGATATTTCTAGTTGTTCTTTAATGAATGACTCTTTTTCGTACCTGGGTTACCCTAGGTTTCATTTGAATTCCGAACTCTTGTTTAGTTTTGGCATCAGTCTACTTTCTTGATGGCAGAACTTTTTTTTTCAAAATTTTTCTTGAAATCTCCAGTAACTCGCCTTCTTCAACCTAAAAATTACTCCTCAAAAACTGACTTATAGGCGAGTATATATGGTAGACGGTAGACCTATTCAGTTTTATATAGAATTTATGTGCGGTCTGCTGCTCATTTTATTCAATAAAGCGACAGCATTATATTGATACATTCATTTTTTTCTTCATGTTAATTGAACATTATTGAAATGTTATTTAAATGAACTGCTGGTCATAACACAGCAGGCAATGCTACATTTACAAATGGACTTTGACAAAGATGAAGTTCTTATACTGTAATTCCCAAGTCAAATGAAAGATGAGACATTTTAATCAATTTGTCTTATTTGGATACTTATAAACAATGCAAACTGACTGTTTTGAGCAGACGGAAGTATTGACTGACAAACCCATCACTCTGTACCCTTAAAGTGAGGTACAATGTATAAATTCGTATCATAGTTTTAATTTAATTTAACCAAATGAACAATATGTAATGATAAGGCCAAATAACATAATTGATGTGGTTCCGTTCAAATGTAAGACATTGTATATTTCTTTTGTAAATAGTGGTGTTTAAGTGAAGACAAGCTCATGCACACTACGTTAGTGGGAATCTTTAAATTGCAAAAAATGAACCACCAATATTAGATCATTATTCATTGTACAAAAGAGGATATATTTTTTTTAAGAAATCTGAAAATTAAAAGCAGCAAATATTTATCTAATTTAGATTATTTTGAACAAAAACCATCAAAAAAGCCTATGCGAAAATTACAGTAGTTCCTGCAAATTTCCTGCACACTGTAATGTAAAACAACATGTAAAGTTATAATTGTATGGCATTGTATGGCATTATAACAAACGTTTGCTTTTTTCAGCTAAAAACATCATTGGAAGGTTCTGGGCTGAAGACCATGAAGGTACAATTAGTTGATTGTTTTTTCTGAAACATATATGACACTTCATATTTTATTTAAAGCACTACCCTTTATTATACCTCCGCTCTGAAGGAGAGGTGATATACTGTTTTACCCTTGCCTGTTTGTTTGTCCGTATGTCACAGACATAGATATGGTGTTTCCAGCAGCGGCCGCTGCCACAATTGATAGAGTTTTTTCTTGTGTCTGTTTAACATGAAGCAGTGATGGTCAATGATGGTAGACCATTGATATTTGGTCTGCAGTTGCATTAGCATTAGTATAGATCAATTTCAATAGCATTTCATCTGTATACCCCTGCCGTCACAGTCCATTTTGTTTTTTTTAATACTGGCCTGTCCCAAACATTGTCCATTTGGGACAGGCGAGACATATGTCTGTGTCAACAGTTACAGCAACTACCCATCACAGCTGCTTATTGTTTGCAAAGTAATGCCATATATATATATATATCAAAGTGGTTGTCCTTTGAGGTAAACTTCACCTGGATTTTTTATCCATGGCTGCTCTTACAAAATAGGACATAATGATCAAATGCAGTTTTTGGATTATGTTTCATAGAGGATTAATTAAATGAAACATTGATTTAAGCCTGCTAAAAGGTTTACATGGTTACCATTTCAATTTTACTGAGGTGAACTACATGTATTCAGGCTCCTTGGAGCTTCTAGTATTAAATTATAATCCTTTTGCTGCTAAAATTGAATAAATTAACTGAAACTCATGAAATTTTAAGTTTTTTTTAAAAGATTTTTTGTACATTTTTAGCTCACCTGGACCAAAGGTCCAAGAGAGCTTATGCTATCACTTTTCGTCCGTCGTCGACGTCATCGTCAGCGTCATAGTAAGCAGCGTTGTCTGTAAACTTTTATTAAAATATCTTCTCCTCTGAAACCGCTTAATCAAATGTAACCAAACTTGGTGTTGTTGTTCCTTAGGATGTTCTTTACAAAGAACCATTGAATAACATGGCTGCTGTTGCTAAAAATAGAACATAGGGGTAGAGGGCATTATAACTTTAAAACTATAATAGATAGGACAAATCTGAAGTCACATTCCTTGTTTAGAATAAAAAGCTGTACAAAAGTCTCCATTGGGTTCAAGTTGTCAGATGGCTCCTTGTAGGAGTTATCTCTTTTGCAAAGTAAAAAAAAAGCGATTTTTGTTGTTATTTGCCTGTAACTTGAGAACGATATTAGGTAATAGATGGAGAAAAACTTTTTATTGTTTAAATGTTCAGCTCATCTAGCTCCACAAAAGTCTCTATATGGTCAGACCACTTCTTGCAGGAGTTACCTCTCTTGAATAAGAATTTTTGTTGTTTTTTGCCTGGTACATGAGAACAAAAGTAGATGAACAACAATTTTCAGTTGGTTTGAATTTTCATATGATTTTTTGTAGGAGATATTGCTCATAAATTGCAAAAATAGGTGAGCGATACAGGCCACCTGGGGCCTCTTGTTAATGTTTGAGCATGTCGTGTATATATGCATAAAATTTTGATCACTCATGTAGTTTAATGGGTCTAAGTTTAACTTCAAACTTGCATTTGTTTTTCTAGAGAAAAAAAAGGATGTCGCCAGATGATGAAGCGGAAGTATATTGTAAATCTATCGTAGACAAAGATTGTTTTGTTCTGAAGTACATTTCCGACTACAAAGGTAAAAAAACTTAAGTTTAAGCTTGCCATGACCATGATGACACAGTTAAATGATCAAAATGATACAGAAAAAAATACAAAAAAATCCCAAACTTTTAATGAATTTAGCCTTTGTCTTTGAATATTATACTCTACAAACACTTTGTTTATTTTATTCATACTTTTGAAATTAGTTGTCACATACATTTTGGCAGATAGATACAGCCCTGACATCTTAAGTTAGTCTGCTGTTAAATTCTCTTACTGAATGTACCGGTGATTGTTCTTGAATGGTCAAACATAAATAACCAAAAGAATTTGTGTTTTCTCTACATTTATGTACATATAATAAAATCTGTGTACATACATCATGTAAATCTGAAGATAAAATTAGTGACTGATAGTTGTACAAAAAACCGTTCACCACCCCTGTTAATGATTATTTTTTTACAGGCTATGGTGTTTTCAGTAAAGTTGAATTTGGAAAGGGAGATTTTCTCCTTCAGTATTGCGGGGAAAAACTTTCAGCAAATGAAGGCAGTTCTAGGCTTAGAAAATCCAAATCAGAAAATAAAATTTTTTTTTACACCTTCAAAGGAGAACAACTTTGGTAAGTATGCCATATTTTTACATGCACATGCTGTGTAAGCTGTAGTGAAAAAAATGCAATAGCCACACAGTAATAATATTAAAGGATGAATGAAAATTCTGTTGCTTAGGCTTACGTTGAATGGTTTTGAATGGGGCTGGTTCAAAATTTAATAAACCACATTATAATTCTGTTTACAATGGCAAGTGTTGTGGCCCTTAGGGCTAACACAGATATATACTTTGTATTACATGTCATGCATGTATTAACTATAATATATGATAGATAAAATGATAATTACAAGTATTTTATAATTTTTTACCAGTGTGTGCTTGATAAAGCTATATCAATTCAGCTTAGTCAGCATGTTTATTGTACCAAAAGTTTACACATCTACTGCTCATGATCGGAAAATATTAAATAAAAAACTGTCCTGGAGCAATGACTGTCATTTGGACCAAAGAAACTACATCTGTTGACAGTCCCACAACATTAATGTTGCCTGTCAGCCGTGTCAGGACTGTCAGACAGACTACATTTGCGAGAGACTTTGTTTTACAAAATAATGTAAAGTTTACAAAATTATTTCAAGATATCCATTTTGTCAGACAACTTTCTGATTCTTTGTAGTATTTCTTTCTAATTTTTTTTAGCATAGATGCTGAAGAATCTGTTGACCGTCTGTGTCAAATGGTCAATGATGCCCCTGATCAACAAGCAAATGCAGTGATGAAACTTAAAGTGTACGGAGGAAAAGAATATTTATGTCTTTTTGCCCTGAAAGAAATACACCCAGGGGAGGAAATTCTTTATAATTATGGAGACGAGAAAAATTTGTGCACATGACCATTTATTTCACATCTCAATATTATCTATGGTTTTATACAGCTAAGAACAAAATAAACAGTTTTTTTTTCTAAACAGGATGTTGCCAAAATGGATCAGTTTGAATTTGGTAAAGCAAAGTTTTAGTTGTATTGTTTTGTTTACTGCTTGTGTACACTTGTAGATTATTCCAGTGAAAAATATTTAGGGAGTGAGTTTTACATAATGAGTACCACCTGACCAAGAGAATTTATTTACTTTCTCTCGGTATTGTGAATTGCAATAGTGTTTTGAAAATACTTCTACCAAGGGTTACGGTTCAGGTTATTTATTGAAATGGCATTCAACCCCTTAAGATATTTTACTGGAATAGTCCTGAACTGAAATTAGTTTTTAAAAAAGTTTTAAATATCTGTTAGCACCTTTAAGTTGGTTTCTGTGATATTTGACATAAAGTTTATTTCTTATTATGTGACTTCCAGGACATGTGTAAAGCAGCTAGGGTTTTGCATTTGTGCCTAAGATTTCTTTAATTTGCGCCATAAATATTTTTATGCCCCAGAGATGACATGTCTGAGGCCATTTGCTTTTACTCATCGTGCACCCTTTAGTTTTCACCCTGTCTGTCCATCAGCAGTCAGTTTTTCGCACTTTTTTCCACATCCTTTGAAATATTTGGCTCATATTTGATATATGAGTGTGTATGATGAGTTACAGATCATTTCGAATTTTGTTCTGCTCTGATGATTTTTACCCAAAATACTGGTCTTGAACTTAGCTAATTTCATAAAAATGTTGTTCTTACACCCTTATTTCCAACCGATTTGAGATGTTCAGCTCATTTTTAGCTATTGTCATCACTTGGCGTCCGTCGTCATCTGTCGTCGTCGTTGTAAAGAATTTAGAAAAATCTTCTCCTCTGAAACTACTGGACCAATAGGAACCAAACTTGGTCACAAGCTTCTGTGGGGTGTCTACTTAAAAGATTCCTCAAATGAAGTCTGTCGGATAAAAAACATGGCCGCTGTTGCTAAAAATAGAACATAGAACATTAATATTAGTTACAGCACAAGTTAAAAATTCATTCCGCTCTGAAGATTTTTATTAGAATTATGGGCCTTAGATTTTAAATATTGTGCCCACAGTAGTCCCCATCTTCAACATGTTGCGACATTCTGCTTTAGTAAATAACATGTTTTTTGTTAGTTTCTAATAATTATAGATTTTTGCTGTTGTCCAAAAATAATGATTACACTGGTTACATATAAATGGCAGCAGGCCCTTTCTGACATATTCCGGTTTCCAGTTTACAATAGTCTTTATGTTGAGTCAATTTGAGAATTATATTTTAGATTCTGATTCAGATCCCTTTGAATTGAGGGATGATAATGATATGGATACAAGTGAGGAGGAAGATTATGTCCCTTGTAGTGATTCAGGTAGAAATGTACATTATCTAAGGGATGTTCCTTAATTAAATGTGGTGGGTCCACTTCTGTTACGTATATGTTGGGTGATGGGTGTTTGAGAAATATTTTTTTAGAAAATTATAGTGCAAAATCTATTATTATTTCATGGTTGGTGGGTTAAAGAAAAAGTTGCCTACTGACCCTCCCCCACATATAATTTTGGAACAGCCCTAAGGCATATAGCTATAAGTTTTGGCTTTTTTTATCTTATTAAAGTATGATACATTTATATTTAGTACATCTAGATGTGCAAAGGAAACAATTTCTTGCTTGTATTTTAGTTCTATAACTATTGTTCTTTTAATATCATAATACTTTAAGAAAACTAAATAAATTTGTTGTTTGGTAAAGTCACATACATAAGGCTACATTCCTTGAAATTATAAAATAAATTACCAAAAAAAACTCCATAGGATTGAAGTTGTTTGACAACCCTTATTAACAGTGTGCTTGAAGTTCTTGAAATTGTTCTTAAAATTCCTTTAAAAGTGCTTGAATTTTATTGTCAAAAATAAAAGCCCTGCAATACATGTAAGATTTAATGAAATTGAAACAATTTTTAAAAATTCCAACTTTCAAGGCTGCCTTTTCAGATTTCAACAAAATGATATTTCATTATGCCTAAGTAGATTCTGAGTTCATTTCTCCCGTGAAAATTTGTGTGTGTCAGAGCTCATTTTTAGCTCACCAAACCAAAATTGTCATTTTTTCTAAGTAGCCATTTTCAATTTTCAATTCACTTTCTCCAATTAAACTTACCTGTTAAAAAAGATTTATAAAGGTAATAAAGGTAATAACAAATTTGGAGGATCAATCTCAAATGTCCAAGAGAAAAGACAAAGCAAGGAAGACATACCAGAGAAATTGAAGATCACAATTGTCCTGACTTGGTACAGGCATTTTGAAAGAAGTGGTGGGCTGAATTAATGTACTTTTATTTTTAGTGTCTGAGGAAGAGCTACAGTCACTTTTCCCTGCTCTCCAAAGATTAGATTCAGAAGAAGGTAAACCATTTTTATTAAGGAGTTGTTTTAGGGTTTGGAACGTGATCTTTAGTGAATTGTAACCCTTGGCAAAGTTTTAGTTTTGTTAAAGGTTTGTTTTAAGCATTTGCAAGTCATAGAGTGGGGATTTTTTTCTAATCAGTGGATCATCCTGTAGAGTTGCAAACATCTATACCTGAATAAGATCACTAACATTTTCTGCTTCCAAGGAAGACTGTAATGAAACAGTAGTTATCGATGGGACATATGTAGATGTGTAGAGCATGATGAGATTTTTATGCCCCCACGATAACTGGTTGGGGGCCTTAAGTTTTACTTATGTCCATCTGTACATCGTACACATTTTCGTCGCACTTTGCTCAGAAACCATACACCAGATTGGTATTTGGTAGAGTGACTTACCATGATGTACTGTAAATATCTTAAGCGATTTTCAGATGGTTTTGATAGTTAGTTCCTGTTTGCCAATACTTAGATTTTTGAAATATCAAGCTTTATAGCAGTGGCTATATGAGTGTTCTATGGGCACATTCTCTTTTTTTTTGTTAATCCAATTTTGTTGGTTTGATGCGTCTAACACAGGATTAACGGCAACAGCCAACTATTGACATTTTCTAAATTTTGCCTTCAACAATACAGAAAACAGGGTACACATTTTATATATTATTGTAAAGCTGATAAAGCGTACATTATAAATCAATTATCCAAAAATCAAGGTTTAGGTTTTTTAATTAAATTGAGTTAAATCTCCTATTACTTTTTTATCTAATTTGTTGGGGGATTATAGTTTTTCTGTATGTTTGTTGGTTCCTCTGTTATGGCTGATTTCACAAAAACTGTTACTCAGATCTTCATGAAACTTTGCACACTAATTTATCATAATAAGGGCAACAAATTTCAGCTACATTTAAGCAGTTAGAATTGTCCGACTGTTACACCTTTAACCTTTGCTTTTAAGCTGATTCCTCAAAAACTAATGGTAACTCAGTTCTTCATGAAACTTTGCACACTTATTAATTTAGTTTTGACATAAACTTGTTAAACATGTCTTCTACATGCAGCCATTACACACATCCATGTTAACAATATTTATTCACTTGGCATTCACAAAAGGCATTTGCTGTTAATGTTAGATATGGCAACTACAACTTGGCTTGCACACCTTGGTGTTTTTAAATTTTGCTTGTTTTTAGTTTCAGTTCAGAAACCAAGTTTGAGGTCATCAAATGATGCAGCAACTAAGGTACTAGTTGTTCAAATTTGAAGAAAGATGTGGTTGTGGTTTTAGCATTTAATCAGGAAATAATAAAATACTTCAAAGAAAGCAGCCATTACTAAAAACAAAACAAAAAACAACAAAAAAAATCTGGACAGCTTCAACATGTTGAATTTTTCAATTAAAAATAATTTAGAATAAAAAAGTTGTCTGACCTACCGACACTAGTTGTTTCAAAGTGGTGTCCAGAACCACACTTGTTATTTTATTTGGCCTAATTGATAAAAGAAAAGGTTTGCCCTGATTAAAGCAGAAAACTATGGTTTATGTCATAATAAAGTTCATGTATACATAAAGAAACTATTAGTCGATTAAAAATTATAATAAATTCATTATTCTTTTATTTAAATAGGGTAACATATTTTGTTTACAATATTACAGTGGAAGCACTTTTATTTGTGGGTATCAATTTTCTTGGGTTGGGCAAATTTAAAGTGTTTGTGGATTCATAAATCTGTGGTTCAGGCGACTCTAAAATAGAAATCAATGTATAAAACTGGTCCCCTTAATGAACATTTGAGATAAATGCATGTAGTGCATACATTGAATATTATGTCAAAAATGTGTGTTCTGTTTCCTAAGATATTTCAGAAAGCCTTCTTAAAATTTCATGGATATGATTAAGTTATATAAAACCTTATCGGGATTAGGAAGACATCTTTTGATATTAGCCCACTAAGATTATTGGTAATGGCCCATATTTTAATAGAAAAACAGAAATATAAATCTCAAGTTTGGTTAATGTGGCATAACTTTAGAAAAATGTACAGTTGAAAGATAGTAAATTAAGAATGCAAACAGAGTTGTCTATATTATACTGGTCACCTTAATGAACATATGATATACAGATTTGTCTATGGGACACGGATGCCTGCACTGGCCCCTAACAGATCTGAAAGTCGTAAACTTACAACTTTTGATACTGAACCACCCTGACAACCTTCAAATCAGTATCATGTATGGTTTCTGAAAAAAGCTTGATGGAAATTTGTACCAACGGACGTGTATAACTTAATACCCCCGACTTTTCATCAAGGGGGCATAAAAATGTGTGCCATACATTGTTAGAGAGTAATCTGTCATCCACATTTGTATTCTCACAACTATTTTGTTCTACTTGAGCTTCTGCTACCTGTATAAAAAAACAAAAACTTATCTGCATAATACATGTTCATTAAGGAGACCAGTACAATATAAACAACTCTGTATATTACATGTTCATTAAGGAGACCAGTACAATATAGACAACTCTGTATATTACATGTTCATTAAGGAGACCAGTACAATATAGACAATTCTGTATATCACATGTTCATTAAGGAGACCAGTACAATATAGACAACTCCGTATATCACATGTTCATTAAGGAGACCAGTACAATATAGACAACTCTGTATATTACATGTTCATTAAGGAGACCAGTACAATATAGACAACTCTGTATATCACATGTTCATTAAGGAGACCAGTACAATATAAACAACTCTGTTTGACCCAACTGATAGAGAAAAACTTTCAATAGCTGAAATGTTTAGCTCATTCCACTCTACAAAAGTCTTCAAAAGTCGAAGTTTTCAGACCACTCCTTGTAGGAGTTATCTCTCTTAAATGGTAAAAAATAGCAATTTTTATTAATTGTCTATTGGCTTGAATTGTCATATGACTTTCTGTAGGATCTGGTACTTCTGAAATGGCAAAAATTCCAGGTGACTGATTCATGGCCCACTGGGGCCTTCTTGTTTTACTTAATTTTGTCAAAATTTCAGTCTGGATATGATGGAAATAAAGATATCCCTTACCAGGCTGATAAGATATTAGAAAAGCCCCCTGAGGAGATGGAATTGGCTGATGACCTTGATAAAGATGAGGAGGCAGATGAAGGTCAAGGTATTAGTTCATTATCAGAAACTTTTTTTATGTCCACGCGACGATAAGTCAGGGGCATTAAGTTTTACTCATGTCCGTCAGTATGAATTTTGGTTGTACTTTTCTCAGAAGCCGTACATCAGATTGGCTTGATATTTGGTAGGGTGACTTACCATGATATACTGTATGTCCTACACAATTTTAAGATGGCTTGGATAGCTAATTAATGTTTGCTGATGGTTAGATATTCGCGGGGGCTTCTGTGTCCTATGGACACATTCTCTCTTATTTCTTTACTCACATTATCTAAAGATTCAAAAATAGAAATTTGATTAGAAACAAACTTCTCCAGATTGGTTTGAACTTCTGCAATCAGAAACCAGTTACAGATTTTGAATAAACATAAGATGTTAGGCAAAATTATGGACTCCATATTTCTCTTCTACCAAAAGATTTAGACAATGAAGACAACATTGATGGAAACATAGATACTGATGAAATTAAAAATGACAGAGAAAATAGTGATGGAACCACTGAACAACAGGGAGATGAAGCTCCAGTTATTGACAAAGAGGTGATGAACTAGCTATAACATTTTATTGTCATTCAGAATGTTTGTCAATACAACTTCTATGAAAATAACAGATATGTAGTTATAGTTGTGCTTAATTTACATGGATTTTATGGTCCAATAAATTTTGTAGGATTTATTACTGTTTATACAAATTTTACAAAATATACACCCAGAGAGCTTATCAGCTTATTAACTGAAGTGTGGGGCTAAATTTCAATTCAAAATAAATTTGTAATTAATTCTGGTTAGTTTGTGAACCTTTCCTACCATCTAAAATCAATTCTGAACATTTTGATATGAGTTTTTTTCTTTCCTTAAGGGTTATGTCATTCTGATTTTAAAAACTTAGTGTTTGGTTTTGAAATATTGCAATTGTAACTGGTATTCTCATATTATACACAAATAAATATAAGATTGTCTTTAATGAATGCATGCTAATAGTTTTAGCTTTACAGTTTGGTGTTAAATTATGGCATAAAATTAATCAGTTTATTTGAAGGACTCAAAAAAAGAACTGTCAGAAAGCCCTCAATTTACATGTATTATATTCCACACAAACAAAAATTCATCATATATGGGAATCACCCTGTCTGTCGTATGGTCTATCCAAAATCTCAAAGGCACAAGGGGGGGTGCATCTGTGTCCTATGGACACATTCTCTGCTTATTTCTTCCTGCAGGAGTTGTCTCTTTGACACATTCCCCATTTCTAATCCGTTTACATAAGATGTATCAATTTGTGAAGTCATTCGCAGTATTTCTAGTTTCTTTGTTTTGTTTCTATAGTTTATTAGGCTATCATCATTATGCAAAAAAGCAGACTATTTTTATAGATTTTTTAAACATATGTTTTGTTAGGATGGAGACCTGCCTGAAAAAGAAAATGAAACAGACGATACAGAAAACAGAGAGGGTTTCTCAGCTCAGGTACAAGTTTTATGTAGGCCCACATGAAGCTCCTAACCCTTGATTAAAGAAATGGATTTTGTGTTTTTTTTTAAAAACTAAAAAGAGTATTTAAATAATACTCATGTAGTTGTTTCATAAGTTTAGCACACGTTTTTAATGATGTCTTTTGCCTGCTCAGTTATATTTAATGCAATTATTTGATACATAGATGACACATTTCCTATTTCCATTGTGTGTCACATTAATACATAGAAACAATGAATTCTTAAGAAATTTTTCATACATTTTATCACAGTGACTCCATTAATATTCCACCAAAAAATTCCATTTGATGCCAAATATTATATTAACAACAAAATAACCATTATTTTTTACTGAATTTTGTGTAATATTTTAATGTAGGTAGAAATAAACATAATCTGGGTGTTGTACCACAGGAATGAAATTACACATATATTCAACTAGCACTCTCTAGTGGAGTGTTTAAAAACCTTTTTTCCAGCAAGGCCTTACACAGTCTGTGATAGTAACTTTTTTTTAATGAATGGATGACAATTTAAATTATCAGAATATTGTCCATGAATTGATTTTATCTTAAATAACTTAAACTAATTAATCAATACTATCTTTATGGTAATATCAGTTTAATACGGTTATTACAAATACTTGTAAAAATGTTATGGACAAAACATTTCTTGTTGTGCATGATTGTCAGATTGTTGTTTTTTCATCCTTGGTAGATTGTTTATCTCTTCGACTCATTTCTCATTTCAATGCATTATTGAAATGTTTAAAAGAGCTACAAAATTGTCAAAAGTTCCGAATTGATAAAATGTTCAGCATAAAAATCCCTACCATATATTATCAAAGTTTGACGAGGACTTGTACAAAAATTATGAATTATTTTGGTATGTGAGTCTATCATGATGAGTTACAGATCAAGATGAGTTTTTATGTTTTTGGGTTTTGAGTTCACCTGGACCAAAGGTCAGTGTCAGATTATGCCATTACCTTTCATCCAGCGTCGTTGTTGGCGGGGGCGGCGGTATCGGCCTCGTCTGTAAACTTTTATTCAAAAATCTTCTCCTCTGAAACCGCTTAATCAAATGCGACCAAACTTGGTGTGTTTGTTCCTTAGGGTGTCCTTTACAAAACTGATTAACGGATTTTTGATCCATGGAATAACATGGCTGCTGTTGCTAAAAATAGAACAAAGGGATATGACCACCTTTGGAACCTTATAACTCAAAAACTAATAGATAGGAGAAATCTGAAGTCACGTTCCTTGTTCAGAATGAAAAGCTCTACGAAAGTCTCCATTGAGTAAAAGTTGTCAGACGACTCCTTGTAGGAGTTATCTCTCTTGAAAGGTCAAAAATAGCAATTTTTGAGGTTTTTTGCCTAAAACTTGAGAACAATAGTAGATAGAGAAAAACTTTCAATTGCTGAAATGATGACAGCTCATTTTTCCCTTCAATAGTCTCCATTGGGTCGAAGTTGTCAGACGTCTCCTTGTAGGAGTTATATCTGTTGAAAGGTCAATAATAGCGATTTTTGAGCTAGGTAGAGAAAACCTTCAATGATATTTAAGTCTCCCAAACGAAGTTTACACAATGATAGAACCCTATGAGCTATGATCGTAACCAATTTTTAAGTGTAGGGCCCTCCAAGGGGCATGCCATGCCCCTCTAAATACCTCAAAAATTAATTTTTTAATTAAAAATAAGAATAAGGGATACCAAATGTGAGTTCAAAGTTTGTGGGAAATGTCAGTCAAACCATTGCAAAAACATTACTTATGTTGTCAGTATTGAATTGCCATTTTAAGCTACGTTTTTATGCCCCTGTGACGACATGTCGGGGGGCATTAAGTTTTACTCATGTCCGTACGTACGTACGAAAATTTCCGTCAAGCTTTTATCAGAAACCGTACATGGGAATGATTTGAAACTTGGTAGGATGGTTCAGTATGACAAACTATACGTCCTAAGCGAATTTTAGACCTGTCGAACATCTACTTCCTGTTTGCCACTCGATAGATACCAAAATCGACATGAAAATTTCCGTCAAGCTTTTCTCAGAAACCGTACATGGGAATGATTTGAAACTTGGTAGGATGGTTCAGTATGATAAACTATGCGTCCTAAGCGACTTTCAGACCTGTCGGACTTACACTTTTTAGGCCAGCGGGGGCATCCGTGTCCCATGGACACATTCTTTCTTTATTTTACTTTATTGAGTCACTTGCCAAATATTTAAAAACATCTTGAAATTAAAGATGGGGGAGAGATAGATAGAGCGAGATAAGAAAGGCATTTAGAAGTTTGAAACCGTTCATTTAATTATTATGATCTAATAAGAATAATAGCATAATGTGTCAGCATCCAAGCAAAATTAGGTCACTGTGACCACATTTCATGCTTGATTGACCTTGTACTATAAATAAAATAATTCAAAAATATTTTTGCTGATCTTGGTTTAGATGGCGAGTGGGTTATATTGTGTACTGCTTATGCTATTCATTCAGAACAGGTTAACTATGTAATCGACGATGTTTTTAAAAAATGTTTTTAAATTTGATTCTTATCAGATATCGACAAAGAATTATTGGTTATATGGGTTTTTTTTTATTTGTATTTTATTTTAATATTTTTTTTTTGTGGCGGGCATTTATAAATAAAGGTTATAACAAAATTACCGAACTTGGATAATCAATCTCAAAAGTCCATAAGAAAATAGGCAAAACAAGGAAGATACACCAGAAAAATGAAGACCGCAATGGTCCTGATTTGGTACAGGCATTTCAAAAGAAATGGTGGGTTAAACCAGATTCTACGGCGCCAAACCTCCCTCTTCCATTGCGATCCTTGGGTCCAGTAGTAACACAAAACACAACAATGTTGTGAGACATAATCGAGATATTGAGGTGATCATCTTAGTACAATAACCAGTGAAACACTAACCAAAACAATAATTAATCATATCGTCTATCAAAATTTTGAATTTTTCAACCAGTGGTGTATATCTTAAGGAAGAACTTTTTTAGAGATCGTATGAGATGTATTCTTTTATAACCCTGGTCTAACAGTCTAAAAGCATAAGTAAGAAGTCATTATACCCCAAGCAACAAAGTAATGTATGATATAATGTTTTTGATTGGTCCGTCTGTAAGTCCATCGGTGATCACAAATTTCTGTAACAGATTTTTCAGCAACTATAGGATTTTAATATTTGGTATGTAGCTTCAGATAGGGGCCCCATATTGTGGGATTCCTTTTCAGATCTGTCAAACATCTACTTCCTGTAATTCGTGTTTTTATGTCTTTGACCTTTTTTTTAAAGTTTACTTTAATAGGTGCTCATAACTTTTAAAACCTACCTCAAAATAGATAATTTGTCCAAAATGTGGACCTGTGGAGTATTTTAACTTGCTCACTAAGGTTCTATCATTTGTGATGTAATGAGTGGGGATATAATTCAGTGATGGTACTCAGTTTTATAACAAAGAAATAATTTGTGAACTAATAACAATTATACTTAGTCAAATATATTGTCAGAATCAAAAATAAATATATAGTCCATCATTTGTTTAAATTGGACCACAGATAAAAAAGTTGATTTTTAGGGCATGGCCCAACGTTGCCCTCCTATGACATCAAAACCGTTCAAGATATATACATTTAAACCATTGGCACATTTTGTTGCCAGAATTTCAATCACAGTGTCCCAATGTTTTGCATGAGGGGTATATGTCCCGCTCAGCAAATGTCTAGTTAATGTGAGAATAGAGAATCTTTCATTGCTACAATTGGATTATTAGATTTGCATTAATTTAATGAATGTCTTTATCGGACAATTAGGATCACATTAGTTTCTATTAATCTGCATTACAGTGGTCCCCTTAATGAATATATGAGATGCATTAACATATAAAATGAATATTTAGCCTCTGCTTTACATACTTATTTAAATTTTAATATAGATGATTTATGTGGCCTAGTTCAGAATTTTATGAGTTATACATTTAAAAGCTTACTTGATCAAGAAGGCACTTTTAGTTTTTCTTAGGTGAATTGGTCCATTTAATGAATATGAGATATGCAAGATAGGTAATAAGTTTCTTTTTTTTATATACAGGTTACAAAAGCTCAAGTACAACAAAAAAGTTATCAACAAGTAGATCAAAGATCCAAGTCTTATAAGGTATGGTACACATTTTTTAATCTCCTTGTCGAAAGGCCATGTTAGCTTATTCCATCACTAGTGTCTTTCTTTTAAACTTTTTCAAACTTTGACTCCTCTTAAAGTGCTGGACAAATTAGCACGAAACATGGCATGAATGTTTCATAGGGCATCCTAAACAAAAGGATTAATCAGAGTTTTGATTTGTCAAACATGGCTGCCAGTACTCAAAATAGAACATAGTTCAAACAACCATTTGTATTCTGCTGTAAAGTTTTTGCTGTTGTATAATGTAATATTGCTTATGCGGTTGTCATCTATTGACAATTGGTTTCCCAAATGAATGATGAAGATGAAAATTACATGTATGTATGGGTGACCTTTTCAAAATGGCTGCCATTTTCCCACTTAAATTTTAAACTTGCTCAGATTTCAATAAAATTTGTTTATGCAGAAAACATAATATCCCGAGTTGGATATACCAGCTGCTATTTTCCTGGAAATTTTGTAACCTGCTCAGAATTCAATAAATTTTTGTTTATATGATGAACATGGTATCCAGGAAGAATGGCAATGTCAAATGAGCAATTCAGGCTTTTGAGAGCCTCTTCATTTGAAATATTTACTAAATTGTTTATGGAGGCATATATAGACCCTGTTGTGGTAAGTCCAGGAGCATGCTCATAAAAACTTCCGCAATTAAAATGATGTGCAACATACAAACTTTTCTGAAGAAAAACATAGTAAATTTTTTGTATGTTTACATCATTTTCCTCACGGAAGTTCCTAAATGAGCATGCTCCTGGCTGAGCACAAAACGGTCTATTGATAATACATGTAAACACATTGGTTGCATTTTTTTATTTCAGAAACCTGACAGATACTGCAAATTTTGCAACCAGGTTATTAAAGGAGGAAAATTGAAAAGGCATATTAAGAGAAAACACAAAAACTGCATTGAAGAGATACATGTTCTCTCAAAAGAACATGAAAAAGAAGTGTTTGAAAAAATAAGAAAAGAAGGCATACATAAATTTAACTGCGAATTAATGGCAGACAACAAGGAGGTTACAATGAGGGCAAGAAAAGGAAAGGACAGTGTAAGACATTGTAGTGAATGTAAGGGTTATTTTTCAGCTAAGTATTTCTTCAGGCACAAATGTGTGTCTGAAAAGCCAACTCCTTTGAAACCAAAGTTATTATTATCAGCAACAATGGAGGAAATAAAAGGAGATATGGAATTTCATGACATTCTTAACAGATTCAATGATGACAGAGTGGGTAATTTATGCAGAACCAATGAGACCATAGTTTTAGTAGGATATAGACATTACAACCTTAGAAGGCATGAAGAAGGGAAGGAGGATGAAGTGAGAAAAGTTGTAATGACAGAGATGAGAATTCTTGCTAGACTTTACAATGAATTTGAATCAAACTGTAATGGAAAAACAGTTGAGCAGATGCTATCAAGAGCACACTTAGAAGATCTTTGTGAAGCTGTGTACAGTCTTACAAAGGGTACTGACAATAATGACAAGCATGGACTAAGACAAACTATGGATGCAGTTATATTAAGATCAGTTAAGGCATTGACAGGTCACTATGCTGCAACCTTAGAAGATACTAAGAAAAAAGAAATGAAACATTTCTTAGAAGCCTACAAGCATAAATCAAAAGAACTAATTCCTAAGGCCAGAGCAGTATCACTTAGAAACTGTTTTGAAAAATCTAGAAAACCATCTAACTTACCACCTGAAATGGATGTAAGGAATCTCAAAGATTACATGGAAAAAGAAATATTAAAACTGACATCTGAATTCAACATCTCCTGTTACACAAATTTAAGAACATTAGTTGTGGCAAGATTAACACTATTTAACGCAAGGCGTGGTGAGGAGGCATCTAGAATACTACTGAAAGAATGGCAGGACGCATTAGATGGAACATGGCTTCCAGAAGATGAAGTTGAAAAAATTGAGGATATCGATGTAAAGTTTCTTGTGGGACAGTTCAAGTTATGCTATCTTCAAGGAAAGGGCAAAAAATTTGTCCCTGTCTTAATTCCAAATGATACTGTAAAGGCAATAGAAATATTAGTAAAGGAGCGTCATGAATTTGGAATCTCTCAAGAAAACAAATTTGTGTTTGCTACCAAAGACAGAGCAGGTAATGGAAACTCTCATTGTTCCGGATGGCATGCAGTAGCTGAGGCATGCAAAAAGGCAGGTGTTACAGCTGGGATAACGGCTACAAAAATGAGGCATAGGGCTTCGACTTACTATGCAAGTCTGAATATGAGTGTTCAGGACCAGAAGATCTTTCTGGAGCATATGGGGCACGAAGAGAACATCAACAAGGACAATTATCAGTGCCCTCAAGGTGTAAGGACAGTGGCTGTGATGGGTGAAATGCTGTCGAGTATGGATAACGGTAATATTACTGTGTAAATTTAAATTTGCTTGTCATCATGGTCATGCTTTCAAAGTAATTTTCAAATTCTAAAAGACCAACAAAAATTCATTCAGTTTAAGACATTTTTCTTTAAATTTAAAGTTTTAAAACATATTAAAAAAAATGAGGCAAAATTTGTATTTTGGTCAGACTTGTAACCATTCATCTGTAACTTCCTACACATATATTTCAGCAACTTTAAATCACAGATGATTTGTACAATGAAGGATGTTTAACATGTTTGATTTGCAATATTGGATACATTTTTCATTGTTTTAGATTCTTGTCCCAATTATGATTAAAATATTGTCGACGGGACAAAAAACAAACAACAATCAATCAATCAATCATTGTTTTAGACTGAATTGCATTAAAGATCACATCAAATTTTCCTGAAATATCACATACATTCACAGTACAGCATGATAATATAAAAACAAAATATTTTGTGTCTGTGACCACTTGGTCATAGCTGACCGAACTTAGAAAATTCAGGTTAAACTTTCTGTTTGAGTTGTTTTCCTAATGAAGGTGACTTCGTCACATCATAATAAATAGCAAGGAGAAGACATACCAGCCACACTTGGGGCAAGCATGGCATTAATGTTGTTCTGAGATTATCCTTGTTTTTACTCTGCTGTAGAGTTGTTGTCTCTTTTGACAGTGAACTAAGATATTAAAGTATTTGGTAACATATTTCTTTTAATCATCTTTCATTTCTTATTACAGGTGATAGAAATGCCTCATTACAGACGGCAGAAGAAACATTGAACATTATTACAAGTAGTGCAAGTAGCGCAAGAAGTATGGTTCCTTATGATGATGATGATGATGATGATGATGATGATGATGATGATGATGATGATGATGATGATGATGATGATGATGATGATGATGGTAATGATGATTATATAGGTAACCAAATTTTAAAATTGTAAAAATCAGGTAGCATAAGTCTGTTCTAGTTAATTCCCAGACCATACTCATTCCGACTTTCTTCCTTATTTCTCTTATTTCTTTCACTGCTCTGAATGTCCCCAAGGCCATATTTTTAAAACTATAAAAGAGAATTCAAAGAAATTTTTCAAGGTTGTAGGCTTATAAATCTAGTTGCAAAAACACTCAGTCTTTTTTAAATCAGATAATTTAAAGGGAGACTTGTGTTTTTGGGAAGGAGAACAGAAGGGGACTAAGTTATTATATGACCGCAAAAAAATTGCGGACATATAATGGTATGATGCTGTCGTCATTCCCACAATAACTTTGGTTGTGGTTGGCCAATTGCTATGAAATTTGAAAGTGATGTTCCTTACCATAAAAGAATGGACTGGATTAACTTTTGAAACTCCCCTCTTTTTCCGATTATGAAGTTAGGGGCTGAAAGGGGAACAAACTCTTTTAATTCTTTGTCAAGTAGTGGATACAAAATGGAGGATTAATTTTTGTGACCCACTCTCCCCACCCCCCCCCCCCCCCACCCCACCCCACCCCCAACCCACCCACCTTTTGTCCTGTTATGAAATTAGGGGCCAAAATCAAAACTTTTATTTCTTGTCCGATTTCGAATTTTTTTTTATTTGCAAGTTAATTCTTGTCAAGTAGTGGAGGATCAATTGTTTTCTACTACTACTGTTTTCAAGAAAGTTAGGAATTAAAAGGGACCAAACCCGCCTAATTATAAAACTTTATCTCGACAAAGGTTAGTGTAAATATGTAAAAACCATCAATTATGCATTGAAAGTCAACCACAGAAGGCATGTGTCAAAAATCTTTGTCAGTCCACCATGGGCTGCATGTGTCCAAAGCAACTTATTGGGCCTCCAACATACAGGGTTCAACATGTTGCAGTTGTATCATGCTGCGCTCGGCGTAGCTTTTTATTACCAATTAAATTATTTCCTGTTTTGTTTTTGTACTCCTCTATTCACCACCAACTTAAAGTAAATACATGTATTTATGGAAGTATAACCTTTATTCTGTATCCACTTGTATATCCAGGAAAGACAATTAATGCGTCAACACTTGTTTTTTTAGATCAAAATGGAAATGATGTTCCTCCTGCCAAAAAATCAGCTAGAAAATGTGAACTGAAAGGTCAGTTGATATTTTGTTTCCTGCTTTGAAAGGGAAATGAGTTTACTCAGCAGCAACATGTGTATAGGCATGAACCTGTCCTGAATTTTCTATAACCGGTAAACCATACATGGCCATGATAGGAATGATTTGAAGTTGGGCATGTTTGGTATGATGTGCATACTGCACAGTGTCCTGCTTTGGTCTAAGGATGAATTTTTTTAATTTTCCAATATAAACAGAATGTGGGTTTGATTTCTTGTCAAGCATTGGAGTGTCCATTTATCTGTTTGTACTCTGTCAATATTAAAAAGACAGAATATGGGATATATGCCGGAAACCCCATCTTGACTAAAATTCCAATTATAATAGATTCCAAATCAAAAACATCAAATTTAAGTTACGTTTAAATGGTCGTTGCCAAATGATAACTTGAGAATAGATAAATGGATTTCAACCAAACTTTGTGCAGTTGTTTAGTAATATGAAACATGTAAAACACATGAAAAGTTTGAATTTCAACCAAAATCCATCAATTGGTTTTCAAGTTGGGCTATTTTGAATGTTTCACTCATGCACGGTAGTGTTTTATTAATACCCTATTCTTTTTTACTAACAGACTTTTTTTTAATTCATTGCAGTGAAATGGTCAGATAGTGACACATCTTTATTAAGAAAGGTCTTTTCAGACTGTATTTACAGTGATGCTAAAGGAAATAAGGGATACTTGCCAAGTGAGTGCTTATATATGATGAAGATTGAAATTTTCTCTTTGATATTTTTATACGACCGCATAAATTTTTCAGTCCTAAAATGTTATAGTGCTGTTGTTGTCTGTAGACACTTAGTTTCAGTGCTCAAACTTAAGGTGTGGTTGGCCGATTGTTATGGAATTTTGATGTAAGTACCTACTAGAGGAAGGCTGGTATTTCAATTGGGGGTTGTGGCCCATAACGTTTTAGATAAAGGCCAAAAGGGGTTATATGATTTCCATTCTATAAATTGACTTTAGGATGGCGGGTGTGAGAAATTTTAATATGTTGAGGTAGGTTGCATTTTAATTTGGGGATTGTTGCATTTACCGTTTTTAAAAAGGGTCTAAATGTTCCTTTTCTTTTAATTTAGACTTAGTCCTGGTTGGTGGATTGAAATGAAATTTTTTTATGTTGTAACTATCCACTAAATGAATGTTTCTATTTACAATAAAGTTGTCATTGAATTTATATAAGGGTTGTTGTGACCCCTCAGTTTTTGAAAAAGGGGCTAAATGGTTTCCATGCTCAAAATTTAGTTTACAATGGTCGATTGATTTGAAATTTTGATACATGTATGTTGGTACAATCTGCTGCAGGAAGGTTACTATTTAATTTTCGGAGTTGTGGTCGTACTGTTTTTGCTTAATAGTTTCTGTTTAATTTAGGGTTGTGGCCGCTATACTATATAAAAAGTAAATGGCCAAAACACGCTTCATGGTTTCCATTCTCCTCTATACCCATACAATGCATGTGATGCTTTTATCAGTCCACCATGTGTTGCAAGTGTCTCATGCCATCTGCATTGACTATCACCCAACGTACAGGATTCAACATGCTGCGTTCTCATCATGCTGTGTTCTGCAAAGCTTTTTTATATTAGGAAGGAATAAAGCAATCAAAGTGGATAAGTCTCATTTCAGCTTAAAATTATCCAGTAAAATTAGACATAAGATTTATAATTGAGTTTACAGTTCAATAACATCAAACTTTGTAACTTAAAATTATTTCTGGAATTTGTTTTATTTTTACACTATTTGAATTTTGATTTTCATCTAGGATCTAATTTAAATGTCAGGGTTTTAAGTGATGAGTCCTAGGACTAATCACTTTTTGAAATGGTTAGTCCCAGATGATTTTGGTGAGTCCAACCTTAATTGTATGGTACATGTAAGAGGTGTGGAATTTTTGTAGTTTTTTTATGTACTGTATACGGTTGACTATCATGAATTCATACCTGGGACAGCATATTTTGCAAAACGACCATTTTCAAATGCCATTTAATTACATTTATATGAACAATGAAACTTGTAAGGCCACAAAATATATAGTCTTGTTACCTGCTTCATGACACAAAAACATGGTAGATAGGTAGGTAGGTAAAGAATTTTTTTTCCCTTCCATTCTTTTTCAACTTATGGTCCATGTACAGATAAAAAATGTCACAATAGTAAGTCAAATTTGATAAAGGACTTTAAACTGTTTTTCCTGGTAATGCATGTCTCAAATCTGATCAAGGTCTTGATATACAGTAAAAGTAATATTAACATACATATTTTGGCATTTAAACTTGAGATTGCACTTTGAGCCAAGGTTGAGCCTAAAGCCATTTTTTGCCATTTCAGAATATAATGAGCTATACTTTTTTATGCACATATAGCTGCTATAAAAAATTTGAAAATATTCTGGGTTTATTAAGGTCATTTTCATTTAATTCAAATTTAATTAATTTGCATAAGTTTCACATTTTTATTTCTCTGATAAAAGGTGTTATTTTTAGCGTGAAAACGAAAGTAAACCTGAGCCAGTTTTGTAGTTGGGATGTCCTGAAAATTATTTGATTAAAGAGAATGAATAATCAGTAAATAAACATTGATTTTGTAATTTTCTCATCAAGGAATATTTTGACCAAGGGACGCAAGGTTTTTAAACTTCATACGTCCAGAGACAATTTCACGCGTCTAGGGCGCATATACACGCCATAATGAGAACATTGAATGTGTTAGTTACAAAAGAATTTTTAATAAAATATATAGGATTTTACAAACTTACATAAGGGACATAAATTATTTGCAAATTGCAGAATCAGTTCAAGTTAAAGTTTTAGTGAGCCTGTAATAGTCTATAAAGATATCTCTTCAAATTCAAATTAAATGCTTCAATCCTAAATGTTGATTAAAGCTTTTCATTTTTTTTCCAGGCAAGGAGCAGATATTATCTTTCATACAGAAATACAATCCAAGGTCTACAAGACATCTGAAAGACCAAGATCAATACAAAAAAATCCGAACAAAACTCTTTAATGAGAGAAAAACCTGCCGTGGTACACTGCAGAAAAAACTAAATAAAATCACTTGTTCACCAAAAGACTTAAAAGTAATATAAGATGTTAGATATGTTGTATGAATGTTACTTTGCTCAAATACATGTAGTGCGTGGTTTATATAATGTTTTATGCTAATCTGTATCTGTATATATCAGTAAAGGATCTTTTCCTTTATCCATATCACTACCCCCATCATCTAACCTTTATGGCATAGCTACATAACCTTTATCGCATACCTTGTATCGCAACCCTTCTGAATTCCTCATTTTTCAGCATATTTTTCAACTTTGATGTCCTGTTTCACCCATGAAATTCAGAGTAATTACTACATTTTGTAAATGAAAAGAAAGCTTATTTTCTCCATTTTTTAAAAAGTGTAACTCTTGTTATTATACATGGAAATAAGCATGATTATTATGACAAAAACATAAGGATCAGTTTTAAGAAGCGCAACAGATTTTTGACAAGTTAAAAAAAATCGTCTTTTCACATAATCGTCAGACGTGTGACTTTGTTTCTATCACCACAATAAAATGATTGGTTTGCTTTAAAAGAGGATTTAATTTTTTATTTTAAAGTATTTTCACTTTCATTTTTACCTCACCTCACGAAAGTGAGGGGGCTTATGTGATACCCCCGGTGTCGGCGTCCGCAGCCACTTACAGAAGAATGGTTAAAGTCCATTCCCTCTTACTGGCAAGTGCCACATCAATCATATTGGTATGGTAGGTGCATCTAGTGATGCTAAGCACAATGCATGCTTCGGATGCTGGCTGTGACCTATATTTTCTGCATGAATTACCACTTATAGAAGAATGGTTTAAGTCCATTCACGCTTACTGGCAAGTGCCACATCAATCATATTGGTATGGTAGTGCATCTAGTGATGCTAAGCACAATGCTTCGGATGCTGGCTGTGACCTATATTTTCTGCATGAATTGATAGATTGTTTATGTTTCCCTTAATGTTTTAAATAATAACAAACAAAACTAGTCCATTGAAGATTTGCCTTGCGAACATCTATGTCTCATAGTCTCATAGTTGTTTGCGATGTTGAAAAACAAAAAAGTAAATCGACAGAAATGTAAAGGAGAAATTTCTCTTGCTTTCGATATTAATTGTACATTGCCAACTTGTTTAAAAACGTTACAGCAGCCATTTAAAGTTAGTGATCATGGGCTTACGGCTCGGCATAGGAGTCAAAATATAGGACGTCACTTAGGACATGTCTAAAAACGGGCAGAGAAAAATTGAGTGAAAAGTAAACACAAGCAAGAGTTTTGCTGTGTATTAAAATGCTTTATGTGTTTAAAATAAATTCTCATTTAAATGAATAATTAAATAAGTAAAAATTGCTATACCGATACACATTAAATTGTTCAGATTTAATTAAATAATTAAGACTAATTGAATGTTATGAATATATATTATAAGATTAATATTTACTTAATATAGTGTCAGTGAAATATATGAAAAAAACAACAATACATGGCTAAATCCGTATCTCATGCCGTTTCACCGCTGAGGCCAAAGGCCCTCGGGTCTGATATTGTGGTCTCGTGATGATACGGCATACGATACTGATTAAGTCCTGTATTATTCTATATATAAAAACACATAGACAACATTAAGGTTTAAATCATCAACAAGTTGTGATATGAATTTGTTTTGTGTTTTGTGACGAATTGAAGAATTGTTTTGTACATTTTGATGCAAATCGAAGACTTCAGATTGGGTTGAAATTTTTACTCAAGGCTAAGATTTTAAATCTGTGGTAAAGCCACTGTTTTGTGAATCAACTTGTTTTTTCGTAACAAGTTGTTGATATATTTGTTTTGTGTTTTGGTGACAAATTGAAGAATTTTTGTGTACATTTTGATGCAAATCAAAGACTTCAGATTGGGTTGAAATTTTTAAGACAGTTGCATTTGTGATCATTTTTATGCCTCTATCACGAAAGTGAAAGGGGCATTTAGTTTTACCCTATTCCTTCCATATTTAGGGACGTACGTACAAATAACTGTTTTGGTTAAGATTTTTGGTTCATTTCAGTCACTTCAAATGGTATGGCAATGATACTTGGTTAGTAGATAGATTTTGGTTAGTACATCAAGGTCCAGTATGAAATAGGACACATTAACCTACAGTTTCTGCTTGAACAACTTTGTTAAGATTTTGGGTTTTGGTCCTTTTCTCTGGTACTTGACATTGTAGGGAAATGATACTTGGTCATTAGATAGATCTTGGTTAATATGTCATGTTCCACTACGATTTCGGTCTCTTTGACCTTACATATTTCGCTTCAACTTTTTTGGTTTAGGTCCATTTCTCAGGCAATCGACATGGCGGGGGAAATAATACTAAGTCAGTAGACAAATCTTGGTTAGTATGTCAAGGTCCGCTATGTATTAGGTCATGTTGACCTACATTTTCTGCTTGAACGACTTGGCTAAGATTTTTGATTTAGGGCCATTTCTCAGTGACTGGCAAAGGCAGAGCAATTATTCTTGGTCAGTAGACAAATATTGGTTTGCACATCATGGCCCATTATGAATTGGGTCAGTGTGATCTAAATTTCCCACTTGAGCATCTGGTTTTTTGTTTAGGTCCATAGTACAACAGGGTTTTACCTTTATATTTTATTGAGAAGAATCTAATAAATAGTGAGAAGGGCATACCATGTCTGAAGGACACATTTCTGGTTTGATTCTATTTTATTTTTTATTTTGATTGTTTGATTTGAACAATTTTGTTGATACCTGATCTTGCTTTACCACAATTTTTAATTTGTGTATATTTTTTGGACCTCATGTTGTAGGAATTGAATTTTCTTTCATGCAGAATTCAAGATTGTTTTCTACATACATTGCGTCTATCATCTGTATGTTAACTTTTTCAAAAATCTTCTCTGAAACCTCTGGACAGAATGTTTTGAAACTTTGTCGGAATGATCTGTGACATATTTTCTGTTCCAATATTTCTCATGTTTTTTTATCCGATTAGAAACAAGGCTGATGTAACTAAAAATATAACATAGCGTAAAATGCAGTCTTTTGCATGTAACTCAAAAACCATTACAGTTTTGACTAGGTGCTTTAATGTTCAGAATCTTAACCCATCCTGAAATTTAAAAAAATCTGAAGACCCATGTAGGAGTTGTTCCACTTTATTTGATTTTGAAGGCATTACATACAATATTAAAGGTCCTGGGGCATAGAAAATACCATTCCCTTATCAAACCTATATATTAACCCACCATAGTCTGTATAATGTTTTTGTGGTAACTGTTTGGTCATAGAAGATAAATTTTATATGAAAAGGAGATAACTCATACAATTACAATAGAAACTGTATGGACATTTAGGTACATTAAAAAATCTCCATTGACCAAACTGATTTTTGAAAACTGATTTCATTTATTTTATCACAGTCGGTAAAGGAATAAATTAAGAACATAAAATCTATGGGATCTCATTTTTGATGAATCACTATTGTAACAGGACCTGCCTTTTTTTAAAAGAAAAAAACATACTTAAAAAGTTTAGAGTTTATTAAATTTTTATCATTGTAATAATATATTAATGTTATGTTTGTGTAAAAAGTTTAGATTTTATTAAATGGTTATAGACATTTATAGTTTGATTTCATTAATGAACAGTGACGTCACATGCGGTAAAATAAAAAGAATCATTGTCTGTATCATATCCAATTGATAAATCTTGTTGATATTTTGTTATATTGTTGTCCACCAGTAGAAGGTGCATAATAACAAAAACAAATTCCATTGAACATAAACATTAGGCTCACTTTTTAAGACCAGTGAATTCCCACAGGTTGAGATAGAACATTGGCATGATTATTCAATATCAGGACTTAAGCGGTATTATGAACTTTGCACACCCTTAAGGAAATTATCTTGACATCTCAGACTTGTCAGACATGTCTTGAGTTTATATCTAACCCTTGGGTGTATGAATTCACTTGTCCTGCAATCAAACAACAAAGGACCATGATGTATTCTTATACGTCAACTGCAACACCTCTAGTTAAAAATCAACTCTCATTATATTAAAATAGAATAAGAATTTTATTATCTAATCAAGAACCTATGAAGGGCATTTATTAAAAAAAAACCCAGAAATACAATGATTGAAAAAATCCCAGATCTAAATTAACCAAAAGTTATATGTTTCCTTGTATTTTGAAAATAATAAAACAATTGTAGCCTATTAAACTCGGTCAATACAGACATTTATTGACATGAGAAAAGTATATTGACCTCGGACTTCGTCCTCTGTCTATATATTTTCTCATGTGAATAAATGTCTGTATTGACCTCATCAATAGGCTATAATTGTATAATATACACGCCGATTTGTCCTGAAAATATAAAAACCTACACAAAGAGTCCCAGATTTCAGAGCAATAGCACTTCGTCTACCAGACTGACGGATCTTTTTAACAGTTGAATTTTAGATCATATCCGTGTGTATATTCATTACTAGATAGATGGCTACCTTCTCTAGTCCCGTAGGAACATTTTAAGCTGTCCTGAGCCATCATAGAGCTGCTCTGAGGTCCGTCATTCTGTTAGACGCAGTGCTATACCTCGGAAACACCGCTACATAGTACTGGGGTTGAGATTTTCTTTTGTATTTTTAGGCCATACACGTATGTAAATTTGTTGTTAGATAAAATGGCTTGTCACTTTTATCTGTGAATCCTGAGAACACAAAGATATACATATTTGTTGGTCTCCTTAATATCCACTTTATATAAAACATGACTTAAGGGGACCAACTTATATATAAGTGGATATATAGTGTATGCATAAGGGAGACCTGTAGTACATCTGCTCAATAGAACGTTTCCGGCCATCTCCACTACATACAATTAACTATACAGAACTATACAGACCTTCTGGAGCGGGTTTTGGGTCCGTATGTAGTGGAGATGAGCAGATGTACTACAGGTCTCCCTTATGCATACACTATATATCCACTTATACATAAGTTGGTCCCCTTAAGTCATGTTTTTTATAAAGTGGATATTAAGGAGACCAACAAAATATGTATATCTTTGTGTTGTCTGTATGCAAAGATAAAAGTGACACAAACATATTTACCTTGTATGTATTATGTGCAAAAAGATAAAAATACGGAATGTGAAACAGATAATAAAAAATATACATTTTGTCCCCCGTATACAGAAAAAAATATATGGTCCCTTGAATGCAGAATTCAGGGTTATATATATATATATATATATATATATATATATATATATATATATATATATATATATATATATATATATATATATATATATATATGTTATTAGTAGTGTGATTTTCATCTATATCACCTCATGCAACCAAGGTTATGTTATTGATTAGATGTTAGGTAAACCGTGATCTACTATATACTGTACCGTGTTGCCCCATTTAAAACAGCTAACAGCTCGCATGGAAAAACATATGCGCATAGATTTTAATTTTGAGTTGTGTATCGTCTGAAATATCTTGGATAAATTATATGTCAACTTAATTTTATTTTTAAATTCAAAATTCGCTTACTTATTGTTAAAATAATCAAGTGGAATCAAAATAAGTTTGAAACAATGGTATTTCCATAATCTGGATCGGCGGAGATTAGAGGGATAGCTCAATCATGTGTGGCAGAGGTGATATCCCAAGCGTAGTGTTGCGGAGTATGGAACAAAATCGGATATGACCCTGACTTCGGAGATCTCAACGTTGACGACACTGACGATTCGTTGAAAGTATTTGTTGCATAACTCTGTAATTGTTGCAAAACAATAAACTTGTTATTTATACTTATTTTTCCTTATTTTCGGAAGTATACGATGACATTAATAAATGGGCTAATCTATATCTGCCAGGGTATCATCACTCGATCCATATAATGGCGGTTTTTAGATGATACCCATGTCGATATAAACCAGCTCTAATTTTGATTTATAACCAACATATGTACAGTACAGTATTTAATAAATGCATGTTGAATGACCGAGACCAATGCGTTTATTAAAAAAGTGATGCCTGTCAGGAGTTTTATTGGATGAACATTTTGAGGTCTAATCAGGTACAATTGTATGAAAAACAGTCAAGTTTTAGATATGCATTGCATATATGTCATAGAATTTTTTTTAATTATTGCTTCAATTTAAAGATTGAATTTAAACAACTGTGAGTCAAACTGGGATAAACGATTAAACCGACAAGAGTTAAACTGGGTGATTTTCTCACTATCTCAAGTCAAGGGTTCTGAGTCCGCGTGCGTTTCATCACCCTCCCCCCCTGACATCATACATATATATTCTTCGAGTCTGAGTGTCTGATAACATGTAAATAAAAAATGCCTGCGCCCAGTAACGTGGATTTTTTGAAAGCAGGGGCCGTTTGTTTTCCAGAATGAATTGAGGACTAAAATATAGCATATGATATCAATTTGCATGCGAATATTTCTACGTGTTGAACGAACGTTGTTCAGTATGCGAGATAAAGCAGAGGGAGATCTTTGCGGTACATGAAAGCAGTAGTAAATGATAAAATAATAATTACAAATTAATAGACAATTTAAATTGGATTTTATGGGATTGAATTGCGCAAAAAATTGAGGTCGACATTTACATTATACACCATGAAAAATATCTGCGTCTGACTTTGACAAAACAATTCTGCTACGATTCCCGACTAAAATAACAGGTGACCACAACTCAATCAAGACTTAGTTGACCACTAAATGTCACATCTGAATGAACATTACTATAAAGAATGACTAAGTGTAAACACTGAAAAACAGCAATTGAAAATATCTTATTAAAATTATAAATCAACAATGAATACACAATAAAACATAAAGTATCACTCTGCCACATCATGTATGTATGTAATCTTCAAAACATCATCACTATCAAGACTTGAGTAGAATTGTACATTTTGAGTACTATACACCATGTTAAAACAACTGATTTTCGGAGGAAAACATTCCTGTTAAAAATGGACATAGATAATGTTTTAATAATATAACGTACATGTAGGAATGTGAGGGATAGTAAAAATTGATAATGCAGCACACCAATCGAACTTTTTATTACATGAAAGCAAATTTCTAATTCTGAAGAAATCACATGCACTGGAATAAAAGATAATATGTATTGCTATTCATGCATGTTGATTATGTTCATAGCTTCAAATACTGCTACAGATTATCGCATTAAGTTTCATTTCATTTTGTCTTATTTTTATTTGTTTGTTGTGTTTAACCTACTTCCAGAAATTTTTCAGCTATATCATGGCATGTAGTTTTTTGCGGGGAAGGAAGCCGGTGTACCTGGAGAAAACTCCTAACCTTCGACAAGGTTCAAACGGGTCACGAAATCCTGGAAAAGTCATACAATTTAAAAGAACATAAATACAAGGCCTTGAAAAATAATTTAATCTCAAAATCATGATAAACTTAATGAATTTTAAGAAAGAAAAATTTATATGAATGATGTGTGTATCATTATTAAAAAAATACAATAAAGTTCCAGGGGAAAAATTTCTACTGTCAGTGCCTTTATCTCATATTCTGTGTAAAATAGGAAAAGTGTCAATGACACTGTCATGCTAAAATCAGTCATGGAAAATAGTCACATACTAGTAGTTGATGACAAGTCATGGAATTTTCAGACAAAAGTTTAACTTGCAAGATCTGAGAAAATTTTTTACTACTTTTTAAAACTTAATTTATGCAGGATTTTACAGACAAAATATTGTACACATGTATCGACAAAATCAGAACACAACATAACTATTCACTGTTGCACTTATGTAGGGTACACAATCTGGTAACCTGTTACTGGTGCACATTTACTACTGATATACCTATACAAAGTTTGCAAGAGAACCAATTTAGCCAAGATTCCTACAGCAAGTAAATAGGCCATATTTGAGGAGAAAAATTGCATATGCATTGAACATCTGTTTGCAGACATCTTCGGAATGAAAATTTGCATATTTGTCACTGCACCTGCACTTTTAAATAAGAAAACAATATCAGACTTGTATTGATCCAAAGTTCAAACTGAACATTACAGTTTAAAATGTACTTTATTTTTGGCTTAATATTTGTATCGCAATGTAATTTTATGCACATGGATATGCTCAGTTCATTGCTAAAAGTAAAGATGACCATACAGAAATAAAGTTAAAATTAAATAAAGACAGTAGAACACTTTCCTGTGATTTCGTGGGGTTTTTGTATATGTGTATGTAGGAAAGATGTTAAAAGTGCTGACTAAGCAGTGTCTACAGTGTACATTAGACAATACTTTTTTAAATACTGCCTTCAGGTTAGTTTCACATAGGAGATACCCCAATCTAAGCAAAAACTAACCTTGATCTACTTTCAAAAATAAAAATCCACAAAACATCATCAAACATATAGGTAGAACAGTAGTAAATGTTTTGGCTTTTGAAAATACAAACATTTCTGTGATTTGCATACCTTTCTAACATAGATCAGCATTTACCTGTGCTAGGAAATTACTAAACTTTCATTCAACATTAAAAAATATATGCCATATATGTCCGTGACCAATTCATTTTTTCGCTAATTAGAACATTTTGAGACGCTCCCACTTTTACATGCACTTTCTAATGCAGTAAATGTAAAAATACTACATTGTTTACAACATTACCAAAATTTTAACTTGCGAGATTTGAGAAAATTTTTTCCCATTTTTTTAAACTTAATTTATGCAGGAGCTTACAGACCAAATATTGTACACATGTAACCACTATTGACAAAATCAGAACAGAACATAGTATTCACTGCTGTACTTATGTGGGGTAAAAAATCTGGTCACCTGTTACTGGTACACATTTACTACTGTTATACCTATAAAAAGCTTGCAAGAGAACCAATTTAGCCAAGATTCCTACAGCAAGTGAATAGGCCATATTTGAATTAAAACAATAAAAACAATAAAGATATATTGGTGTTCAAAGTGTTCTTGAAAAATTTTCTAATCTTTAGCCCTACCCAAGGAGAAAAATTGCATATGTATTGAACATCTGTTTTCAGACATCCTTGGAATGAAAAGTTGCACATTTGCCACTGAACCTGCACTTTAAAATAAGAAAACAATATCAGACTTGTATAACAGACACCTTTTAAATGCACGTAGCCTCCCATTATACTATTGGCCAGCCCAATCTATGCTAGCATACTATGATCTTGAGGTTTTCACTAACTGACCACTCCATCTTTTACACTATGCCATGTTTTCACCTAAATTGTTTAAATGTGGCTTCAAATTAACAGGATGGTGCTTTTAGACAAGAAACCTATTAAACAATTACAAATAAATGAAAGCAATTCATATTAACCCCTTTTTATACTTTTACTTAGTTCGAAATAAAAGTACCGATATTTCTGTCAAAGGCTATTGACAGCACTAAATACCACAAAAAATCCTACTTTAGTAAAGGAAATGAGTTCTCTCTTTTAAGTTGGTTATTTTGAACCTAATTATGCCTTTACAAACCATCTGTTGAACATATTTTGTTAAATCATTTGCACAATAATCACTTTTATAGACAATACATTAATATTATTGGAAAATTTTTGTACATTTTGGACTAACATTTTTATAAATTTACCGAATTGGGGCCCTAAATTTAGCAATTAAAGGCAATATCTAGCCTCCAGCCAAAAGGCTTCATTGTGATGGCAAAACTGTGGGAGAAATGACATATATATCCGTGACCAATTCCTTTTTTCACTAGTTAGAACATTTTGAGATGCTCCCACCTCTACATGCACTTTCTAATGCAGTGAATGTAAAAATACTAAATTGAAGAGAAAATTACCAAAATTTTAACTTGCAAGATATGAGAAAAAATTTTTCAACTATTTAAAACTTAATTTATGCAGGAGCTTACAGACAAAATATTGCACACATTAACCACTATTGACCAAATCACAACATAGTATTCACTGATGTACTTATGTAAGTTACACAATCTGGTAACCTGTTACTGGTACACATTTACTACTGTTATACCGATAAGATATCATTAGATTCCCGTCCCGTTGATTTATAGGTTCCTGGTATATTTAAATGACGTTACAAGTTTTTTCAACCATGCTGAAATGATGCTAGAAAACAATTCTATTAAGCTGGAGGCAGATAACCATGATACATGGATACACCTATTTCCCAGGTGGTTCACCCTAAATTTGCTATCTAGCAGCATTATTTAATAGTTTGTGAAAACTGTTTGTATTTACATAATTATTTTGTAACATTTGACAAGAACACAGTTAGAAGAGTAGCTAGTTTTGACTAACTTTTTTAGACTCATACAAGATATAAATAAAGTTAACAAAGGCAAGAATGACGGCGATATATCTTTGTTGCAAAAATACAAAGGTGACAAAAAGTAAGTACTATTTATAAAACCCGAATATATATAACAACCCACATTTGTTTGTTCAGCATTATAATCTTGAAATTTATCTGATACAGATGTATCATTCATGTCAACAAATGTTAACAAGTTCTTAAATGATAAATAAAATAATGTTCAACATGAAGTACTGCTATCACAATATGGGGATTTCCCATTTAAGCCATTAATAAAACCGCAAGATATTTTAATCAGGATGGTTTCGCCTCTAGACTATGATAGTTAAGTACTTTAGGTTTGCAAGTCTCGAAGTTGAGGTTTTAAAAATTTAGTTGGTAAAATGTTAAAGTTAGGTCTAGTTGTCTTTTAGATAAAAGACGTCAAAGATACTAAATTCAGAATTAGTCGATTTGTGATGATTCTTATGTTTGCATAAGCCAGCGACACAAACTCTCAAGACAATGATAGTTACATTAAGTGCTGAGGACAAAAATGAGAGTGAACTCTGTTGCTTCGGTGGAGTAAGCAGTTCTGTAATTTTGACAAATACAACTTTAACTAAAATTGAACATTTCAGGTAAATTCGAAAACATTATATTGCTTCCAGTTTTGTTATTAAATTCGGGTACAATATCGGAAAAGGTTAATACTCTTTATTGGAAGCCATAGCTGAAATAATTATTAAAGATATGAAATGTTTCTCGATAAACCATAAACTAATATTTTGAGGAACTCGACAGGACACAATTTATGGCCATTGTATTAACTTAGTTTACATATTGAAAAAAGGAAGTTAATAAAATTACTCTTTCTTCAATTTAACCTTTTTAAAGACAACAAGCATTAAGGAGGCCGCCTAATTACTAAAAAGGATATCTTGCTTATGAGTCTTTTCTCTGTTGTCACGGATTGAAAATTTGTGTATTTTGTTTGATCGATTGGTCTGTTTTCGTCAGAGAACAACATTCTAGCCTTTCATTAAACGGCTGACCAAGTGATGGTTGTGCATTAAGAAAATGCCTGGTATTAGAACAAGCTGGCAAAAATAAAGTAGTTTATTCTAGCTGGTCACCAATGCAAGTTTAACAATAAGTCATACAATACTATAAACATATAAACAGTAAACAATCCCTGTAACCTTCAGGTTAATTGATAAAACGATGACACTTTATTTTCCACCTTAAATCAAAGGACACATTTAATCAGGCTGGGGAAAATTAATTAACTTACAAGTAAATACTAAAATAAAGGGAGATAATTTTTTTGAAATCAATCTGTTATGTTACAATGATAATTGAAACGGAATTACTGAAAATAACAATGCACAATTTACAAAATGATGCCTTATTCACTTAAACCGGTGGACATCAATTAAAAATATCGGAGGTATAAGATAAAAATATATTAAAGGAATTAAAATATACATACAAATAAATGAGTGACCCAGCGTTGTATACATATCGCATTTAATATTAAAAGGCAAAAAAAAATAGCAAAGAAAACTGACCGAACAACAAGAGCCAAAAGTCAAGGGACAGTTAAAAATCCGGATATAGGCAAACGCAATACAAAAACCAAAAACACAAAAAAAACAGAAAGAGAGTAACCCGAATCAAAGTGATCGAAAAGGAATAAAACGCAAAAATTTACAAATGCATAAAGTAGAAATTCAAACTGATAAATAAAATTAAATTGTAATAATAAAGTTATTTTTTACTAACTCACCTGGAATGAGACCAAGCTGGTAAAAAAATAATAGATGTTTAGTCTACTCTGATAACCAATGCAAGTGACCAGCTACGCTTTTTGGGGTATTTTATTAGAAAAACTTTCCAGGTGATGCGTGTTCAGAGATTTCCTTGACATTACAATAGAGAAACACTTTTAATTCATTTGTGGGTTTGTCTTGGTGTCATATAGGGTGACGCAGTAAAATGTTTGTCTACTTCAAGTTAATTACAAACAGATTAATGAATTACTAATAAGGAAATGGCACAAATTATGTAATCTCTTTGATGCCTTTTTATTGAATGGGACTTAAAATAATAATAACTTTTACTGAAAAGACATATATATTTACATAATAATAAACAGTGAAAAAGTTATGTGAATTGAAAAAACTTTACAATTGAATAATAAGAATAAGAACATATTTATACAGAATACTACATATTTATACAAAATGTTACATATATCTATAAAAATTCTAAGAAGTGGTTCGACTGTTACGATTTTCTGCGTCCATAGTAAACGCATTGTGCGACCATCAAATAATTAATTGATGAAACACCCTTCTTATTCTTTGATTCTGTTTTATTAGTCGTTAAGTAGAATAGGTTTTGTGTCCATTATATAATAAAGGATATAAGTTGAAAGCATTATACAACTATATCTTCTTTTTAAATTTGTGTTATGTAACAGTTTAAAAACTCTGTTGTCACCTTAAATTTTGATATTTTGACTGTATGTAGGGAAATCAGTTAAGCACTCTTCAACTTTGTTGTATGTAATGACTATATCTTCATATAGCATAAAGAAAAAAAAATACATTTTTGTTAATGCAAATAATTTTAAAATCTTTAAAAGTATTAAAGGCCAGTTCCATAGTTTATTGCCATGACATCATCTATATAAATAACTAGTGGTTTGATAACTTTTACATTATTTGATGAAGAGAAGATAATAGTTTTTGTTCTTATTCAATAGTTTTCATACATTACAAAGTGAATGTATCTAATGAATTTATCTGTAGATCGTCATAAATGATATTTGTCAAAAACTGTAAAGCATCATTGTAAACTATTTGTCTTTAAACCAACATTGCTTTTCATTGCAGTTGTTGTCTGTTTCTTTTGTTTCGTTTATACCGAAGCATTTAGAACCTCTCTTACAAGTTCTAAGTTGAGTAATGAAATCATTATCATAAATTGTAATTAGTATAAACTTATAAATACCAATTTATAAAACTTAATAGTAATAAGCATGCAATTTGAACAGCTTTAAAATCATAGCTCGAGTTTTATGAAATACAAAGCAACGTCAAAACGTGAGTCAAGTTGCTTCTTGTTCAGCTTCAACACTGAAATATCAAACTTGTACAGCTCAACGTTGTCCACTCAGTTCATATATCAACATTCACAGTTCCTTGCTCAACATCTACTTTCTAGTTCAACATTCACAGTTTCCAGTTTAACATTTAGACTTCTTATTTCAGCATTCACAGTTCCCATTTGAACATTCACAGCTTCTCGTTTAACATTTGCATTTCACGATTCAACATTCACATTTCCTAGTTCAACATTCGATTTTTGAAATTCCTATTTAAACATAAGCAGTTCCTGGTTCAATATTCGAAATTTTTAGTTCCTCGTTCAACATTCGGCGTTCCTTGTTTAACATTACAATATAGTTTATGTGAAAATTGTAAAAAAAAATATTTCTAGGTGTAAATACTAAGGGTTAATTACTATCAATGTGAACGAATGCATGGACAAACAACTCAGTCCTATTCGAGACAAATATGTCAATCTTCAGTAACGACAATGTTGTTAAGAAATAAGCGAAAAATACCGCAGTGACAATCAAATCTCGCAGTCCAAAACACTAATACAAAGCCATGGGAAACTTTTGTCGATGTATTAATAACATCTGTCATCAAATTGTTCAACGACGAAACAAAGAAAGCCATGGCTTGAAATAAGCAACCTGTTCTGCTTGAGGAGGCGATGTGTTGAAGGTACAATGACTTTCAGTAAGGTGAAGGTTTATTTACAGACAATTATATATAAATTCATTCAAAACCATGCAGTCCGCGATCAAAGTAGCTATAGCACAAGGTGTTTTAAGTGAATATTTAAATACATTAATTCACTTTAAATACCATTAAATTCGATCCACTATTGTTTGCAAGGTAAAGTTTTGTGTTATCTTTGTTATAACAAATTGCAAGTGGTTTGATTAATCCATCTTTAGCCGACAATATTACATCAACTAATTTCCCATCAGGTGTAAGTTTGTGAACGTTGTTTGAATCGCGTGCAACTACGTATATGTTTCCACTTTTATCCAAGGCCACTTTCCTTGGCTTCAAAAGATTAGGTGACTTGCAAGAAAATACTATTTTTCCATGCAATGTGGTGCAATTTAATTCATCACCGTTAGTAAAATAAAGAAGATCATTGGAATCAATAGATATGTACCATATATTAATATCATTAGGATCAACATTAGGCTGCATTGTCCTTAGTGTATTTCCCTGGTGGTCTAATATGAATATCTTACTCACTCCTCCAAGGAGAATATTGTCTTTTGTTGTACTTACACCACCTCGTGTACTTCCGGGAATATTGTTTGTATGTAGCTTTATTTGTCTTCGGATATCAATGAATTGTATATAATCATCACATAATGATGTAACAACAGCTGTGGATTTAGATGGTATGATGGCTATATCCCAAGGCCTGTACATTAAATCAACGAAGCTTATATAGGTATCACTCTCGTCACATATGAGTAGTTTGTTTGATTGGCAATCACAAAGAAGAAGCCGATTGTTGTCGGTTACGATCATCCCCGCTATGTAAACGGGTTTTTTTGCTTTAGATTAATATCATGGTGATATGTTAAAGATGTCAACTGTTGATTTGTATCTACATGGATTTGAGACTGACGTTGTTTGTGTGGAACAAATGGGACCTTATATGGAGTTTCTTCCGTTTCTATAGATCCTAAGGCCGTGATTAATTTTTCCAACTCATTATCATTGAAATTTATGTTAACTTTCGTAACTTTTTTAGTTCGGCTGTTTACTTTACCTTCAATATTACGCAATACTTGCTTAGATGAATGAACCAGTAGAAACGCTTGTTTATCCGTTCCATTATCGTTTATAAAATTGAAGGAGAAATTATGTTCACGAGTTTCTGTCGAAATAACGTCAACAAAATCGACATCTTCCTTTATTTGTGACATATATTTATTCTTAATTTGATCCAGCTTGACTAACAACAATTCTTCAAGCACATCGAGATGTTTCTTTATTCTTTGTTTCACATTTCCTATCGCTATTCGTATTTTACTAGCATCAGTCTCTAAATTTACTAGATTTGCTTTTTGGTAATCGCCTAGAGATTTTAGACTTTCAAGAAGGTGACTAATTTGCTGAATGGTGTCAACGTAGGATTGTGAACCTTTAGAGTTGACAGAGGCAACATCGATAGACATGACTTTTTGACAGGTTCGGTGAGACTCTGCTAAACATTCCTTACAACAAAGAGTGTCATGATCGATGCAGAAATATTCGAACTTTAAACAGTCGTGTTTCTGACAAATGGACGGAATATTAAACTTTTGTGGTATTTTATCACTGTCTATCAGATGATGATGACGTGACATTTTTTGAACTTTGTGGTTTTCTGAACATTCCGAACAAAGCATTTCCTCACACTCAGTGCACCATTTTACGGCCGTTGTCTGTTTGTAACGCTCATTACACGGTTCACAATTGGAAGTGTCCATCCTGAAAAGGTATTAAGAGATTTTAAGTGTACAGGATGGCTTAACATGGGTTTTGCCACATATATGAAAAGATAAAGTCACGCACACACATTAATCAATGCAAAATATGTCAATACATTAAAACCATTTTGTCGACGGGGTATGGAACTATTTTGTTTCTTGTTTTCCTTTTATAATACGATAGCAAATCTTGTCCTCGCTACGATATTAGTATTATATATAGTTTTATTTATTTGTGAATTAAATACAAGAAAATATACGTGGTATGTATACGTATACGAGGATAGACAAGGAGTACATTTTTCCTTTTTACTCCCATCTGCCCTTTTATTCCTCTTCTATGCACTTTTCTCCTTCCCATCTGCTCCCATTTCCGTCCCGTTTTTACACGTCTCTAAAAACCCATTTCGATATAAATTCACTGAATTTCATTCAAAACTGATAAATTTAGGACATATAGCATATAAAATGCTTCTCCAAGCAAAACATAGCTCCTAATATATTATCGATTGAATTTTATTGATGTATGGTCCCGCTTTGTCAAAAAAATATGAGAGGATTATAAAATATGATCGGCAGATTTCTCGCCAAGTTATGGAAATCTGGACTCTTGCAATATCTACAGATGCATTATAATTTCTGTTGATACCATTATTGCAATGTGCAATTAGTTTGAATCAATCAAAATGGCTCTTTCTTATTTATGAACTACTAGACAAAAGAATGCATAATCCAATTATCTCCAATTGGTCAAATCAAACAAACTAACTAAATTTGCATTAGGTATTTTTTTTTTAATATATTTCATTGAAAATTGAAAATGTAAATAGTACTGTAAAATCTTTACTATTTCCATAAAGTAAGAAAGAGAGCCACACAATAGGTTTTGAGAAGAAAAAGACATCCTAAAGAAGATTTTGGCTTACTTGGATTTAACAATCTCTGATGATTCACAGGGCGAAAAATTATTTAAGTTTGTTGTCAAAAGCTTAATTTAGCATATTCAGCATAAATACAATGTTTTGCAGAAAATCATCAGATAGCTTAAATATCTGTTTCACAAATGATATTTGATTTTTCCATTTGTTGTAACCACTTTTTTTCCTTCTTACTAATTTATGACTTCTATGAACCGGATGCTTGTTATCCTGTTGTACCGTATCAGTTCACAACATAAACTCAAAGTTGCTGGATAAGTCGAAGTTTGTGGGACCGTGAAAAAATATCGAGTTATGCGACGCTCGATTCATCGAATTTAGTGTGTGACGTTATGTTCTTTTTGTGATGTGTCAAAATCTATAAAACAGTTTACCGTGGTTTAGAGATTATGTTTGCCAGAATAATAAAAACTGATTTGTGTAGATCCAAAAAATGATACAGCTAAAAATTTAAGTAGTTTTTATTTGTCAGGCAAAAAACATCCATCGAAAACACGCAGACTTTTACTATAAGGTTATTTATTTCATGTATATTGCTTTCGAATTCCGCATCGTTTGTATTTGTAGTGTGAGATATATCAAGTATTTTTTCTAAGTAGCCATTCAAACAAATCGACAATAATTAACAAATTATTCTAATCAAATTTATAAACTTTATTACGAAATCTAGGAAAAACATATTAAGAAAACACTTATCAACCTACAGGTCTAAAGCACAAAATTTTGCGTAATTGAAAACAATACACAAGTCAAATAAAATAACAGTATGTCTTTAAAGAAACAAAAAAAAGGAACTTAAATTAATAATAAGATCAAAAGAAATTTTTAATGACTATCATTTTTAAAATAAACATAAAAACATAACTCGGACAGTAATGAGTGGATCATCAATTAACCTTCATAATGCTTGGTTTATCAATTTTCTTATTAAATTACCGATTCAAATTGTAATAGCTAATCAATAATCATGTTTAACTGTTTGACAGGTGTGTAGATAATGTGTAGATAAGCTTAAAATAAACAGACCCGAGCATTACAAATAAAATAGGTAGTTTTGACATGATATCGAAAACAAAATTAACTTCGAAACAACGAGGTTAAAATTCCACCAATTATTATTGTACGGACAGCACAAATGCACCGAGTTAAGCAAAATATCGAGACAGATGAGATCGACATATCCAAAGACATTCATTGCAGATATGTAAAAAAAGGCCGGGACTTAAAAATTATATCGACATAACCGATGTATCGAGTCAACCAAGTTCGAGACAACGATTTGTCACACGTGGAGCAGGAGTTGCTTACACTTCCAGAGCACCTGGACTCACCCTTGGATTTTAGTGGGGTTCGTGCTACTCAATTTTCGGTTTTTGTGTTGTGTTGTATGTATGTTTGTTTTGTTTTTATCCTTTTTGGTTTATTGTTTCTTGAATACTCCTTTGTATCTTTAACTCTTTTTTCTTTAAAGTACTTCCCGTTGTGAGAAAAACTAGTAAGGTGTTTAAAAACATATTTCATATGTAATGCCAGGTTAATTGTTTAAGATTTACTGCGTTGTATACATGAGATAATGTATATTTACAAGTATATATGTCTAGATGAAGTCATACGTATTATTATAAAAAAAACAGTGTTCAAATATTTCCGCGGAGTATTGAGCTTGACCCCACAGAGCTGCTCAACATGTCCCAACGTAGTGGATAAAAGAGCCATTTAAAGTTTTCGAAAACGGTGGTTGCATTGTAGCCACAAAAACGCTACCAAATACTTTATACGTGTCCAGTGACAGCCAAAATTTGGTCGGCATTGGACCATCCCATTAATTGTTCATACTGGATATTTAGGAAGTTCAGTTTGTCATGACGAGGTGAGAACATTTTTAATAGGCCCTATAAGGACTTGTTGTACAGCGATCCTGCTAAGTCACAATCCATTAGGGCTTGAAGTTTCTATGGAAAATACCTAGAAATTTATTGTCAATCAGCACACAGACTGCTCGTGGTGGTCATTTTTTGTCTAATTACAGTGATATGAGAAATATTTATTGAAGATCATATATACATTTGGACATTTTAGAGAACATTGTTTTAGATGTCAGCCAATCAATAACAAAGATTGCACATGATAGCCATGTTTTAGTCTCAAGTAAGAAAGCAGAGGACCTCTCATTAATCAAATGTTCCAAGTTACCAAACATTTTAAATTAAAATTTTATAGGATACGATTTTTTTTAAATATGCCAATCAGAAACAAGAATTGTCTATTGTGGCCATGTTTTGTCCGATCTAAAAAATGATGATTTTTTGTAGAGTAACTGAACATAATTAAATTCCTTTTTACAAAGTTACAAAACATTTCAATTTGTACTTTTTCATAGGAGAAGATATTATAAATATCAACCATTCAGAAATAAGGACAACCTATAGTGGGTATGTTTTCAGTCCGTAGTAGATCAAAATGAAATTGGAAATCTTTGTAGATGACCTTACATAAATCATTACATAAAACCAAGTTGCAAACATTTCGATATGTATTTCTGAGGAGAAGATAATTTAAACATGATCCTTTTGGATGCAATTTATCTATTAACGACTTTTCTGTTAATAATTTTTGTCTTTTTAAATAAAATCAACTAATTGTCACTAATAAAATGATTTTTTTTCCTAGTTTTACCTCTTTTTTTTACTTTTTTCTTTCTCCCTCACCTTTTCTACTTTCAACATCCTTTTTTGCTCTTTTCTCACACCCCTTTGTTTCTACACTGTTCGCTCACTTTTAGATATTTGTAAGTTCAATATAACTATCAAATATACATTTCATAGTAGAAATGGAAATTTGATGCTTATTTTATGGAAAAAAGGTTGTATACCGAAACTGTCTGTTAAAACAAACATCTGAATAATAACATCTTAACGTGCGTCTCGTCTCACATCTGCTGAACAAATTTAAAGACACTTATATTACCATTATTTTCTTAACAATGCAAATTACCAGCAAATCTCTCGTAACAATAAGGATGTTATAAAATTTCAGAAAATATGTTACACGTGATACCATAAATAAACTAATTAATCAATCGTTAGAATAATAACTGATACTGACATTGATTCTTGTTTTGCAACTTCAACTGAAATTGTGCATTATTCACAAGTTTATTTCCGTTTTATCGTTCATTTTATGTAAACCAACAACGAGCAACAAGTATCAGCTAATACAACCTTGACAAGGTTTTTAAAATAAGCCGTGAACATGATCAAGACAACAATTTAATATTGAATTTAAATTCTAAGCTAAATGTGATCTTTCATAATAGACAGTAAATATCTGAAATGTAAAAATATTTCATAAAACTGCAATTAAAAACTTACCTGTTCTAGACGTATTATTTCTTCTTCAAAATGGCGACCAGCAAGCTAAACATAGTTTGACCCTATATGACGTCTTACTGTAAAGTGTACAGTATATAGATAGATTATCAGTAGTCTGATTTGTAAGTTTATCTAAATAGTCGTTGACGTGAATCTGTTTAGCAGGTTTTATGCGTATTTTTTATCTATTTAGTCGCCCAAAAAAATTTGTATTGACATTGTTTTGTCCGGTTTCCTTATTATGTTATCCGTTAAAAATCCAAGAAACATTCTTAAAAAATTAACTGAAAATTTGTGTAATGTTGTAACCCTGTTGGTAACATTTAAATTGAAATCAATCAGGTTATAAACATGCAGTTACAAGATACAGATTCATTCATGTGCATTTTAATTTCTAAATATGTCTTACCTTTAATAGTCCACACCAAATTTTAAGAGCAAGAAAAGTAACTTAGAGAGATAAAGTAACTCAACATAAATGCAGGTAGAGTTATGGTTCTTGTACATTGCATTATCTGTTCAACATGTTTGAAGTCAGTTTTGCAGATATACTATGGACAAAACATTTGGAACGATTTAATTGCTTTGTAATTATCCATACAATTACCTCCGAGAGTACTTCACACCATAGGTGGATATGACCGAGATGCTCTAAGGTTCAAAACTGTTTAATCAACTCTTGGGTTTATTTTAATTGATTTATAATTAATTTACTGCTTGGAGAAACGGACAGCGTAAAATTTTCGTATTTCAGGGGATATAAAGGGTTATATAAATTATCTACGATCTGCCAACACACAACCATATACAGAAAAAATATATCAAATCGGACCGCGGAGAACTATGAAAATAATATCTTGGACCGTAATTTGGACCAATATTATAGAACATAGGACCGCACAATGTATATAATACGCTGGTCGGAATTTTGGGTAACACGAACTTAAGACAAAATCCCCGAGGAAGAAATCGACTTCAATGATTTACGTGTTTAATAGACAGAATTGTCACAAAATATTTCAAAGATATAATAAGCTTTTGATAATGAAGTATTATTTTTTGCACAAAACTCTTACCCTAATAGTAAAAGTTTTAATGGATACGGATGCGGAACGTCATTTTACGGGACTTGCAGATTCAATCTGCACGCAAAGGATTCCGGGTATCCTACGCCAACCACAATAATTTCCGACACACCAATGATTGACGGCATAAGAGGTATCTCATGGCGGATAAACCTCGCAAATAAACGGAGTACCTTTTATGTAAAACCGTATCAAATGTCAGTGTTTAAATAGACTCTATAAAAATAAGTAAGATTTCGTGTCTTTTATTAATCAGTCTTTGTTTACAAACATCACGGGCAGACAAATGTAGTCCCACAGTAAACAGGGAATGACGTGGCGCAATCTCCTCGCAAAGGATTCTTGGTGCCCTACGTTAATCACAATCAACTCTATTACACCATTGTTTGACGCCATGAGATATATCTCTCAAGCCTGACGCCATTAAGTTATCGACATTTTGAAACATTGTCTGTCATTATCATTGAATCTATTACGTCATGACTTCGTTTGTGTATGTAACTGTTAGCTCAATTTTTAACCGGTTTACAACATTCGGAATAACCAATTAATCAAAAGAATGCTTTCATAGATTTCTGTCTAGTTTGTGGAAATTACCTTAGGCAAAAATGGTAAGTTTAACCGGAATGCTTGCAAAAAAACCAGGTAGCTACTTTTATTCTGACAGACATTTCCGACGGAACAAAATGGTCGAAATTATTATCTAAAACATATGGCGTTTTAAACCAATCAAATTGAATAGTAGACTGGTAGTGACCTGGGGTTATATTTGAAAGTGAAGCTTGATTTAATGAAAAATATTGCACCAAGGGACCAGGTTAATTCATACCTCCGAGTGTACATTCCGGAGAGTGTTGCAGATCTCACGAAACAAATGTTAATCGCAGGCACGCATGTTCAAACTGTTTAAATAAATCTTAGGTGTTTTTCATTATTTTATAATTATTTAACTACTTGGAGAAACGGCATAAAAAATTAATATGTAAATAGGTGTGACCTATCAGGCGAGCGATATCCCTTCAATATTGATCCCAGGGAAGTTTTCAATAGTATAATATATCTTACTTTCATGCACGATTGTTGAATAGTTAATCTGCTACTTTTAAGTTATGTGCACCGCTCTCCCCTTCCTTTTTGAGGCTACGAGATAAAATAATATCAAATTATTAACTTGAAATGTTAAAGGTACATCCAATGTCTACCTAAACAAGGATAAAACTAGCTCGGGTAATGTGGTAAAACATTAAAAAACAAGGGAAAATTCCCCCCCCCCCCGACTTATCGTCGCGTGACATAAAAATTCCTCCAAAACATCATTGCTTAATAAAATAACCCCAACCAACCCTGGAAGCCTCAGTGTCCGCGTTGTTAAGGTAATTAGTCTACTATTGATTACATGGTCTGTCAGCCATGATATTGCAGGTTCAAGTCTCACTGCTGGCAGGGTGCGCACGATTCTTATTTGACAAGGATTGCAAGTTTTCCTACCTAATGTCTGTTTCTCCATGCACTACAGCTTCCTCCCCAATGATAGTGGACGCCATGATATAGTTGAAAAATTGCTGAGTGGCGATCACCATTTAAACAAACAAACCAACCATCCTTGTAATTGTATACAATTATACTATAGGTCCTTTTCTTTCATTAATGATATAAAGGGAGAAGTAAGTAAGAAACTGCTGTCACTATTGGGATGATACTAATGTCACACCTGTAAATTTTCTCGAACACTGAGTTTGAAGATTATACTTTTAACATGGGCAGTGTTCAACTGCTTTTTTTAGTTTACAAGGATTGCAAGTTTTCTTACCAAAGGTCAGGTTCTCCAGCATCCCCCTCAAATAAAAATTGTACACCATGAGATAGGTGAAAAATTGCCGAAAGTGGCGTTAAAAGCCATTCAAACAAACAAACATAAATTTTCTGGTCCAAAGATAAATCAAAGACAGTGATTTCATGCCGTGTCAATACAAAGGTAATATTGTTGTTCAAATACATGTAACTATGTTTTTAGATAAGATTTTTTTAGGTATCCATCTGATATAAACATATGTGAGGCATTTTGAACAGCAAAATTAAATCAATTTAAATTCAGTCCTTCAAATTAGCAATGTACTAATGCACCACAACTGACAAATATCCCAGTGATCTTCTAACTTTCTGAAAGTTTTAGGAAAAATTGTATTCTAAATTTTCTTGTAGATGAATGTTTTTAAGCATGACATAGCAACAACAGTTGATTAATGATCAGTTAAACTTTCTCTGTACATTGCAACACAGGTACTTAGAGAATCAATGAATCCTCCATAACTTATGTTTTAATAAGTTTTTGTTATTCATGCGTTCTAGTTGTCGTACCTATGACATAACACACATATTTTACTGAAAATATGAGTTTTCTGAAATATGCCATTTCGACAGACAGAGAGGAGTGGATGTTATTGGTGAAGGATGCCAACATATCAGGTAAAAATCCCGTAACTTTCTCAAGAAAATATCAATCTACGTCAATGCGGTTGGTATCAATTTTACCCTGCAGGCAACCTCAGTGTACACGCCGGTAATTAACGGAAAAAATGTTGAACAGGTATGGTGCTTTGAGTAGGGGTGAACAATATAACCTTTTGTAGCGGATATAGTAGGCCTTATTTTCAAAATATATGGTCCACGGCGAGACATTCCATCGTATAAATTGACTGTCTTAAACAAGAGAGGTAACTTTTGTCCATGGATGCGTACCCGTTCGGCAGCTCAGCTCCGTGGATGGAGAACTCGAAATCATCATCAATACCCAGCAAAAACTTTATAAACAACTAATTTTCATTTTTGAAAAAATAAACATTCTCACAATGCTCAATCCATTTAGGTAGAAAAAACATTGCACAATTATATTTATCTTCAACCACGTATGGACCCTATTTTTGTTCTTGCCATTCCGATTAGGAAATTTTTGTTTCGAAAAAGCTACTACTATTTTCAACATTGTTTGCGTTGCTCATTGCTTTCATTCACGAATGCCTTTTGTCTGCCTGTTTTTATATTGCTTACGCGTTGTTTTCTTTTCTTTTAGATTTACATTTTCGTAAATCCTTTTTTTTTTAACAATCATGTCACTTTATTATTGCATGCTGATAACAATTAGTACAAAGCGTACAGCTTCCGCTATATACTCCCTTTATATTAATTACTGAACAACTAGGGAATTGTTCAATAAAGATTATATTATATTAGTGTACAAGATACAATGTAGATCCATACAATATGTCCATTTCTTCTACCTATAACTATTACGTACAATGGTGCTCCAAATAAAGGTGTATTTAAATATAACTATTATTAGATCGAACACGTGTTAATTTCCGGTGAAAGTGAAAAATTGACCATGTGGATACGGCATTTTTCCAACATTTTTGTTTATAAATGAGGACTAAGCACTATATTTTAAAAGTAGCATGTCCAATAACAGAGTTTGAACAGGTAAAACCCTGCACAGGTAATTATATAAACTCCAGTATTTATATTACACTGAACAAACATGCGTAAACAGTGGATTATATAACATTGAAAAAGGAAAGAATAATAAGTACTTTTCAAATGTTTCCCATGTTTTGGAGCAACTCTGCTGCTTTGACACACACACTATTGTTTTTCAAATGTTTCCCATGTTTGGAGCAACTCTGCTGCCTTGACACACACACTATTGTTTGAATTTGTATAAATATTGTACCATACAATTTCCTTTTGAAATATTTTTTGGATATTTACAGGTTTATTTCTTTCATCTGACACATAGTAAGATTTATAGATACTGAAGAAAATTAATGTTAGCAAAATATTGACTTCATTGTAAGAACTATCACTTATTTTATATCCTGTAACTAAACTTTTCATACTTAAAACATGTTTTGCATAACCTAGGTTGTCCAATAGTTCAAGTATGACTGTTGTGAATTTTTGTACATATAGGCATTTTAGGAAGAAGTGTTCATAGTCTTCTTTAATTTTACATCTATTGCAATTGTGGTTATTCTTAACTTTCCATTGACATAATAATTCATTATTAGGTAGGATAAAGTGTAAGAGCTTCCATTTAAACATTTTGTGACGGTTGTCTGGCAGACATGAGAAAATAAATGTCAACGTCAATGAGAAGTCTATTGAGGTATTGAAAAATTTATTCCATTTTAAGAAACCTAATGGTTTTTCGGTGTAGTTTTTATACCCAATTAGCAGATTGTAAATTTCTTTTACTTTGATTGTACTGTTAATTTGATGTTTAGACAGAATTTTCAATGTTAGGATCTTTTGAATATTTACTTTGGTTTTAGTAGAAGATTCTGACATTAGAGTATTTAACCATGCTTTGGGCATTGATTTCTTCATTATTTCAATTTCTCTTATCCAATCTTGTTTTTGTTTTAGTTTAGATAATATGATGTCCTCAGAAACTTGACCATGTTCATTTAAGATATCGTTTATGTACATTAATTTACTTTTGATCCAGTTATTAAAAAATAAGCATTTTCCATTAAATTTTATAAATTGGTTGCCCCATATAACTTGTTTACGGATCTCTAAAAAGCTATTTTGGTTTTTTGTTTCACCTCCATTAGCTTTAATCCAAGCTTTTATAATTTCTTGATAGAACATAGGAAGCTTCTCAAATAGCTTTTTATCTAAATTCTTGTGTGTACCTAAGTTCATTTGGAAAATTGAGAATTTATATGCAAATTGATTTACATAAAATTCAGGTATAACTTTCCAGTTTCCCGCTGATGTATCACATAGTTTTAACACCCAATTTATGTGGATTGCTTGTATATAGGTGTCAATGTCTATCATATGCAAACCACCTTTCTCATAGGGTTGTGCCATTACCAAACGTTTTACTCTGTCTCGTTTTGAATTCCAAATAAAGTTGTAAGCTAATATTTTAAATTTTTGAAGTGCTTCATCTGAAATGACTGTGTTAAATGCCAAATAGGTTAAATTTGGGAGTATAAGAGATTTAAAAACTGTTATTCTACCCAGAATAATTAGGTTTCTTTTATTCCAGTTTAAAATTATTTTTTTCACAATTTGAGAATTGTCGATCAAAGTTCAGTTTATTGCATTCTTTACTATCATATCCAAAGTAGACACCTAAACATTTAATTGGTTTGGTACACCAGTTTATATTTTCAAGTTTGTCTTTACTATGTTTTACACGGCCAAGCCAAATTCCTTCTGTTTTATTCCTGTTGAGGACTAATCCTGACAAGGAGCCAAAGGTTTCAATGATATTAATGGATAAGGTAATGTCTTTTTTTGAGCTTAGAAAAAGAGTAGTATCATCAGCCAATTGACATATCTTTAGAGTGTTAGTTTTTCCATCTATTTTGATTTTGAGCCCTTTTATGTTTTTATTGTTTCTTATTTGTATGGCCATTATTTCAACTGCTATAACAAACAGAAGTGCTGATAATGGGCATCCTTGTCTTATATCTCTAAATATTTTAAACTTATTTGATATCCAGCCATTGTTACAAACACAACCTTTGATATCAGTATATACTAGTAGCAATTTTACCCAGTTTTTAAAGTTTTCATGAAATCCAAATTTATTTAATGATTGCATCATAAACTCCCACTCGAGTGAGTCGAAGGCCTTTGTAAAATCCAAAAACAAAATGGCCCCATCAACTTTACAATTTTCAGAGTAGTCAATTACATCTTGTATTTGTCTTGTATTGAATCCTATATATCTATTTTTAACATAACCTTTCTGGTGAATGATTTTCGGTAGTAATGGCTTTATTCTTTGGGCTAAAACATAGGCAAGTAGTTTTAAATCATAGTTTAACAGGGTAATTGGTCTCTAATTATCCAAAGAGAATGGATCATTTTTCTTATATATTAGAGATATGAGTCCAACTTTTTGGGTATTAGACAATTGACCCTTATTATAACAGTGATTGAAGACTGGGACAATAAACTGTTTTAACTCTTCCCAAAATTTTTGATAAAATTCTACATTCAGACCATCTGAACCAGGTGATTTATTTAACTTCATTTTGAATATGGCCTCTGTACATTCTTCGATTGTAACTATCCCTTCACAAGATCTACTTTCTTCTTCATTTAACTGATTTTGAACTTCCATATTTACAAAGTAGAAATTAATATCTTTTTCTTTTGGGTTGGTACTTGTATATAGTTTCTTATAATAATTAAATTCTATTTTTAAAATTTTTTCCTGATCGTTCGTGAGTTTGCCGTTTTCATCATAGAGTTGGGAGATAGTTTTTTTAGTTTGCCTTGTTTTTTCTAATGATAAAAAGTATGCTGAGTTTTTCTCTCCTTCCTCTATCCATTTTACACGTGATCTTATTTGATTGCCTTTTATTTTTTCGTTATAAAGTGAATTTAACTCCTCTTCAATTTTTTCTATATTATTGACTAGTTCAGTATCTTTCTCTGGCATCGGTATATAAATCTGTATTTAGTTTGTTATTTAATAGCTCTAATTTCTGCTCTAACATTAAGAATTTATCTTTTTTCTTTTTAGATTTAACTTTACAGTAGTCAGTTGTTATTTCTCTTACTGCAACTTTAAAGTTGTCCCAGAGGAGTTCTAAATCTGGGTGAGTATTCATTTTTATCTTGTATGATTTTATTAGGTTAGAGATAAGACTAACATAATTATTGTCTTCTAGAATACTCGAATTTAATTTCCAGTAGCCTTTACCTTTTGTTCCTCTGTAAAGGTTTACTTTAAGTGAAACTGCATTATGGTCAGTTAATTTAGTAACTACTGGTCTTATATCACATGAGATAGTATTTTTATATATCTCTTGAGAAACTAGGAAATAATCTATTCGTGTTGCTTCTGTTCTTTTATTATTGGACCAAGTATATTGTATTTTGCTTTTATTTTTCTCTCTCCACACATCAGTCAGTTTGAGGGACTTTTTTACTTTAGTTAAATTTGAAACTGGCTTTTTTCTTTTTTGTTTTATTGTTATATTTTTTGTATCATCTGTTGTTAGTATGTCGTTATAGTCACCACCTAATATCACTTGGCCAGTACTATTTTCGTTTATACATTGTAAAACATTTTTTGAAAAAAGAGTTTCGATCTTTTTCATTATTAGGGGCATATATGTTTGCAAGCGTTATATTGGTTTCATCTAATTCTATATTTAGTAATATAAATCTGCCTTCTTTGTCAAGATGTTCAGTAGTATTTTATAATTTAACTGTTTGTTTATTAGAATGGCAACTCCTCTTGAATTGCTTACACCGTTACTGAAATATATATTCTTATCTACTTCACTTTCTATTGTTTTAATTAATTTGTCGGTAAAATGTGTTTCCTGTATTAATAAGATGTCACACGTCTGTTGTTTGGACCATTCATATAGTTTAATTCTTTTTTCAGATTGTAGGAGACCTTTGCAGTTAATACTACATATATGAATTGGCTTCTAATTCATTTTCATGATGGTAAGTTTGAGTTATCTTTCTTTGTATTTCATCAGAGATGTTTTTACAATCAACTTTATGCATGTACATTAAGTATACCTTGTAGTGATAGCTCTGTCTCATTACAACGGTTTCTGTTAATTGAAGAAGGGTCATCAAAGTGACTTTGTTCTTAAACTCTTTAGTTCTTCCAAAGAACTCAGGTTTAAGCTTAAACAAATACATTGCAAATACGCATGTACAATAAACAGTGATAAAACACAAACAGGAGCAGCTAACATATTTTGCTGCTGGTGCATCATAGTTGAATATACATATATTTGTAGTTGAAGCTATGCATGTAAAAGTATTTACACAAATAAAGTTAACACTTTTTTTATGATTTTGTTGCGTAATATAAAAAACTCCTTTCTGAAAAAAATAGAAAGAACTACAATAGAATGGGAAGCAACTCCAAGTACATGATTTTGGTTTTTCGAAGTTATAAATTATAGAAATAATTTTACTTCTGATATTTTTATATTTTAAGTTGCTTAATTTATTTTCTTTAGCAGTTTCTTTGGAGCTGATATTTGAATCGCCAAATTTGACTCGAGGCCAGTTCAAAAATGATTTTGGAATTTTTTTTGTCAAAAGTGGGCTAATAAAACAGAAAAGGAGTTGACGTGATCTACAGAAACAGTACTTTCTAACGAAATGATGCTTGGGTGATATGAGAATACCTTGGAGCAAATTATAAATGTTAAAATTTTCAGTATAATGAAATAAATAAATAAATAGTTCACTAAGTACATCTTGTTTTGTAGAAAATCATTTTATTGACATGCTAACCCTTTAAATGTATTTTACTCTTCCTTTTGTCTTTTCTTTCATTGTCATGTAGGACTTCCGGAGGAGTAATTGGTGATTTTGCCAACCTAGGATTGGGCAACTGTTTATTTGGAGTTTGAGTTTTCCCAGTAACAAAACTCGTGATTGATCTTTGGTTCTGTCCTCTTCCCGCTGGATGTTTTCTGCTTTGGCTAGATGGAGCTTTAGCACTACCAATGGGTGGTATGTTGATATCCCATACTGCTGGTACAGGACCCTGTATTGGACCTGTTAGAATCAATTGAGAGGGTTCAATGCCATCTGTGTCTGGATGGACTTCAGAGTCTTTTTCCCTATCAGTCGATGCAGTAGTTGGCAGTTGTGTGCAGTCATCATTCCAGCTGGTGCTATTGAGGTCCTGTTGACTAGCTTCACTTTCTTGCATTTGACCATCTGAAAACATGCCATTTGTACTCATGCTTTGCTTGTTACCTGTTTCACCGCTAGATTTGCAACGCCAGTCGTTTTCACATTCGTTAGCACAGCACGATGACCATTTTCTAGGCACTTGGAGCACTTAACATAGCGATTGTTAGTATTTGGTTGGCCTTTGTACAGGATAGTAGCTCTGTATTTACCTATGGGTATTTGTCTTGGTATGTTGTTAGCTAAGGTAGGACCTTCACATATGACAATCCTATCCCCTGTTTGACAATTAGTGAGAGCATTTTGATAGCGAAGTCTTTCTCGAAAGTGTTTGAGAATAATACATCCATATTGCTCTAATGCTTGAAGGATCTGGCCATCATCTGCTCTTAATGGCACATCTTTGACTCTGATTCGAATGTCAGTGTTTTTTTCATAGGTGCTTACTCTAGGATTTCTTGAGTAGACATTAATGTTCTTATTTCTAAATTCTAATCCTTGAGAAAGCAGGGTTTCTCTTTCCTTCTCCTCATCCGGGTAAATCCGCCAAAGACCTCGGATTCTTTGCAGTCCTTTTATGTGATGGCTTGGTATGCACTTCCCTACTACTTCATAGACTTCATAGACTTTTCGTAAATCCTGTTATATCTTTTGCTTTGTTAATCACAATCTGAATAATGGTTTAAAAAACATTAAGTTACAGACAATTTAAATAATAATTATTAAAACATAATATTTTTAAGCAATGTTTATTTTCAAATCCAAAACCGACAAAAATATAGACTGTAATATTACATTAAAGTTATGGACACATTTATGCCACAGACGATTGGCTCTTTAATCAACCATTTTGCTATTTCTGTCCACTATTCTATTGGCAAATAGACGTTGTCAAAAGAATGTCCGATTGCAAAAAACCTAAATTTTATACTTTGAATGTGTTTTAGTTTTCTTTCAAAAAACTTTGGTATATCCATACTTTTACCATAAAGAGCTTAAGTATCTATTAAGTACCAATTGAGAAGAGAAAACCAATGATCATATACAATATCATAATCTTTAAAGAATACACGAGTTCGTGTCTTATAATTTTTGTTTTGTCTAAATAAAATGATGAAGTGTTTTTATATTTGACTTATCTTAGTTTCATACTCCGCTTTGACTTTGACCTAAAACACTGTTATCATAACAACTCGAAGAAAATAAAATATAATTAAAGCAATACATACTATACAATTGCGTTAAATGTCTCCATCAGTATTGTGACCATATTGTATATATGTTTGACTACTGTATTCTATTTTCATGTCATGTGTTCTTGTCTTCTTACATTTAATTTTCATGCAACGCTTATAATAAATCACAATGCTCGAAGTTAAACCCAAAACCGCATAGATGTCAGGCCTGTAGTCAATTGTAGGGACTATACTTATACGGCTGTCCATTGATTCCTTTAATGAATTGGTATTTACAGGCAGGATTAAACTATACTTCTTACTACGTCATCGAAACGCAGGAATTTTCCAGATAGAATAGGTAGAGAACAGTGATCGACTATAAAAACGTGTGTAGTTTACAGAATTAAATTAATTCATGGTATATTTGTAAAGTATATTATATTGAAAATGATGCCTGTCAAGTGTTTTATGGAATGAACAGTTTAAGGTGTGATGAAACACAATCGTAGAAAAAGTCCACTTGTGTATTTGCATTGCATGGCTTAAAATTAGGGTTGATTTAAACAATTTCAAAGATTTAAACTGCCCGATTTAAAAAAATTAATTAATATAAATGAATTATAGTCAAAAATGAAACGTGATGCATTTAAATCTGAATTTATAATGTGGAAATCACTAAATGGTTCTCTGATTTGAAGAAGTTTGTCTCAAATATGATCCAGTGTCTTTTTTTTTAGTCGTTATACATGTTATATCTTGATTTTCGTTTCTATATTTAAACTGTTGTTTTTTCACGGTTTATGTTTTATTCACTCTGTCTGGAATCATTTTATTCAAGTTTTTGTTAAATATATAACAAGGTTTGTATGTTTGTGTATGTTAGTGCAAATGTTTTCTTAATCATGTCGAAATGACGCTTTGGAATAACTATATTCTGCTGGAGAAGGATAACCATGGTATATTGATAAAATCTTGGCTATTTAATTTAAATGGTAGCATCTCTAAAAGCCTGGGAAAACTGTTTGTATTTTAATAATTATTTTGTAGCAATGTACAAAACAGTAAAGGGGTTAGCTAGCTTTGCTAAACTTTATTTAATTTATAGAAAAAAGTTGAACAGGTAAGAAAAAGATATCACAATTAAAATATACAATGTTGACAAAAGGTTATTGCTCTATTTATAAAATCCAAGGAAATATTAAACCCACATTTTATTTAACATAACGATATGGAATTTATCTGATAAAGATATAACGTTTAGGTCAACAAATTACCAAGATGATAAACAAGATAAAGTTGTCATAACTAGACCACGTCTATCGCAAATGTAGTATTATTAATATGATAGCAGATTTTCCATTCAATCCAATAATAAAACAAAAAGGTATTTTAATGCGCAAGTTTGAGCTCCTAGCATTATCAAAGACTCCAGTAGTTCAGTACTTTAAATTTAAATCTATCTTTATTCGGGTTGTAAAGGTTTGAGCCAGTAATCTGATAATAATTGCAGTTAAGTCTGATGTCTTTTAGATAAAAGACCTCAACATGCCAAAGTTATTATTTAGTATTTGTCATTTTTGTGATGATTTGTATTTGTATTTATAACATGTTGGCATATTTATTGTTTTAAAAAGATAAATAAAACTTGAATATAACTGAAAAAGTAACATTTTTGTTAAAATATGAATTCAATCCACGAATCTGAAAGAATTCAATACACAAGACTTTATATGACCCAATGCAAGGACAACGTTCTTTACGGAATAACTAATAGACAGAAGTACCACGCACATGTAATTACCTTGAAGGATATCAGAAAAAGAAGAACAGTCAGCAGGCCCATCCTTACACGTACGAAATTAGAAGTTCTACAGAATACACAGGCAATTACAGAATTCATTATTACTCTGAACGCAGCGGGAGAGCCTGTTTACAGATATAGAACAATCGACAACAGACTTCAACAACTCAATACTGATACCTTCATGGACATATCAGTGATTGATTACGCCGACACAGCATCTCATTTTCTTTATCTGTATTAACTGCCTTGATATGAAATTAATTTTTATTATTGTATTAATTATTCATGGCATGTGTTTAATGATATTAAAAGAGATGTTCATGAATTTTATTTATCCTTCAAAGAAACATTAAATAAAACGTCTAATGCCATCTAAAATCTAAAGATCAATAAACATATAATCTGAGAAACATAGGACCAATTAAACATTTAAAAATTGAACAAGCTTCAGAACTTTATAGTCAGTAAACCTATTGTCTTTTGTTTTTATTTAACTTAATTGATTACATAGGAAAGAAAATCAGGAATTAAAGGTAAATGCATGCAAAAAGGTAAATCAAAAATACCCCGGACATAATTCATGGCTAATCCTCACTACCACTTTTACCAAAAATTATCTAAATCAAGTTTTTTTGTCTTTCTCTGATATAAAACACATACTGCTTTATTGGACAATATTTTTCCCTTAATTTGCAAGAGCTTCTGTGAAAGACACGAATAGAACTTAAATTATAATCATGAGAAAACTTTTTGTTAACACTTTTCAACCAACTTTCACATAGATTTAAGAAATGACATGGATAAACAGAAAACCAATTAACTTCTATTATAAACAGTGAGCAACGCGGGTTACACTTAAGTGTGTATAATATCACTGACTTTACTTCAAGTAAACCAAACAAATGCTTACAATCAAATGAATTCATAATTTAATACTTAACGATTCAAATACTGAAATTAAGGAAGAAATAAAACGTTTGAATTATCCACCCACTTGTTGCCCTTCGCACGTGCCACCATGACATCTCAAATGTTCTTCAATGAGATATTTCCATAGTTTCCGTGATAGCATAAAAACATAAACTTTGTCCAGGATCAGCACATTTTCCAGCAAATTCTATGGGCGAGCAAGATGTGTAGTAATTACAATTTTTAATTTGCTTTTTAATGCTGGGTCTCGATCAGTTTGAGGCTTGATCATACACAACTGTTTAAAAAACAGTCCAGTTTTAGATATTTATCACATGCATGTCATGTATTTTTAATTCTATGGCCTAAATTTATGGGTTAAATTTAAATAATTTCTAATCAAACTGGGACAAAAGAAATTAAGAGAAAGAGTGAACCTTGGTGATTTTAAAAGAAAATAAAACTTTAAAAGATTTACTAATATAATTGCATTACTTATAGACAAAAACAGGGACTCGAGACAGATAGATTGGTCATTGAACAGTGTCAGTTTAACAGATGACTCAGGGTCTGTTTTGTCCAATAGTAATATCCGCCCAGGTTAGCTGGTTCAGGATTTTGTCGATTTTATTTAGCAACAAGTGTCAGATGAGTAGCCGAATCTTTGACCCTTCCCCGTTTTCACAGGTTGTTAATTTATTTTCTGTGATTGATCCCGATGTATACTTGTGTTGGTGTTTTGGTCACGGGTTTGTACATGGTTGAAAGTTTTTTGTTAATCTGGGAACATTTTTATTCTAGTATTTTGAATAAAACTAAACACAACGATAGTTGATTGGAAGGTTTATATATCTGTGGATATTGTTGCAAGTATTTTAGTGCGAGAATTCTCCGCCGTCCAACGTTTTCTTTAGACTTTGATGTGAGCGTGGAACGTCAGAGAGCTCTCCATAGACAAAAAAGCGGATTTTCCGACACGGCCAGAGCACGGGGGTGGGGGGGGTAACTTGATATACATAGGTAATACGGATGTGCGGCCCGAAAGGATACCTTTTTAGCTCTACAAAATATATGAAAAGGTAACCTTTTTCATTGAAAAGTATATCATTAGGTAGTTGGAATTATCTAACTATATCCATGCCTCAGTCCTCATCGTAAGCATGTTAAGTCTATATAAACCACAGTGATTTTACAAACAAAGAGTACCATTAACATCACTTGATCATTTTGGTAGTGAATGGGCCGTTTGTCAGTGGGATGTTCAATAATAAAATATATGAATTAGTCTAATTTAATAATTCAATTTATGATAAGGTCCCGTTTCATAACGTCCGAAAATATATTAATAGGGGGGGTTTCAAATTTCAAATTCTTTATGACTATAATCATCTTAACTTCTATCACGCTAATTTTTCTCCTTTTCTAAGCTCGTTTTCACCACGACCCCGTTTGTCCTAGATTTCACATTCATTTTAAACGAATGTCATGTTATACGCGATTTTCCTTCTGCCGCTTTGAATCCTGGAAGCTAATTTATTCATGGACCTATTACCAAAAACAGTGTAGACGAATTGGTAGACATGAATGAGATAATTTTACATTTCCTTTGCATTAATCAGCACCCATAATGCTTTGCACATTTTCAAAGTCTCTAGACACTAAGCCGTGTAATATTTGTCTACTGCAGGTTAATTACAAACAGATTTAGTGAATTACTAATAAGGAAATAACAAAATTATGTAATATATCTTTGATGTCTTTTTTACTTCAAAACCAAGTTTTAATTGAGTTGAGACAATTTTATCGAATGTGACTTGATATTTTGAAGATTTTTTAAAATTTATTTATACATGTCTGTAAACGTATAAATGCTTCCAACATGTTAAAAATTTATACAATCAACATAGAAAATACAGCAATAATTATTTGGATATTGACTGTTATATACGCTACTAAAACTCATCAAGACCGCATCGGGTTATGCATTAAAATACTATTTTGATATTATATTGTTAAAAAGACAAACAAATATATGTTATACAGTCGGTTATAGTTATACAGTCATTTAAGGAGTTGATGAAACATGTTTGTATCAATAAAGCCATAAGCCACTTTTTTCGTGAACTCCATGTATGTTAGCATCTTCTTTGAACTGAGTGTAAAACGTGTATAATTACGAATGAATGTATCTGGGCAATGAAATTGCATTCAAGCAACTTAAGTCATGTTCTTAGAAGAACAACTTGTTTCTAGTTTGACAAGGCAAGCCTGTTTTCAGTCATATTTTTTGTGTACTGTGTCGACCAATTACATGTTTCTTAGAGGTAGTAGTGTAAGTCTGGTTGCAATATAATGCAGAAAAATTCCCAGTATAATGGTCCATTATTGCAGTTACAATGTAATATATAATAGCAATACAGTAACAGTGATACAGGATCTAAATCGCAGAGCTTGTGACCTCACTGACAAAGTATATCAGATCATTATAGAGGACCATGACCTCGGATACATTGAATATAATAACACTTTAGTGGCCGGTGGCATAAAAAGATTGAGTCAAGCACACCATGCCTACAGTGAGACTCGAACCCGCAATCTCAATGTAGACAGACCATGTGATCAATAGTATACAAACTACCTTAATCACATGGCCACCGCGGCCACTCTTTTCTTTTTACTGTTTTAATTTATAAAGATTAATTAATAAAATTTAAATCATCCTGCTGCAAAAAACAAAGTATGCATTTCGATTTTACATCATAAATGTGCAATTCAGTTAAGTCAAACTTAGTGTTAATTATAAGAACAAAGCATTGGGTCAAATTAATAATCATACATGTAGTTTTGCCTCATTGTTAAAAAACTAATAAAGTACATGTAATATTGTTCTTTCATCTGTGTTTAAAATAAAATCACGAATTAAAAAGGTTCATTAAGTTGAGCTCATTCTGTTTACAAGACACAAAATATAATTTAAATTTGTAGATTTTTACATAAAAATGTTTAAATCTTTAATTTCATAATTCTATATATATCTTTTGTGACTTTCATTATTTACAAAGTTATGAAGCCTTTATTACTCTTTTTCAGCATTTTTATACTTATTTAGTCATATTTATTTATAATATACATTGATGTTAAAGTATTTTTTTAAAACTTAAAATATTAATTTTACATTTTCTTTGCTTACACTAGTAGCAGAGACATATAATTACATGTCTCTGCTTATAGCTTTGTCCATTTTCTTGTGCTTCTCTTTCACCTTGCATCAAGGTTCTATTGCATGTAATTAACAAGCAATTAACAAATAAACAAGGTTGTGGTTGCCTGTTGGACAAAATCAGTGAAATTATACATATGGGGGGCGGGGTACGCTTACACCCCCTCCTCAAAACAACACCAAAAACAAACATAAACAAATCATAATAAATTTTGATGTGATTTTGGACAGAGATATTAGCGATTCAAAAATTAATGATGAACGCATAATGGATTAACATATAAGTTATAGTAAATAAAAACAATAACAACAGAAAATCGACAGAAATATTGTGAATACAGATAAATATATATAAACTCGGACCCGACCCTAAAGCATTTCTAGTTCATTCCTTTATCCCGTTAAATTTGCAAAATAGCTATATATGTACATCCTACCTCCGAACAAACACGTAAAACATAACCCATTAGACCTTATCCCTGTCAGTAAGATGTTTATTCATTTAGAATGTATACAATTCGTGTTTATTCCGTCATCATTCCATAACTAATTATTTTCTAAAAATTGTCGCCCTTGATTGCCTAAAGTAATATATTCAGTTCATGAATAGAAAACGTTAACGTCTCTTTTTCGGCTTAGTCATATAGGTAGAACAGAAGTAAATGTTTTGGTTATAGTCGAAAATACTTACATGTACATTTATGTGATTTGCGTAACTTTCTGACATTGATCAGGATTTACTTGTGCCGGGAAATAACTAAACTTTCATTTAACATTAAAAGAATATAAGCTATATATATCCGTGACCAATTCCTTTTTTCGCTAGTTAGAACATTTTGAGATGCTCCCACCTCTACATGCACTTTCTAATGCAGTGAATGTAAAAAAAGTGATTGATTGCAATTGATCTAATAAAGATGTATCATTCATGTAAACAAATGTTAACAAGCTGATCTAAAATGATAAACCATATAATGTTACACATGAAGTACTGCAATCACAATTGTAGTATCTTCAACATTGGGATTTCCCATTTCATACATTAATAAAACCGTAAGATATTTTAGTCAGGATGGTTGGACCTCTAGACAATGCTAGTTAAGTACTTTAGGTTTGCAAGTCTCAAAGTTGAGGTTTTAAGCTTTTAGTTGGAAAAATTTTAAAGTTATGTCTAGTTGACTTTTAGATAAAGACGTCAAAGATGCTAAAGTTATACTATTCAGAATTAGTCGATTTGTGATGATTCTTATGTTTGCATAAGCCAGCGACGCGAACTCTCAAGAATATGATAGTGAAATTAAGTGATGAGGACTAAAAGGAGAGTGAAATCTGTTGCATTGGAGGAGTATGCAGTTTTGTAATTTTGATAAATAAAACTAACCTAAATTGAAAATTTCAGTTAAAATTCGAAAACATTATATGGCTTCCAGTTCTGTTGTTAAATTCGGGTACAGAATGGGAAATGGTTAATACTCTTTATTGAAAACCACAGCTGAAATACTTATTAAAGATATGAAATGTTTCTCGATAAACCATAGACTAATATTTTGAGGAACTCGACAGGACACAATTTATGGACATTATATTACCTTAGTTTACATATTGAAAAAAGTAAGTTAATAAAATTAATCTTTCATCAATTTAACCTTTTTAAAGACAACTATCATTATTTAATTACATTTCGCCTTTAAATATAAATTTATAACACTGACATTACAAAACTGCACATAGAAGTATTGGTTTGCAGGCCGCCTAATTACTACAAAGGATATCTTGCTTATGCGTCTTTTTTCTTTTGTCGCGGATTGAAAATTTGTGTATTTTCTTTGATCGATTGGTCTGTTATCGTCAGAGAACAACATTCTAGCCTTTCATTAAACGGCTGACCAAGTGATGGATGTGTATTTAGAAAATGCCTGGAATGAGAACAAACTGGCAGAAATAAAGTAGATATTTATTCTAGATTGTCCCCAATGCAAGTTTAACAATAATTTATACAATGCACTGAACATATAAACAGTACACAATCCCTGAAACCTTCATGTTAATTGATAAAATGATGACACTTTTTTTTCCACCATTAATCAAAGGACACATGTAATAAGGCTGAGGAAAATTAATTCACTTACAAGAAAATACTAAAATAAAGGGAGTTAATTTTTAAATCGATCTTTTACGTTACAACGATAATTGAAACGGAATTAATTATTGAAAATAACAATGCACAATTTACAAAATGATGCCTTATTCACTTTAACCAGTGGACATCAATGTAAAATATCTGAGGTATAAATTACAAATATATTAAAGGAACTAAAATATACATACAAATAAATGAGTGACCCAGCTTTGTATACATAGGGCATTTCATATTAACAGGCGAATCATAAAAGTATTCTAACAGATAACAGATTACAACGATAATTGAAACGGAATTAATCATTGAAAATAACAATGCACAATTTACAAAATGATGCCTTATTCACTTTAACCAGTGGACATCAATGTAAAATATCTGAGGTATAAATTACAAATATATTAAAGGAACTAAAATATACATACAAATAAATGAGTGACCCAGCTTTGTATACATAGCGCATTTCATATTAACAGGCGAATCATAAAAATATTCTAACAGAAAAAATAGCAAAGAAAACCGACCGAACAACAAGAGTCAAAAGTCAAGGGACAGTTACAAATTCGGACATAGGCACCGCAACACAAAAAAAAACAGAAATAGAGTAACCAAATCAAAGTGATTGAAAAGGAATAAAATTAATTAACACGCAAAAATTTACAAATGCAAAATGTAGAAATTGCAACTTCTAAATAAAATTAAATTGTAATAATAACGTTATATTTAACTAACTCTTCTGGAATGAGATCAAGCTGGTAAAAATATAATAGATGTTTAGTCTATTCTGATTACCAATGCATGTGACCAGCTACGCTGTTTTATTACAATGACTTGCTTTCCAGGTGATGCGTGTCCAGAGATTTCGTTGACATGACAATAGAGAAACAATTTAAATTAATTCAAAGACATAAAAGACATAATAATAAAACAGTCGAAAAGTGACGTGTATTGAAAACAAACTTAACAATTTAATTGAATAAGAAATATTTTTACAAAATACTACATATTTATGCCAAATACTAAGAAGCGATCGACTGTTACGATTTTCTGCGTCCATACTAAACGAACCGTTCCACATTAAAATAACAAATTGATGCTAGCGTATTTAAAAAAACACCCTTTAGTCTTATTCTTTGATTCTATTTAATTAGTCGCTAAGTAGAATGGGTTGTGTGTCCATTATATAATAAAGGATATAAGTTGAAAGCAATGTACAACTATATCTTCTTTTTAAATTTGTGTTATGTAACAGTTTAAAAACTGTGTGTAGGGAAATCAGCTAAACACTGTTCAACTTTGTTGTATGTAATGACTATTACTTTATATAGCAAAAAGAAAAATATATATTTTTGTTTATGCAAATAATTTAACAATCTATAAAAGAATTGAAGGCCAGTACCATAGTTTATTGCCATGATATCATCTATATAAATAACAAATTTTATAACTTTTACATTATCTGATAAAGAGAAGATAATAGTTTTTGGTCTCATTTAATAGTTTTCATTCATTACAAAATGTATCTAATGAATTTATCTGTAGATCGACATAAATAATATTTGTCAAACACTGTAAAGCAACATTGTAACCTATTTGCTTTTATGGCAGTTGTTGTCAGTCTTTTTTTCGTTTATACCGAAGCCTTATTTATAACCTCTCTAACATCTAAGTTCTAAGTTGAATAATGAATCCATTATCATAAATTGTAATTAATATAAATTAATAAATGACAATATATAAAACTTAATAGTAATAAGCATGCATTTGAACAGTTTTAAAATCATAGCTCGAGTTTTATGAAATACAAAGCAACGTCAAAACGTGAGTCAAGATGCTTCTTGTTCAGCGTTCAACGTTCAAAATTGAAAAATAAGACTTTTTACACCTCAATGTTGTCCCCTCAGTTCTTAGTTTATCATTCACAGTTCCAACTTTAACATTTGAGGTTCATATTTTAACATTCACAGTTCATAGATAAACATTCACAGTTCCTTGTTCAACATCTACTTTCTAGTTCAACATTCACAGTTTCTAGTTTAACATTCAGACTTCCTATTATTTTGCATTCACTGTTCCTAGTTGACCATTCACAGTTTCTAGTTCAACATTTGCATTTCACGATTCAACATTCACATTTCCTAGTTCAACATTCGCTTTTTGAAGTTCCTATTTAAACATTAGCAGTTCCTGGTTCAATTTTTGAAATTTTTAGATCCTCATTCAACATTCGACGTTCCTTGTTTAACATTAGATTGTTTAGTTCAACATTCGTAGTTTTTTCAACTTTCAAAAATTTTTATTTCGTCGTTCAATATTTTAACAGGTTTAGTTAATAGTTCATCTTAGGAGTTTCTGTTTCAATAATCAAATTATTTAATTTTTAGTTCAACAATAACAGTTCCCAATTCACTTTTTTAAAGGTTTGCCTAAATGTAAATTCCTTCAATGAGTAAGTGAGTAAATGAACACTTAGTTTAAGCTATACTTGATAACAAGGCATACGCGTCGTTTTATATTCCTACATGTTACAGTTTAGTACCAGACCGATTTTCTACGTTGGAGCAGCAATCCGCAGAAATATGTTATCCCATTAGGAACACCCTCAATTATCTCAACGCCCTATTGCTTTGGAAAAACAAAAAATAACAATTTGAATTATACAGTATGACCCTACTATTTATCAAATCCACTGTCCAGGAAATATTATCTCGGATCTGATCCAACTATATCTTGCATTAGAACAGGAGCAAATAAATTACATTTTCTCATTAAGTACCACCTGCATGTAAGAGTTTGAGAACCATTCAGAATGTCAGAATAGTGTGATTTTCTGTTAAATAGAAATTACAATATAGTTTATGTGAAAATGTATAAAATTTCTATTTCTAGGTGTAACTACTAAGGGTTAATTACTATCTATGTGAACAAATGCATGGACAAACAACTCAGTCCTATTTGAGACTAATATGTCAATCTTCAGTAACGACAATGTTGTTAAGAAATAAACGAAAAATACCGAAGTGACAATCAAATCTCGCAGTCCAAAACATTGATACAAAACAATGGGAGACTTTTGTCGCTGTATTAATAATATATGTCATCAAATTGTTCAACAAAGAAACAAAGAGAGCCATAGCTTGAAATAAGCAACAGTTCTGCTTGAGAGGCGATATATTAAAGGTACAATGACTTCAGCAAGGTAGAGGTTTATTTATAGACAATTATATATAAATTCGTTCAAAACCATGCAGTCCGTGATCATAGTAGATATAGCACAAGGTGTTTTAAGTGAATATTAAAATTCATTAATTCGCTTTAAATACCATTACATTCGATCAGTATTGTTTGCAAGGTAAAGTTTTGTGTTACCTTTGTTAAAACAAATTGCTTGTTCAATCCATCTATAGCCGACAATAATACATCAACTAATTTCCCATCAGGTGTAAGTTTGTGAATGTTGTTTGAATAAGATGCAACTACGTAAGTGTTGCCACGTTTATCCATGGCAACTTTCCTTTCATCTAAGGATTACCAATGGATGTAACAACAGCTGTTGATTTCGACGGTATGATGGCTATATCCCAAGCCTTATACTGTAAATCAATGGAGCTTATATAGGTATCACTCTTGTCACATATGTGTCGTTTTTGCGATATATGATCACAAAGAACTAGCAGGTCGTTGTTGGTTACAGTCATCCCTACTAAACCAACTTCTTGTTTTTGCTTTAGACTGAGATCATGGTGATATGTTAAAGATGTCAACTGTTGATCTGTTTCTACATGGATTTGAGATTGACGTTGTTTTGGGGAAAAATGGGACCTTATAAGGAGTCTCTTTCGTTTCTATAGATCCTAAGGCCGTCATCGATTTGTCCAACTCATTATTATTGAACCTTGACTAACAACAATTCTTCTAGCACATAGAGATGTTTCATTATTCTTTGTTTCACTTTTCCTATCGCTATTCGTATTTTACTAGCACCAGTCTCCAAATTTACTTGATTTGCTTTTTGGTAATCGCCTTGAGATTTTAGACTTCCAAGAAGGTGACTTACGACGCCATGATATAGCTGAAAAATTGCTGAAAGTGGCGTTAAACAATATGCAAACAAACAAACAATAAATCTCTATATAAAGTGTAACAAATTATCTATAATCTATGTCCTTTATGCATCTCCAATAACTATCGACTATAGCAGAATATATATTTATACGTAAAAATTCATTAGAATGATATATGGAATTTTTAGCGTATGACCTATGAGAATGTTTTTTACAATTTGATGTTAACGTATAAATTTGACAAACAGGAAACATGGGTTCTTATTGAACCCATATGTGACACCACTTAATTATAATTTAAAGAAGCAGATTAAGCATGATGTGTAAAATACATTTATAAGCATTGTGTTAAATATACAGTAAATAATGACTTAAATTATGAATCCTAACATTGACATGATCAATGAAATGAACAACCTTGTTTTCATTTAAATGAATAATAAGCTTGATGTGTAGTATGCGTGGGCCATACTACCCGGATATTACCAATTACACGATTTTAAACTTTCCACACGTGGAGCTAAAGTTCCTTACATTTCCGGAGCATCTGGTCACATCCCTGGTTTTAGTGGGTTCGTATTACTATTTGTTTGTTTTTCTTGTGTGTCCGTTTGCTCCTTAATATCTTCAACTCTTTTTTTTCTTTATAATGTACTTCTCGTGAACTAAGAAAAACTGGTAAAGTGTTTAAAAATCATATTTTATCTGCATGTAATGCAAGGTAAAGGGTTCAAGATTTACTGTGTTGTATACATAATTTATATTTACAAGTAGTTGATAAAAGAGGTCTTTAGTTGGGGGTCGTCAGATTTAATGCGGACCACACATGGCAATGTGTTTGGAAGGTGCTACGCTCCTATTGCACGGTATGGACCCGTATATAGTTTTTGAAAACAAGTTTTTGCTACTAATCTGCTAAATTTAAAGTCCTACTCAACACTTTATACTTATTCAGTGATAGTCAAAATTTTTGATTGGCCTTGGGCTATTACAATTCTTGAACTGATTGCTTGTTATCGTGTTCTTGTCATCAAGGACGGATCCGAAAATGGGGGCCTAAACCTCGACCACAAATTGTCCAACGATATGCCGAATTTGAATAAAAAACGTTTTCTTGAACCTTTCAGTATGAAAATTTGTTAAAATATCTTCAATCTTCTGAGTTTCCTGAATGGCTTCGCACATGAGCCTACATCTGTGCCCACTATTAGAAATTCCTGGATCAGCGCGTAATAAATAGTTACGTTAAGCAACCATATTATCAATTAAACCGGTCCTTAAGCATTGTACCTTTTGCAAGGGCAATCAAGCCGGAGTACTCGAAGAAAACCTTAACATTCGGTAGGAAAACTTTGTCACCTTAACCAATCGGCGGGTTCCAAAGCGCCTACAAATTTGTGAAGAAATGTAAGCATGTGATTGGTTACAGGTATCATATAATTTTCAATTTCAATAGGAAAAAATGATTGATTGGTGCTGATTATTTAATATGTATAAGATCTTGTTAATCTTAACATTTAATAAATTGAAGTTGAAAAAAGCCACTCCTTTTTTATTCATTGTCATAAAATAGAAATTTATATTTTTCAAACAATATTTTAGAGGAAAAATAATAAATGTTGCACATCGACAGTTCATGATAGTAAAATGGTGCAAGTTAGGTGTAAGCTTAGAAACAGGTATTAAGGAGTTGCAGATTCAAGAAGCCAACCCTCCCGCCTCTCTTGTCACTCAAAGCATCGTTCCTAAGTATCCCTTAATATTTTTTCAAATAATTCATGATACTGAGGGCTAAATGGTGTTATGATCCTCAGCATCGTCAATTATTTGATATATTTTAAACTACACCAATCTATAAACTTAGTACCTAAATATGCATGCTAATGGTTTGCATGAAAATTTTTTTTATAAACGCATGTACATTTAAATAAGTTGGTAGACATTATAAAAGGAATATTTTAGTCTTTGTAAGATAATATTTTAGCTTTTGTATATTTTGTAAAATAAATGTTTGTAGAGCTTCAATAACAACAAAACAAAAAAGATATAATCAGCATTATACTAATTAATTATAAATGGTTAATATATGTCGATACAATAACAATTGTTCATACTGGATATTTTGACATTTCAGTTTGTATGACAAGATGTGAACATGTTTAATAGGCCCTGTAAGGACTTGTTGTACTGCTATTCTGCTAATTCACAATCCATAACGGCTTGCAGTTTCCGAACAAAAGACAGTAAATTGTAGCCAATCAAAAAACGCAGACTGCTCGTGGTGGTCGTTTTTTGTGGTCCAGTTACAGTAAAATGAGAAAAAATTGTTGAAGACCCTCTATACATTTGGATTCTATTTATTAATATTACATAAAACTTCAATTTAAGAATTACCTGTGTTCTACTTTCCTGTTTCTTGTTAAAAATGGCGACCAGCAAGATTAATCTAGTTTGACCTGTTATGATGTTTAAATATGAATTGTACAGTATATATAGATTATCAGTAACTCTGATTTGTAGGTTCATTCTCATTTATCAAACAGGTAGAAATATTAAATTTGCATAAATAAGATCAAAGTTCATTAATGAGAACAAAGAACTTTTAATAACAGCTTGGGTTGACTGAATTTAGGCCCTGAATTTAACAATAATTAAGTCGCCCAAAACGAAGTTTTGGCGGCTTATTGTTTTTGCACCGTTTCTTATTATAATTATTCCGGTTTCTCCTTATAGATCGTGAACTAGTCCGACACATTTCTCAGAGACGCCTTAATAGAATCAAATGAATCTTGGCACATATGTAGATAGTCGATAGTCAGATATTTTATAATGGCCGCCATTTCAAAATGGCCACCACTTGACGACACCCACCCAAAAATGGCAAAAATTTTCCCATGGTCCGATTTCAACGATATTTCGTATGGAAGGAGATTTTAGTATTTCGAATGAAATGCTACCTTTGAAATTTGTTTCCGTCGTCGCGTTTAAAATGGTGGCAAAAAACGTGTATAAGCTTCAATGATATTTGATCTCGATGAAATTTAACGTCCTCCGATTGCAACAAAATTTGGTGTGGAGGAAGATTTAAGTGTCCCGAGTGTAAATCTACATTCAAAATTTTTTTTCGACCGTGCGTTTCAAAATGGCTGTCAAAAACGCGTCAAATTTCAAACGTTGTACGATTTTAATGAAATTTGATGTGTAGATACATTTCAATGTCCTGAGTGGAATGCAAAACTATCCATGGGGATTTTGGGCGACTTCTGTGTTGGCATCCCAACACATTATTTTTATTTTAACTTGTAAATTTCAAGTATGCAATAATGGAATGGAATGTGAAATTTTGACTTTTCTAATATACGTCGGACATCCCTTTTTTCGAATATAATTTGTGTTAGTTGAAAATGTTTTTGCAAAATACTAGACGCTGTTTTACTTATTATCCCAATTTTATATTTAAATATAAGGTTTTTCCCACCTTATACACAAGCATGTCGGGAACTAGAACAGAATACTTGTTTTAAGCGAGGACAAGTGTACCAGGATATAGTTTATTAGGATACAAGCCGATTACTGCAAAAAGGTATTAATATAACCTTAATTAACTTTACAGAAAATGTACCGTTGCAAGATACATAGATTTTTTTCGGGGGAAGGGAGGGAGGTTAAAAAACCCAAACTTTGGCAGGAAAGATGGTAGTCAATTTAGCTGGAGTCGAGCTGACCTTACTCAAACTCGCAACCTCAGTGTTGACATTATAGATGATTAACCAGTTTAATGTAGTTTAGATCAAAAGAGGATTAAATGTGGAGAATGTTGAAAATTATCATCTTCTGAAATTGCAATGCTAAACAAATTCATCTACCGATCTTAACGTTGCCCCTCAACCACCGACCACGGGACTATGTGATTTCTATAAAAAGTCAATATATAAATATTTATTTGATAGTCCCTTACAAAGTTTATGGTTTTTTAATCAAAAATCCAAGATGGCTGTCAACGCAGGGCTTTATTTATTTTTTATGGAACACATTTTCCTGTCACTTTATATAAATGACACCTAATTATTCTTAAATAAACAACAGGTAAGAAAAATTCAGTTGGATAAATGAGAAGACCTTATTACCCAAAGTTAGATAAATGGGAAGACACCGATTTGTTTTAGTTTGTTTGAATGTTGCTTTAACACCATTTTCAGCAATTTTTCAGCTATATCGTGGCGTCCAGTTTTTATTGGGGGAGGAAGCCGGAGTACCCGGAGAGAACCCCCGACCTGCGGTGAAAAACTGGCAATCCTTGTCAATTAAGATTGGAGTCGAGTACACCCTGCCTGCAGTGAGAATCGAACCCACAATCTCAGTGTTGACAGACCACGTGATAAATCGTAGACAAACTACCTTAACCACTCGGCCATCGAGGCCCCGACACCGATTTGTAAGTTCATCCATATTTATGTATTGGTCGAATCTAATATATCCAGCAGGTTTTTTGACGGACGGACAAATTGGCGACTTTATGCTCCCCCCGTCAGAAAGTATTAAAACTGATACCTTCGATCTTAATACAGGTCATAATATAAATTTTTATTAACGCAAAGATTAATGAGATCCAGTTAGTTTTCAAATGTTTGGTTTCAGAAGGGACACATTAAATCCAACTTCACATGAATATTTTAGAACAATTCATTGTATATTGTTAGTTTGTATATTGTTTAACGCCTCTTTCAGCAATTTTAAAGCTATATCATGGCGTCCAGTTGTTACCCTTGGCTTTAGTCATTTCTGCTACTACCCTCCCTTGGCATTAGTCATTTTTGCTAGAAAAGGGGTATAGCTTCAACAAGTGTGGCATTTCATATGGATGGCAGTTATTGGAAGAGGAAGCCGAAGTACCCGGAGAAAACCCTCAACTTTCGGTAGCCATTCATTATATAGTGCTGATCATTTTTGGTTCAGTAGATACAAGGAGGAAGTCTTTTAAAATATTATATTATGGGAGAGTTGGGGGATGTTTTAATCATAACAAAACATTTTTTGAAGAGATCATATTGGGACCAAGTTTGGTTTTAATTGTACCAGTGATTACAAGGAATACGATTAGCATTTTAAAATGTACATGCTACTTTTAGGTCCGTCAAGCAAAATAGCATAAACTATCTTGGACGTAGGTAATTTTTAATATACTGTTCTACTCACCCATACTCATAAAACATAAATAATTCAAAACAAAAACATGGAAAAGGTGTATAAATGAAGGTAATATCCAAATACCGAAAACAGAGGAAACTGTAAAAAAACGAAAAATCTACAACTCAAAGTCCAAGAAACCCTGCAAGCTAGAGAACCGAAAAACGGAAAATATAAACTTCTGCAATGGTCATGACTTATAAATTATGTATACATGTACTAGGCAACAGATACAAGGTTTCATCTAACAGAACGTCTTAGCAAAATATGATTTATAACATCACGTTAATACATACAAACTCTTCACATAGTACATTCTCCATAGACCAACAAATCATTTTCTTTTGCACCTACAACTTCGGTTTGAACAAATCATTTCGTTGGTTTCTGTGCTAAAGTTAGAATGTGCTGACACTACACAAAACTAGAGGCTTCCATGAGCCTGTAATCGCTCACATGGAAAATAAATGACTTCAACTATATTTAAATTTTTGCAATTTACAGTTTCAGTCTAGTTGTTTTAGCTTTAGAGTTACTGTGCAAAAACTTAACATTTCTTCAAAAATTTTGGTTAAGTACAATAACTTCTAAAAGGTGCCATCAGACAATTTCTTAAAATTAAATGACATGTAGGCCTTTCGGTGTTACAGAGTAATTTATTACACAAAAATGATTTTTTGTCCAAATTCGTAATTAAAAGGCAATAACTCCTATAAAGATTAATCTGGCAATTTTGGACTAAGCATTGATTTGTAGGCTTTGCTTTGCTGATCATTTGTGCAATTTACAATTTCAATCTAGCTGTTATAGCATTTATGTTACAGGTAAAAACTACAAATTCCACCAAAATTTTTTATTAAAGGGTCATAACTCTAATGAGGAGATTCGTCTGATAATTTCAGACCAATAAAATGAATTCTAGAACTTGTATCGCTGATCATTTTTGCAATTTACAGTTTCACTCCAGCTGTTATAGTTTTTACGCTACAAGACATGGAAAATTTCATTAAAAAAAATTTGTCATTTAAGGGCAATAACTCCTATAAAGTGTCATCTGAAAATTTCAAACAATTTAAGAGAATTTACTTGTACTGCTGATCATTTTTTCCATTTACAGTTTCACTCTAGCTGTTATAGTTTTTAAGTTATTGGACAATAACGGAAAATTACATTAAAAAATTGCCATTGAAGGGCAATAACTCATATTCGGAGTCATCTGACAATTTCAGAACAATAAAGTGAATTGTAGAGCTTTTATTACTGATCATTTTTGCCATTTACAGTTTCATTCTAGCTGTTGTAGTTTTTAAGTTTTAGGGCAAAATTGGAAAATTTCATTAAAAAATTGTAATTGATGGGCAATAACTCATATTCGGAGTCATCTGACAATTTCAGAACAATAAAGTGAATTGTAGGACTTAAATTGCTGATAATTTGTGCCATTTACAGTTTCACTCTTTTTTCAAAAATTGTCATTAAAGGGCAATAAATCCTACAGAAAGACATTACACAACTTCAGTTAATACCAACTATTGTAGACCTTAGTGTTCTGATCAAGTTGAAGTAAAGGTTTTCTCTACAGCTATAATACTTTTTTAGATATTGATCAAAAACGTGCGTTTACACCTATTTTTAGTAACAGCGGCCATCTCTGTCTGTTGATTGTTACCCTGGGTAAAAATTTGAAACTAGTAACTTTAAGGATGATTGTGGCAAAATTTGAAATAAATTGGCCCAATGGTTTGAGATGAGATTTTTCTGAAATGTTGATGACAGACAGCAGAAGACGGATGATGTATGCGAAGTGATAGAAAAGATCAAATGGACCTTCGGTCCAGGTGAGCTAACCAGTAATATTAACTAAAAATATATTTCAATGGTTTCTAAGTACCAGTGTGGAAACAGATATGGTCCATTGTCAGAAAACATAAAAGTTAAATAATCTTTAGACACGAAAATACAAATAAACAATATTTTCTGACAATGTATGGGCATTATTTTTAACCTACATTGTATATTAATAAACGTGGCGAGAAAAGCATTACTAGCCAATTTCTTGGTTGGAAAACCTAGTGATAACACAGAATGCACACACGTCAAATTTTCAAATATGCCATGAATCAGAATAGAAAACTGTAAACTAATAAAATAAAGCAGATATGTACTTGAATGCCTTTATTGCAAATCGAATGTACTGACTGCCAGATATAAGCTAGGAATGGGATGATGCTGCAATGAAACTATTATAATAACCAATAGTTTATACATTGTATAACATATATGACATGTATTTGCCTTTACTACCAGTGCTTGTGTAGGAGATTTTACATGGGTGCATGCTAATCTACTTCTTTTTTGTTACTCGTCAAGGAGTAGTTCTCACAGGTCAGTTATTCTCACCCCAGGGTCGTTTGACAATTTTTGTGAAAAACTGGCATATTAAACATGAAAATCGGAACTAGTTTTGAAAGGAAGATAGTGAAATCAATAAAGCCTTTGCCATCAATTTCAATGGAAAAAAAGACACATTCAGCAAAATGACGTGAATTGCTTCTGTCATTTAAATGGCGAGACCTACTCTTTGACCAGTTCAGACAAAATGTATAAAAGATGTTAAAATATTTATATTTGAAAACTGAAAATGCATTGCTAACATCTGTGACACTTATTTCTATGTCCATTATGCAGAGCCCCTCCCTCAAAATCCTACATACCACCAAACAACTCTTCTACTTCTAAGGCAATATGTATATTAACTTATATCAATGGCACTTCTTACAAAGGCAACTTTTTGGCAAATACAAACGATATCTATTTAGTTGATGCATGAAATTGCTGTAAAAACAATATATAATAATTTAACTACATAATCAAGGAATAATATTGTAAAAACAATAAAAAGCATTTAAAAAAATACTATACTATATAAAGTAGACAACATAATTTATATTTTTATCACAAAAATATTGGGAACATGTAAACACATACTTTCTACATATTATATATAAACTAGTATAATAATACATCTACTACACTGAAGCAAGTTGTTAACATGTAATTTTGTAAAAAAAATATGGAAGTCATAAACAAATTATATTAAAAATATAATTTAAAAAAAAATAGTAGACATTTTCAAATAAATATATTTTGTTTGTTTGAATAGTGTTTTAATGCCACTTTCAGCAATTTTTCAGCTATATCATGGCGTCCAGTTTTTATTGGGGGAGGAAGCCGGAGTACCCGGAGAGAACCCCCGACCTGCAGTAGGAAAACTGCCAATCCTTGTCAATTAAGATTAGAGTCGAGTACACCCTGCCTGCAGTGAGAATCGAACCCGCAATCTCAGTGTTGTCAAATAAATATAAGACATATAAATATATTCAACTTAATATAAGTTTGGTATTATACAAGATATAAAGTATCAGCACTGATATTTAACATAACAAATAAATCATACAACTCATGTCCAACATACCATAATAACTCGTGTATAATATTCAAATTTTGATTACCAGTATTACTGATCAACCAGGGTGGGTAGTATACATTTAAAGTCAAATAGTTTAAAGTTAATTACATCACTTGTAAGAACATTGGATTAGGTGGGTCTTATACATCAATGCCTATTATACACAGCCATTTATGGATAACATTTTTTTGGCAAACACCGAGTCAATGCCACTGCTGTGGACTGTTGGTCCTGAAAGGTAGCATCAGACCAGTACTCACACTGCGGTGCTACTAAGAATATCAGTCATATAGTCATTGTCTAAATTTACTGCACAGAAAAAATAAAATGATAAAATTTCAAAGGTTTTTCTATTTTATAGCTGGTGTAGATGGCCTTAGACGGATTTGGTGTTGTGGAATTTGCATGATAAAAGCTCTACAACGTCTTAATAATTTAGATTTTTACATTTATATTTCAAGTTTAAGTGCCACTGATGAGTCTTGATTAGACAAGACAAACATCTGTCATAGTTAATTTTATAACTTTGGTATCACTGATGACATTTTGTTACACGGCTATAAACAAATCTATGCCTCTTCAACTTGTCCAATGCCTTGCAATTAAATTGTTTTTAAAGTATGCAAGTGTATGTCTAGCTTTAAGTTATTAAAAAAGGTAGATTGTGGATAATTTATCAAAGCGTGATAGTTATCTCTATCGCTACTGCATTTTCTTAACAATGGTTAGGAAACAAACTTGAGGAAGATAAAAATAAGAGTATTACACCTGAACAATGCTACATTTAATATATCTAAATACACAGATTTTAAATTTAGATCCTTATCAACATATTTTGATTTGCAAGAACATTCCAATTAAATTTAATCAGTTTAGCCTCCACCACCACATCCTCCTCCTCCACAACCACCCCCACCACATCCTCCACCTCCACCACCCCCTGAATCCCCTCCACCACCTCCACCTGAATCACCTCCCCAGCCTCCTCCAGAATCACCTCCATGCCCACCTGAATCACCTCCAAACCCCCCTGAATCACCTCCCCAGCCCCCACCTGAATCACCTCCCCAGCCCCCACCTGAATCACCTCCCCATCCTCCTCCAGAATCGCCTCCCCAAACCCCTCCAGATCCTCCACCACACCCACCACAGCCCCCACATCCGCCACATCCACCACCATCACCTTCCCCACAACCTCCAAATCCTCCATTTGTTCCATCTGTAACAACTCCACCTCCATCTCCACCATCTGTAACACATGCACCTCCACCATCAGTAACTTCTTCAAATCCATAACCACACCCATTCCCTGTGCCATCGAAATCTTGCCCCCAGTCATAACATGTATCATTTCCAAGGTACAGAATTGTAGCCCCGCCCATGTAACATGGATAGTATCGTTTTCCATATTTTTTTCTGATAAGGTGATTAGAAGGTGTAGCTATTGACATTCCTACAGCTGAAAACATAGCAACTTTTCCCATGTTTAAACTTTGTATTCTTCTTCCTCCACGTGTCTCCAGTGCCTTTTCTTCCTGTCCTGGTTCCCAGTCCATTGGGTGGGGTTGGCATAAAACATGGAGAAGAGAAACACTAAAGGCCACTGCAATGTATTCAGCTATGGTATGTTTGTTCGGTTGGGTCAAAATAGTCCCATTTACTAAATCTATCTCTGTATCATCAACTGTAAATTTGTAATTGCCAGCATAGGAACTCTTCAAGGTGAGGTCTGTCCATGACTGGTTTCCTATTTTATATAATCTAGCCTTGAGATGACCTGGATTCCCAGGAATACCATTTTCTGATAAGAAAAAAACATGTACGAATCATTTGCAAAACAAAGGAAATTTGTTATCAGAGTTCAAATAAGCAATTTCACCAAATATTTTGTGTAGGTAAGGGTTGCAACTTCTTTTATGGTCCCCACAATTTTTTTTGTCTGTACAAAGACATCCCCCTTCCAAAAAAACCCCAAATAATAAGAACTTGCAAATGAATGACAGACAAATGGTTCCACTTATACATTTGTAAATCCACATTTTTGTGGTTGTTATCAAGATAACAAAGATAATGCTAAATTGTCCACCCCTACCCAATAACTCCATACATCTAAAGTAAAAATTGTCCACCTTTAGATGTCACAAATCAATTATTGATTCCTATGTTGTTCTTGTTCTGAATATAACTGAAATCCTACTAGTTTTGTTTGCTTGTGTGAAGGGTGTTTAATGCTGCTTTCAGCAATGTTTCCAGATATATCATGGCATCCAGTTTTTAGACAGAGTACCTGGAGAAAACCGGGAAACCTTTGGTAGGAAAACGGGCAATCCTTGTCAATTAAGATTGGAATTAAGTACACCCTGCTTTGCTACTGGTTGATAAGCAAGCAATATACATATATAAACTACTATTTCACACTGTTTGAAGACTCGGGCGTTGAACACACCAGAAACATACCTAACCTTCAACAAGTCGGCATGACCAAAAGTGCATTTAAAACAATATCACCCACTAGACATTCCACCATACTATAATATGGAATTGCATGATGTTGTGACTGATTGATTGACTGATGTTTTATGCCTTTTTTATTGGAGATGAAATCAGGAATCAATTAATAATTATTAAACAACAACTCACTCATTCCTAGACTCCTGGCCACACCCCTTCTAAATCCTTCCCAATGTGCCAATATAATACCCCAATCACCATCATTGTTCTTGACTAAAACAGCTCTTTCAAACTTGATTGGGTCAAAGGTCACACATCTGTTTTTGTCATGAACCTTAAAAAAATTAATACAGACCATGTAACAATATAATAAAAAAATAATTTATGGTGTTAACATTTCCATGTATATTATAAAATTTGACTGAAAGTAACTTTTTTCTGCGAAGTGACACACCCAACATTAACTGCTTGTTTTGTTTGTTTGAATGTTGAATGTTGGGGGAGGAAGCCGAAGTATCCAGAGAAAACCCTGGACCTGCGTTATGAAAACTCAGGCAATCCTTGTAGAGCTCCAGATAAGATTTTCTTCATTGGGGTTTTTCACCCATCTGATGATTTATTTCATTGGGTATTTTTTTTATATATCACTTTTATCATTTTTTTTCAACCACTCAAAAATAAGTTGTATTGGGTTTTTCACTCATCTAAAATTTATTGAATTGGGTTTTTTATGCTGACAAAAATGTATTCAACAGGGAACATGCATCTGTTCTTGTGAAATAAACCTCCTTACCTGGAGCACCGTATGCTGCATGAAATATACATTACATTCGGTTTTGATTGATTGATTGGATGTCTGCTTTACGTCCAGCAAGCAGTATTTCAGCTTTATTCAGGACAAGAAAAAGCTAACAAACAATAAATCAACGGAAAATTGGGGTGGGATGGGTCACAGGGAATACAATTTTGACTGCCACGGGAAAGGTATAGAGTTTTGGGTAGGGGTTGAAGGTATCAATGTACTATTGCATAACGGTATGGGCACGGCCATTTTATGATCACAAAGTAAAGCGTGAAAAAACTGTCAGGTTAAACGCGATTGGTCAATAATGATTGTTAAAGTAAATATATTTTGGAAAGAAATGCAATCTTTGGTATGAAAATACACAAAAAAGGAGTTTTATTCACATTTAGGAGGAAGAAATCAAATTTCGAATACGTAGGGGCACCTCGAGGAAATTTGAAAAAAATGAGACTCCCCCTTTTTGACCTTCATTTTTCAGCCAGAAAAGCAATGCGAACCTATATTTTTAATAACACCAAATAAACCCCCTATTCTATAACATAAATAATCTCTCTTAATTTAACATTAAATTAACTTTGTTTTTCAACGAAATAATAATCGAAAAGGGGTACCCCATATGGAAAATAACATAGAAAGGCCATTGGTCCATTGTATTCTGAAAATTACATTCGGAATACCTCGGTTATGTTGCAAAATAATGGGAATCATAATTACGCAACTATGTGTATTTATTTGAATGAATTAACGCAATCACTGAACAACTTTATGCACTCAGTGAGTGAATTAAGCATGTTTCTAAAAATTGATTGGGTTTTATGCCTTTGATATTGCGTTTTGCAACGCAAAGCTATAAAAATAATAATTGGGTTTTATGAAAATTTAATTGCGTAAGATGGCAAATACGCAGCTTATCTGGAGCGCTGCCTTGTCAATTACGATTGGAGTAGAGTACACGATGCTTGCAGTGAGAATCAAACCTGCAATCTCAGTATTTACAGACCATGACATAAATAAGATCCACTTGGCCACAGCCCCCCCCCCCCCCCCACACACACACACACACAACATTAACTGACATTACTATAGATAGAAGTAGGATAAATATACAATAATTATACAGTTTTGTCAGAAAATATATTACATTTATTTGTTCCATCCTTAGAGCTGGTTTTGCGGCATATACAAATAAATGTTATATTTTCTGACAATGTATGAATTTGTTTTTATTCTGCAACACTTAAATAAACTTTATACTAATGAAAACATGAAAAAGTGTACTTCTAGCAAATTTCTTACTTGAAATTTTTGGCATGTATTCTAGTGATACCACAGGGACCTGTAAAAATTGATCCCAGTATCATTTAAAAGCTCAAGTAAATAGAGGGGTCATATCAGATGTTCTGAAAGGCCATAACAGATTGCAATTAACTAATTATGCTGTGCAAATGGCCACCTACATGTGTAGGAAGCACTAAATGACCTTTGACCTTGTTAAATGTGACCTTCATAGTAACAAGTGTGGACTTGTTACTATAATTGTTTTTTTTCTCACTCAAAACTGCAAGTGTAAAAAATAACTGTCTGGGAATTTGAAAGTAGATGAAATAACAAGTTATTTGTTTAATGTGCCAATGAGTGCCATATTTGAAAGGGAAATAACCAGTTATTTGTTCGACATGCAAAAATGTGCCAAATTTAAAAAGTTTAGTTAGTTAGGACTTTTTGTGTTTAGTTCAGTATAATAATACAGTTATGACCTTTAATTGACTTTTGGTACAATGTCATATCCAAATTATTAAATCTCAAAAGAGTTATTTTTCCTTGGTCCTGCAGACCTTGGAAAAATAACCCTTTCTTGATAATTATGGATATTACCTTCATTAAAGGCCATAATTGTATATTATCATAGTCATGGAAAAAAAAAATTTAACCATTTTTAGAACATTGTGTAATATTTTCTTTTACTGGATTGAACTTCATTCAGTTATGTGTTGAGAATTTTTCTGGTAATAATTTTTGCTACAAAGCTACAAAATTTACAGGGAGCAATTCTAAAAAAAAAAATACAATAAAATGTACTATAAAAAAATCAATATCAAATTGTGTCATACTTTATGCCATCTATATGTACCTGTGATGGTATAGGTAACTGGTCTGATCCAATCAGTTGGCAGACGACACTTAGTTTGTCCTTACAAAAAACGTGTATTGCTGACATCAACAAAGGAATACTATGTATGATTCGACAGGTAAACACCACATCACCGGTCAAACATGTGATCCTGAAAAAAAAAGAATTAATCTGTATTTAGTGGTCAATCTGTGTTCTTCTTGCCAGTACATTAATCACCCATCATCCTGTCGATATGATTTATCAGTTAGATAGAAGGTAATAACACAAGTCCGCACACCAAGGAAAATGTAAAAAAAAACTGAAAAAGTCAATCCTCAAATCAAAATCCTAGAACCAGCAAACTTTTAAACCAACAGCCAAAAATGTAGCAAGCACAGCAATGGTCTTGACTTGGTACAGGCATTTCAAAAGAAATGGTGGGGTAAACTGGGTTTTATGGCATGCCTCCCGCTTCCATTACTGTAGTTTGTGAGTTGGTTTGTTGATGAAAACGGATGGGTATTATATACAACTAGTCAGTAATAGGTGTATCAATAATCATCACAGCAAAACCACTATGTACTAAATTCAAAAATAGACAAAAATCTATCTGCAATAATATTTTCAAAGAGATATTTTTCAACAATTCCATTTCACAGACTATCTTTATTCAGTGGTCAAAACCATTTTCAATTTACCACTTTCTACCAGTAACACTTCTAATAGTACAATTTGGAATTAAATTTATGTGAAAACAGAACTGTGTTTATTTACAAAAATTCCTTATATTAACTGAAATTAGACAAAATCTAATGTATTGCCAGTTTCTTTCTACATTGTACAGCTGTAGATAACAAAATATTGTCTGAATAGTGTGATTAGGATTATTAAAAAAACCAACAAAAACTAGAGGCTCCCAGGAGCCTGTAATCGCTCACCTGGAATCCAAATGACTTAAACTATATTAAAATTTTTGAAATTAACAGTTTCAGTCTAGTTGTTATTGCTTTTAAGTTACTGTGCAAAAACTAAACATTTCTTGAAAAAATTTGTTAAATACAATAACTCCTATAAGGTGCCATCGACAATTTCTGAAAATTAAATGGTTTTTAGGCATTGTCCTTTAGGGTACTTTAGAAATTTACAGTTTTACTCTACTAATAGGTGTGTTATAGACTAATTTATAATTAAAAAACTGTTCATATGTCCAAATTCATAATGAAAGGGCAATAACTCCTATAAAGAGTCATCTTGCAATTTTTGGACTAAGCAATCATTTGAAGGGCTTCTATTGCTGATCATTTGTGCAATTTACAGTTTTAATCTAGCTACTATAGTTTTCAATTGCAAGTTACAGGACAAAAATGGAAAATTTCATAACAAAATTGTCATTTAAGGGCAATAACCCCTATAAGGAGTCATCTGACAATTTCAGACCAATTAAATGAATTGTAGGGCTTTTTTTGCTGATCATTTTTGCAATTTATTATTTCACTCTAGCTGTTATGGTTTTTAAGTTACAGGACAAAAACGGAAAATTTCATAAAAAATTGCAATTTAAGGGCAATAACTCCTATAAGGAGTCATCTGACAATTTCAGACTTAAAAAAGTAATTTGTAAGGCTTGTATTGCTGATCAGTTTTGCTATTAACAGTTTCACTCTAGCTGTTACAGTTTTTAAGTTACAGGACAAAAACAGAAAATTTCATAAAAAAATTGTCATTTATGGGCAATAACTTATTTAAGGAGTTGTCTGACAATTTCAGACCAATCAAGTGAATTGTAGGGTCTTTATTGCTGATCATTTGTGCAATTTACAGTTTCAATCTAGCTGCTATAGTTTTCAAATTACAGGACAAAAACGGAAAATTTCATAAAAAATTGCCATTTAAGGGCAATAACTCCTATAAGGAGTCATCTGACAATTTCAGACTAATACAGTGAATTGTAGGGCTTGTATTGTTGATCATTTTTGCTGTTTACAGTTTTACTCTAGCTGTTATAGTTTTAAAGTTACAGGACAAAAACGGAAAATTTCATAAAAAATTACCATTTAAGGGCAATAACTCATATAAGGAGTCATCTGACAATTTCAGACCAATCAAGTGAATTGTAGGGTCTTTATTGCTGATCATTTGTGCAATTTACAGTTTCAATCTAGCTGCTATAGTTTTCAAGTTACAGGACAAAAACGGAAAATTTCATAAAAAATTGCCATTTAAGGGCAATAACTCCTATAAGGAGTCATCTGACAATTTCAGACTAATAAAGTGAATTGTAGGGCTTGTATTGTTGATCATTTTTGCTATTTACAGTTTTACTCTAGCTGTTATAGTTTTAAAGTTACAGGACAAAAACGGAAAATTTCATAAAAAATTACCATTTAAGGGCAATAACTCATATAAGGAGTCATCTGACAATTTCAGACCAATCAAGTGAATTGTAGGGCTTTTATTGCTGATCATTTTTGCCATTTACAGTTTCACTCTACCTCGTATATTTTTCAGGTTATATTGTAAATACCAAAAATTTTGTCAAAAATCGTCAAAAAAGGGCAATAACTCCTACATTTGACACCCTGTATTTGTCTGATAAAACTGTGATTGCTGGGAATTTCAAACACTAACAAACAAAACAAGTACTGACCTATGGGAAGCAACTGAGCACACATTATCTGTCCCATCAGGTAGGCGTGGCAAGTTGATAGGACCCCACATCTGTTCGATATATTCAGGCATAACACATGATTCAAAATCTCCCATATGCATGTTTAGCAGAGATGCACTGAGGGATGTCACTGTGATGGAAAATTTCATTTGAAGTAATGAACCATCTGATAAGGTCACAACGGTATCTTCATAAATTTTTTCCCCTAATGCTGTGCATTTGGCAAATACAGGATTCATGTTCAACGATGCCTTTGTAGTTTCCTTGAAAATTCCAATTTTTCCAGCTTGCTTGAGTTTGATTGTAAGGATGTCACAGAATCTGGAGTCAATCTCAAATTTTTTTATTCCGTTACCCTCTTTTGACCATCGATTTTGACTGTCTGGTTTCTTCAATTTCAATAAATCAATTTGAACCCCTGTTGTAAATTCTGTAGAAATTTTTAACCCATGGATCTTCTTTTTGGAACTGTTTGCCGATTCTCTAATCACATCAATATTTTGTATTTCAATATCTGCCAGTTTATGGCTGCATCTAAAAATAACATCATCTGTAACGTAGTATAACTTCCCGTTTGGAGGTAACCCTCGGTACATTGAGGCAAGATTGCTGAACTCTTCATTATATAGTTCTTTCCACATTGTTTGTGTGTCCAACATGGATAAGCACAACTTTGATCCCTCAGATCTATCATTAACTGAATCGTCATGGTTAAAATGCTCTCCTAGAGTATGCAGTGTGTCCCTTTTATATGACTGAGGATGCAATTGGTGAGAATGCCAAATTAGGTCAATGTCATAGCAAGGGACGATAAAACTATTTGGGTTAATCTTCTTAATGTACAGAAATTTATTGTAGCGTGTAAGACTACTTTCAAGAAATTTTTTATCCGTATAATGAGGAAGCGAAACTTGATAATAAAACAGTTTTTGTCTGGAAATTGCAGACTCTACATCATAAGATAAGCTAGACACATAATCTGATGGAATTTGTAACATATTGGAACCATCCACATAAAATGGCATGTCTGGATACTTCCGAGACCAAAGAATTTCAGCATTTTTCATATTCTGAACTTGTTCTGCTCCAGCAACTAATGTGTGGCTTAACATTTTTCCAAATAATTTGTTGCAGTCTCTGGCATATGCTAAAGGAGAAAGCATATGACAATGCCATGCCCATGCTATGTCTATTGGAGCTGCAATTTTGTCATGGCTACTCTCGGCCAACAGAGGAAGCCATAGTCTTTCATACCTACAAAATAGATTTTGCTGTTATCAATCAGACATGAGATTCTTGTTGTTATAAATATTAAATAAGGGCATTCAGAACACCTTATCTCTTATCATTCTTAAACAAAAAGGAAGCCATGGTTGTCATACATGCAAAATGAAAAGAAATTTTTAAAACAATGTATTCTTAATCAAAAAGTAAAACAGTTACAGTTTTAAAAAAAATCAGCTTTGATACTAGTATAATGTAGGGATTTTTAAAAGACAAATCTCGTTATGAGAAATCAGTGTCTCAAATAGGATCTGACATTTTTGCTGAGTCATAGCTATATATAGGTAGTGTTTCCTATTCCTAGATTTGATTTTTCCCTAGACATGACAATGAGTAACTCGATGGGTGTCTAATAAGAGGCATGCACTGCTTACTCGTATGGAGCACCTGAGTGCACCCATGGTTTTTATTGGGTTCGGGTTACTCTCTTACTGTTTTTTGTGTTTTGGTTTTTGTGTTACCTTTGTCATTAGCCTGATTTGTAACTGTCCCTTAACTTTTGGCTCTTGTTGTTCAGTAGGTTTTCTTTGCTATTTTTCTTAAACACATATTCAAGTTTTTTCTCAACTTAAACATCGACATCAATATTTTTATGTTTCAATGGCTAAAATGGAGATATTGTGAAACTCAATCTACCTGCTATAGCTAGGTTATTTTAAAGACATTGTACTAGCTTAACTGTACTAATTTTAACTTTAAAAAAATTATTTTAGACTGAAAAATTTACCTAAAAATAGCCTGTCTGACTAATGGCCCTTCATACAGATTTCCTCGCTTGTCAACAAGTTGTAGAAACTCTAATTGTATTATTGCAGAGCTGACTAAATCAACCTCAAACTGGATATCTCGGTAGCTATGGATACCAGCCATGATTTTGTCAGTTCAAGTCTTGCACTATGCAATCACATCTGAAAACCCAAAAATATTTGAATAAGATGTCTGCTGTGAAAAAAAACAAGTATATCTGTGAGCTAATGCTCACTAGTGATACCCATGCCAAAAAGTATTCTGTAAACAGGAAGTAGATGACAAAGAAGCATGAAATCGCTATACACCATATGGCACAAAAGCATAAAGCAATGTAAATTATCAGGCTTCTGCAACTATACTAGTAACTGCTTAGAAAACTGTGACGGAAATTTTGTTATGGATGGACGGAAAAATGGACCAGGGTAAGGCAGTATACCCCTTCTGCTTGGAGGTGGGGATATAGGTATACTTATACAAATTTTAGCATATGTACACTTTTAACCAATGATTTTTGTTGATATCAAAAAATAAAATTATGTCATTCTATCTTTGATTGATTTTTACTAAAATTTAACCAGGTTATTAGTTAAAAGGCTATTAAACAATGCATAGTCCTGCAATATAATCCATAGACTGCCCACTCCCACGATGACGGGTTGGAAAAGCCAAGTCCACATTAGAAGGAATAATCACACCCTGGCCTTTTTTTTTACATCACAAAACTAACTTTAGATTATAACAGCAGTAAAATTCTGCCTAAGTCCCCCTGAGCTGTAGTAGAGGAGAAATTATATACATGTATACAAACCTAGATAAATTGACATATCAGCTTTCCATTGTTAGTTTGATACATATACAAGTACTAAATGAAAAGTATGGGTAAATGGAAAATAAATATAAATATTTTTAAAAAAATATATATCAAACAGGTTATCAGTGTTATTTACCTGTTAAAATTGCATACATGACTATTCAGGCTTGAATATACTCGTACTTAGTACGTGTCAAATTGGTTAGGTAAATTCCCCCGTTGGCAAATTTTTATCTTGTAAACAAAAATACATTTTACTGTATCTAAATAATACTTTAAATAGTGTAAATATAAAAAAACAATTATTGGGGACCTACCATTTCTAATGTGGGAAGAAGAAAGGGGCTTCAATTATCTGCCCCTTTTACTGTTGGAAAAAAAAAATTGTGTATTCTTAGTACACAAGAAGAAATTCTGTCCAATACCAGAACCCCTATAGCTACCCCCCTTTACCTCTCCTTAGAGACAAAAAAATGGTCCCTTGTAGAAAATACACAATTTATATTGTATGACTGTTAGAACGTTATACTAGTACATAAGTTATATTAGTACATGGAAATTTACTTGTACACTACCATCCATGTACATGTACCTCCAAATCTAGGCTTAGCAGTTTAAACAATTCAGGTATTTGTCTTTTTTATTTCAGCCTGCTTTGGTGTAATGGTGGATCTGCTTTATAATTATAATAAAATATGTTGGGAGGAGGAATTAACAAATGGTGAAAAAAAAACCACTTTGTTCAAATAGAGTCACAATTAAATCTCGATGCAAATGACATATATTATTGTGTATTTTAATTTTATTATTATTAATTTTAGTACATGTATCATAAATTTCCTTTCATACAACCTGCTGGTGAATACAAAAACAAATATTTACCAATGCTTTGTGCTGAATGTTATTGAGTTATTTCCCTTAGTTTGGTCTAGAAAAAAAATATGCAGGCTTTCTATTCATCAATAAAGGTTTTAAGTCAAGTCTTGACTGAAACAGCCATATTATTATAAAATATTTGCTATTGTCGGAGAAGACTTCATAAGTTTGTTTAACTTGTGTCTTATCCATTTTGCTGATTTTTTTGCAAATAAAATATGTTTAAACTAACAGCCAGTTGCATTGCATTTTTCTGGCTCAAATATTAATGTCCAAATTCAAATCAAAGTTTTTACTTTATTCTATTTTTTCTTCTTTTCTTTTTACTATTATAAATTTATAAAGAATAATTAAATATTATTTAAATCATCTTGCAACAAAAAACAAACAATATGCATTTTGAATTTACATCGTAAATAAGCATTTCAGGTAATTCAAATTTAGTTTTAAGAAAAAATCATCTAATCAAATTACTATTTGATAGTATTGCTTCATTTTAAAAAATCAAATAAGTATAAAATACATGTAATAATGTCCTTTCATCCATATATTTAAAATAAATTAATGAATGTAAAATAATGGTCATTACATTGAGCTCATTCTGTTTACAAGTATCAACATATAATTTAAATCTTTAGTTTTTACATTAAATTTTTTTAATTTTTAATTTCATAATTCTATATCTTTTGGGACTTTTATAAATTACAAAGTTATGTATCCATGTTATTAGTCCATTGCATTTTTTAATGATTTAGTCATTTTGATTTATAAAATACCTTGCTTTTGATGTATCTGTTTACAATTCCTGGACTTATTGTTTTTTATTGTTTTGTCCATTTCCAAATGGCTCCCTTTCACCTTACATCAAGGTTATAATGCAGGTAATAAACAAGCAATTAACAAATAAACAAAGCTTAACATCACAGAATAGTCATTAAACACCCACTCCTACATTTTTTTAAATAAATTTAGTATGTCAGCAGAGTTTGGATTTCAAAATCGTCAATAATCCATTAAACAATCTAATTAAAATTTAATCTTTCACTAGCGACAATAAAAAAAGGGGAGCTAGTGAAAGATTTAGTTTTAATTAGAGTGTCCATTAAAAACTGTTAGGAATATAAAATAAAGTCATTGTTTTTACAAAATATTAAGTCATATAAAGTGGACTTTGGTAGGTTGAACACTATTAATAGATTTTGTTTGTTTGTTTAACTGTTGTTTAATGCCACCAGCAATATTTCAGTTACAGCATATCATATATAGAGTCTAGTTTTTATTGGGGATGAAGCCCTAGGTAACCAGAGAAAACTCCCAACCTCCCGACCAAGAAAACTGGCAATCCTTGCCAATTTAGATATGAGTCAAGCGCACCCTGCCTGCAGTGAGACACGAACCAACAATCTCAGCAATAAGTTGGAAAGGAAAAATTCCAGATGAGGTGTAGTGTAACATTAGCTGGTTTATGGTTGCCAGTTGGACAAGATCATTGAAATTTACATTTACAGGGTGGTAGCCTTACATCCCCGTTCCCTCCCCCATCCCCCCCCCCCCCCCCCACCAACAAAAAATTAAAATAAAAAAACAAAAATTAAAATAAAAAACAAATCATAATGATTTGGATGTGAATTTGGACAGAGATATTAGCGATTCTAAAATTAATGATCAACGCATAATGGATAAACATATAAGTTATAGAAAATAAAAACAATATTAATGTGAATACAGATTAAGAATAAGAATATGAAGTTTTTCATCCCGCATCCTCAGACCTGACCCTCAAGCATTTATAATTTCGAACCATAATTTCCTACCTTTTTCACGTTAAATTTCTAGTTCACGTTTGTTTTTCCATTAAATTTGTAAAATATTTATACACATCCTACCTTCAAATGATCACGTAAACAGAACCAATTAGACCTTAACCCTGTCAGGTAAAAGAAGATGTTTATTCATTTCAGATGTAAACAATTCGTGTTTATTCCGTCATCATAAATAATTATTATTTTCTTCAAATTGTCGCCCTTGCTTGACTCAAGTAATGCATTTCATTCTGTTTTATATCAATTCAGAAAAAGTTAACGTATACCTACTAAAGTCATAATCAACAGCAGTGAGTTCAAGACAAGACAAGAAAGCTTTTTTAGAGTCGATACATTAAAAAAACACGACAACAAGTTAGCCTCTACGGGCTTTTAAAAATTGCAGCCTATTACAACAGCCATAATGTAAAACAAGTCAAGCATTTTGAGACTATCACTTACTGAGATTGTTGATAACAGCGTCTATATTATTGTCTAAGATAAGATAAGATAAGATAAGATAAGAAAACTTTATTTGAATTCGGCATGGCATTACTAACAAACAACATAAGCTCTACAGAGCTTTTGACGGAATAAATACATTATAAGACATTACAACAATACAAACAGCAATTAAGATACAATCAGCATAATAAAACAAGCAAGTTAGTGGTTATAAGCACTATGACATAAAATAAGCAGGTTAAGATATGAGGACTAAACACAAGTTACAAGATACATTCACAGTATAAAGTTACATAAAAACAGCTGGTTTACATATAAGCACAACTAAAAAGGATATAGAATTAAAAGTAGTAAAACTGATTTGCACATAATATGCAATATGTAAAATCAGCTGATTACCATATAAGCACTGGCATGCATAAAAAATCAAAGTACATAATTAAAATGATTTTTTACATGTTAACATGTGATATGTAAAGCAACACAAAGTACAAAGCATTTACTTAAAATATAAAAGCAATGGCAACAATCAGATGAATTTGTGATTAAAAGGAGGATATTGTCAAAATTCAGAAAGCATATATGGTTATTTGCAAATGGAGCAGCGACATTCTTTACCACTCCAGGACTGAATTAAACTTTTAAATTGAGAGAAACTGTTTTCAGTCCTGAAGTGATCAGGAAGATTATTCCAAAGCATATAGCAGCAGCAAATTTGAATGATTTTTTACCATACCTTGTGGTTTTTACCATGGGGATATCCAAAATGTTGCTATATCTGAAAGAATATTTTGAGTTTTTTAAATTAACAAGGTTATGAAGACAAGAGGGAGATAACTTATTAACAATTTTAAACGTTTCTAAAGCCATAGTTCGCATTCTTCTAATCTGTAAGGAAGGTACGTTAGCTTTTAATAACAGTTCATTATAGGAACTACTGAAGTCATTATAAATAAAACGGAGTGCTCTTTCTTGCACTTTTTCAATTTTTCTTGAATTCTTTTCTGTACAGAAATGCCATACCAAAGGGCAGAAATTAAAATTACTTAAAATAAAAGTATGGAAAATAGTAAGTTTACTTAACCTGTTTAAATATGAACCCAAACGTTTAAGGATATTTAGTTGCTGGGAAGCCTTCCTACAGATTGTACTTATATGCATATCAAAGTTAAGTTGGTAATCCACATCAATACCAAGTAATCTTACAGTATTTTCACAGGAAAGATTAAAGTCCTGAATATGAAGAATTGGCTTCTTTTCATTTGTTTTCTTACCCACTGCCAGAACCTGAAATTTATCTGGATTAGCCTGCATTTTATTAATTTTAAACCATTCTATAAGCCTGTTTGAGTCTGTTTCCAGAGTGGAGATAAGTTTATCAAAGTCAGGACTGCAAAATGATGGTGTGTTATCATCTGCGTAATTGTAAAGTGAGCTGTTCTTGACAAAAAAGAAAATGTCGTTTAGGAAGATATTAAATAGTAGGGGTCCGAGTATAGATCCTTGTGGGACACCTTTATGGATGTCAGCCCAGCTACTCAGTACATTATTGACTGAAATTATAAGAAAGAGTGTTCTCATCTGCATAATTGTATCCCGCGACACATCATACTACTGTCAACTGAAAAAATATGTCCTTGGTAAAAACGAAGCAATAGGGGCAAAACACAGAAACACATCTACATCTATATGATACGTGCTGCCGTCACCGTTGACTATTACTGCGCAGGGGTGCGCACCCAACTAAAATAGATAAAGTAGAAAGCTCCTGTTTGAAGGATACCAAACAGGGAGCCTCAGCAACTGATGCTGGCAAAGAGTTCCATGATGTCGTTGTTTTTGGGAAAAAAACTTTGGTGGTAGCAGAGAACAGTTGGTAATTCTGGGAGTGGTTCGCTCTTGTCTTACGTGTTGGTTTCTTAAGATACTCATCAGCTCTGATATCAATGAGGTTGTTGATGATCTTGTACAACATGATGAGTCTACATTTCTTCCTTCTATTTTCCAGGCTTTCCCATTCCAATTCTTCTAGCATAGATGTTACACTGCTAGTATTTCTATAACGATTGGTGACATATCTTGCTCCACATCCTTTCAATCTTAAGAATGGACTCTTTGGTGTATGGGCTCCATACTGATGAACAGTACTCAACTGTTGGTCTGACAAGAGATACGTACATGTATGCTGCAGTTTTTGTGTCCTGGTTATTGACCTTCAGGTTTCTTCTGAGAAAACCTAGCATGCTGTTAGCCTTCATCACAGTTTTGTCTATATGGGGTCTGAAGGACATGTCTGATTGTAGTTCAACTCCCAGATATTTTGATGTAGATTCAGCTGATAAAGTGTGGCATTTCTGCATGTAGTGCCTGTCTATTTTGGATCGAGATCGATGGACATGTAGAGTACTGCACTTTTCAGGATGGAAATCCATTCCCCACTTGTTCCCAGTTGGCAAGCTTGTTAAGGTCGTCCTGGAGAATTTTGTGCATCTGCATCTGCAAAAAGTCTGGTTTGTGACACAGTTTGATAAATCATTGATGAAGATAAGGAACAATAGGGGTCCCAGAACACTACCTTGAGGAACTCCACTGACGACTGGTACTGTATCAGAAGTAGCACCTTCAACAATAACTTGCTGAGAACGACTGGATAGGAAGGTTTGGATCCATTTGTAAGGTACTCCGGCTTCCTCCTCTTATAAAAACTGGACGCCCTGAAATGGCTGAAAAATTTCTTAAAGTGGCGTTAAACCACCATTCAAACAAAAATTCAAACAAACATTTGTAAGGCGAGTCTTGGATTCCATAGTGACTAAGTTTGGCTAGAAGTCTCTGGTGTGGAACACGATCAAATGCTTTGGAAAAATCTAAAATAATTAAATCATGATATTGTCCATGGTCTAGTGATTGTAGAAGTTCATGTGTGAGTGACAATAACTGTGTCGGGCTCTAAAAACATGTTGGCAATCTGTTAAAATATTGTGTGTATCCAGGTGTTTGAGAATATTGCTAACGATGATATGTTCTTGGACTTTACAACAAAGGCTTGTCAATGATACAGGTCGGTAATTACTGGCTTTATAACGTTCACCTTTCTTGAATATGGCTGTTACATTTGCTGTTCTCCAGTCAGATGGTATGTTTTCTTCTTGTAGGCTTCTTTGAAATATGAAGGTTAACAGTGGTGCTATAACCATTGCAAGGTCTTTCAGTATCCTGGCTGGTATTTGTCAGGGCCAGATGCTTTTCGAGGGTTGAGCTTGTGAAGTAACTTCTGAACTCCTTCTACTGTTACTGCGATGTTAGGCATGGGTGGGTATTCTTTTCCATCTGGGGTTGGTATGTCAGATGTATCTTCTTGTGTGAATACAGACTGGTATTGACGATTTAAGATGTTTGCTTTGTCTTTTGGGTCAGCATGGAGTATTCTTTGATCTTTTAAGGGAGCTATTCCATTAGAGTCTTTCCTTAGGGATTTAATGTAGTTCCAGAAGCGTTTCTGTTTTGGTGGTCTATCTTTGTGCTCTGGATCGACAACTTCGATGATGTTGTTAATGTACTGCCAGTGAGAACGTCTTTCCGCTTCCTGTAGCTTGGCTTTCGTTTCCTTGTATATCTGGTGGTCCCTCTTAGCCTTAGTTTTAGTATATCGTTTGTATTTCTTATTTCACTTCCTGATGAGTGCCTTAACTTCTCTCGTTATCCGTGGCTTTTGGTTTTTGTTTCCTCTTATTAGCTTATTACTAACCTTAGTGAGCTAAGGCAATATTCAAATAGCTCAGTCCATTTTGACTAGCTTTATACATGTATCTACTACCTGCTAGAACACATATAGGCCTTCTGTTTAATTTATATTTTGAATGTACATTTAGGATTATCATGATTATAGTACATTACATGTAAATGTGCCATTTATAGCATACAAGTCAAGACAGTCATCCATCTTTTCTTGACATTTTATATGCTAACTGCTTTAGTTGTTTGACACTCCTCTACTTCTTTGGTGTTTTAGTATTTGTTGCAGAAATTTTTAATGGCGAAATTCAAATCGATTTTTTTTTTACATAATTTAAATCCATGTGAGAACATATATGTAGTATTTGAGCAGTTGTTGGTTTATAATGTTTTTTTATCAGACGGTAATTATTCTATGTACATTTAAGGAAATAGCAATCATATTTGTATGAGCTGAAAAAACTGGTTATAATACCAGGTTCAGCCCAAAATTGTTTTAATCCTGTAACTATAAAATACATTTTATACAGAAAAAGCATGAAAAGCATAGCATTTCTGGTCGATTTTTGTGTGGACATCGGGGCACGTAGTCTGGTAATAACATGACGTAAAGAAAATTTTATTCAACAACATGCCATGAAGAAACAGTACAACATACAGCTGGTAGTAATGACGAGGGTACTATTATGTAGGAGACTTTATTTGGATACAAACAGTTTGAAGCAAAAAAGAAATGTGTACAGGTGACAACACCACAAAAGGGTGACACATTAAACTGAAAAATTCTATTTTTACAGAATAGCTGAGATGGAGCTTGGTTTCCTCAGTTTTCATAACTGATCATAGTTAAATATAGGACATTTACAAACATTATAATGTAGGGGATAAAGGAAGATATCTGATATGGAGAGGTCCATGGTGGAAGTATGGAGGGCTGACACCATGTTACTGCACTTGACACTAATCCTAGCGAGGCTAGTGTGCTTGACTCCGTAACTAATTATACAAGGATTGTTAGTTTCAATGCTTAGCCCTAAAACTCACTGGTTTAATTAGCTTCATGTCCCAGTAGAACAAGCAAGACTAACTATTTGAATGTGTGATAGCATTTACATGTGTATTTTTTTTTAATATATAGGGAAACAGATGTTCTGAAGTCTGACATAGTATGGCAGCTCCACTGCAATTTGATATTGGTGAACAGCAGACAGGCGAGGTCAGACCATATGTTTGTCAGATATGCAGCAAAAGGTTCACACAAAAAGGTCACTTGATGACACATAGAAGGACACATACTGGGGAAAAACCATACGCCTGTCATATCTGCAATAAAAGGTAAGTAGAAAAAGTTTTTAAAGTTGTTATGTTTTACCATTTTCTTGCTCTAGACACTTTTTATAGTATATGATGAAATAACAGGTGGCAAAAGAACCACACCCAAAAACAGCCCTAGAACTCGTGGTACCCTGGGAGGTTAAGCAGTTGTCACTCTACATGTGACTAAAACTGTTCGTACAAAATGCTTAAAACATTTGAACTATTATATATTAATGTATTAATTTTCATTGGTTTTTTTTTATTTTTAGATTTTCACAGTCGTCACATCTAAATACCCACAAGCGAGTCCATACTGGTGAAAAGCCGTATTACTGTACAGAATGTGGAATGGGTTTTTGTCGGAAGCGGAGACTTGAAAGACATACATGTATCACGTTACACAATCAGTTTCTTAATATTAACTCTAAAATTGACAATTTACAAGGACTTTTACAACCTCCTACAATGAAAACTCCCGTGCCACAATCCACTTTCCCAAGTTCAACGATGTCTCATGACAGTTCTGCAGAGAATGAAAGTTTACAGTGTCACCGACGGAAACCATCACAGGTTCACCACATAAATAATGATGGCGCAGCCGCTACAGGGTCAACTCACAAATCAGAAGATAGGGTTGTTGTAAAATTAGAAGGGGATGAAGACAAATATTTATCTTACACTACTTCATGTACCGAGCAAGGACAAGGAAATGGTGAAATCAATAACAAACAAGATCAAAATATGTCAGAAATAGATTTGAACCCCATGGAACACCCAGAAGATGGGGACAATAGTGTTATCATTGGTGGTGATTTCAATAACACAGGAAGTCCATCGGGGGATGATATAGATTTGGACAGAATAAGTATTACAAGTGAGAGCAATCTATCAGGAGGATCAGAACAAAATCTTTCTTTTCATCAAAGACATAGAATGGGTTTTCGAGAATGTGGTAGGGGCAGGCCAATGTGGGGTAGTATCAAATTTCGAAAACTTCACCAGCTTGAAAAAAATGAAAGCAGATGTCTGTCATCAGGCCTAATGCAGGCAAATAAATCAAATAATTCCTCAGCACAGGTGGGTTCAAACAGTCGTGTGAATTTAGTCAATTTCACAAGTACCGATTTGTTGACTCACATGATGTCCCGTGATGATGTTTATAAATGCGATTTTTGTTGTATCATATTTCAAGATGCAGCCATGTACCATCTTCATAAAAGTATGCATGACAAAATGGATGTCCGATGTTGTAATTTGTGTGGCAAAATTGCTCAAGATAAATATGACTTTACTGCACATTTTCTAAGTGAGCATAAATAAAAAAAAAATAAATAAATCTAGCTATTCCTGATACTTGTGATTCACTCTGGCTTGCATCACAACTGGGAACTGACCAATCAGATAACAGCATTACATTTACCTTCTAAAGTTCATCTCAGTAAAACTAGAGAAAAAATCCTCTGGCTATTCCTACTGCAAATTTATACCATTATAACATTATTGATAAATGCTTAGATGATATTCTAATTGTTGTATATTACTGGATATATAATTAAAAAATTATTGGAAATAGGTTGAGAGAAAAATTATTGAAGTATTTTGTGGGTTTTTTTCAATGTAATACTCTGAATTTATAAAGTTTTAACATAAATACACTCAGAAATGGTTAGCGGCAGTATATATGAAACTATGTATACCATAATGTCAGGAATCTTCACCCTGTCTAAACTCTACGTACCCTACCCTTTTAGTAGATAAATAAAATCAATTATGGCAGCCATCTTGGAACATATCTTAGCAAGGACGTGAACAATGTATTAATGGCTTCCTCTCATAAAACATTGCACACATTTAAAGGAACTTGTGCGAAAATGAAGCCAGAATAGTTCCCTCTTATATATATTTTTTTTTGCTGACAGAGCTGTTAATGCATTTTAATTGGGAGAAATTCTAAATCTTCTGTCAAACTGGTGAAATTGTGATTTTGAGTACAACAGATGGCGCTTTACTAACTTTGAATTTATGGTACCAATTATAAATCTACATGATCATGATGGCCACCATCGTGGAACATAGCTTAATATAGAATTTCATTGGAAACCAGACAAAAAGTATCTACATGTAGAAACCAGTTCATGCATATAAACTAATTCAAGAAATAATTGTGCCATGGTAATAATCTACTATTTTTAGCTCTCTTGAACAAAAAGCGAAAGTGTGCTTTTCTGCTCAAAATTTTTCAGTTTTTGTAGTGTAATTGCATATCAACATCATCATTGTTTACTTGGATATTTATGTCATATCCTCCCGAACCGGTATCGTAACGACTCGCCCCACTCTCGAGTCGCCCCATCACGAGTCGCCCCACTCGATAACGACTCGCCCCACATATGTAAAATATATAATATAAGTTTACAATTTTATATTTTAAAATATATTTAATTAAATTTATAGTATAAATTTTTTAATTTGCATATATTTTATTGCTAGGTGTTTTAATTGGCGGTGTATCTCTTGAGATTAAAGTGAACTCGTGTTCACTTCTTTAATTAATTGTGATAATTATAATTGAATGTTTGCTTGTTTACAATCGCGATTAACTTTGATGGGATTAGCAGTTTTAAAGGATGAAAAGATAACCAATGTAGTTAATATTATATTATATGTAGTTAATATTATAATGAAGTAATAAATTGTCTTTAATGTCAAAATTGTCTGAGATTGGCATATGCTACAGATATTTACAGGCAGAATTTAATAGTTTTACATTTATAGTACAATTTCGATTAATTAAAAAACCGAGCAGTACAATATACCCAAATTAAAAAAATTATACTATCAATGTATTTATTTATATTATAAAGTATTAAATATATAAATTTCTATCATAAATTTTATATTTTTACATATGTGGGCGAGTCTTTATTGAGTGGGGCGACTCGTTATTACATGGGGGGCGACTCGTTATTAATATGGGGCGACTCGAGAGTGGGGCGAGTCGTTATATATTCCCGAACCACTTGGCCAATTTCAACAGTACTTGGCACAAATTTTTCTTTCATGACCAGGATTGAGGTTTGTTAAAAGGGTCACATCTACTGCAATTGGGAAATAATTAAGAAATTGTTATTTATGATGTAAAATATTATTAAATCTTCTCGGATATTATTGTGTTCATTTAAATAATACACGACACAAGAATCCTTGAACTGAAGGAAAGTACTTCATGTTCGAACATCTAAAAGGCCATGCCTCTTCAAAGGGGAGATAATGAATAAAACTATTAAAAGATGTCTAATTTAATATATCTACTTCTCATGTACTTTGGTCTTTATTTCAATCTAACTTGGGCAGGTAGTATCCTTGGATGAAGGGAATTTTAAGTTTGAAGATCCATGCCAACGGTCAAAGGGGAGATAATTAAGAATTAGTTAAAATGATGTAACATTTAAAAATCTGGAATTGTTATGTTAATACCAGCCAAATGTCGCTCATTTCAACCAGAAACCTATAAATCAAGTTATACTAGTCCCAGTTTCAATCTTGGATGCAAGGAATTAAAATGTGTTTAATTCAAGTGTCGTCCCTTAAAAAAATGCAAGAAATTGATTTAATAAAGTACATGTACTCCGATTTTATACAAAACGGATACTGAATACCTCTGAAATTAGAATTGCTACTAAGGTCCCCCAAAATGATCATCTCTGATGTCAGTATAGTTGAACCAAGGACTGTCCCTGCATGGTTGAATATAGTTCTTAGTTGGAGAGGCTATCTATAGTCTATTATTCTGGAAGTTGTTTGTGCTGATTTGAAACTTGAGAATCGTATGGGAAAATGCTTCTCAGATATCATGGGGTTTAGCCAAGTAAAAAAAATGCAGGAAAAGTTAACTGTACTAAAAAATTGTCTTGTTAAACATATAATCCTTTATCAAAGACACTGGGGTAGACTAGGTGGTAGTTCGTCTGCTATTGATCACATGGTCTGTCAAAGCAGAGATTGCGGGATTCGAGTCTCTCTGAAGGCAGGGTGCGCTCGACTCAAATCTTGAATGGAAATGATTGCTAGTTTTCCTACCAAAGGTCATGGTTTCCTCCCCGTAAACCGGTTTCTTCTCCATTAAAAACTTGACACCATGATAAAGCTGATAGTGACGTTAAACACCAGTCAAACAATAACAAAAAGGCTATATATATATTTATGTTGTTGATATGTTTTTATATAATTGAATGTGGTTTAACCCCGCATTTAGCAGTCGTTCACACATATCATGACGGCTAGTTTTTATTGGAAGCTAGTAAACCTGAGAACTCCGACAGAAAACTGGCAACCCTTAACAAATAAGGTTGGAATCGAGTACATCCTTCCCGCATTAAAGATTGACAGTCACGTGACAAATAGATGATACTGCCTTTAAAAATTGTCCAGGGAAGACCCTGTGATATAAACCAGATAACCGACTACCATTAGCACTCAGTCACTGAGTACCAATGATCGAAAGTAAATATCTAAATAAAGTAACCACAACTCGACCATTGATTTCCGTGATCAGCAGTAGATATTACAACCTTAACCACTAAGCTACCGAGGCAGCTTATACTTCAAAAGGGGGATTCGGTGGCTGAGTGGTTAAGGTAGTTCGTCTACTATGATCACGTGGTCAGTCAACACTGAGATGGCGGGTTCGATTCTCACTACAGGCATGGTGTACTCGACTCTAATCTTGACCATGATTGCTAGTTTTCCTACCGCAGGTCGGGGTTTTCTCCGGGTACTTTGGCTTCCTTTCCCAATATAGCTGAAAAAATGATGAAATTGGCGTTAAACACCATTAAAAAATATATGCATGTATATATTTCAAACATATCTGTAAGAGTTACCTCCCTGTAAACTGCAAAACGGTGGAGAAACCAAATTGGTGTTTTAAGAATTATTTGTATAGAAGCTAAATCTTTTCCAGACATCGGAGTTTTTAATAGTAAGAGAGTTGTAAAAGTGTCGAGTGATAGAAGACACATTGGTTCATTTAAATTACAACCGAGGTCTTTGTTATAGTATTTTTAGGACCCCCGGTGTTGTATTTTTTTATACTCTACCTTCATATCTTATTGACTTTATAAAATATATTTTAAACTATATGATATCTAATAAATTATAAGTATAAAAGGGCATGTCACATTATTGAATTGCACCCTTAATTAAATATCAATCTATGTAAACCACCTTTACAAATTAACTAATTTAGTCTATCAGTATTTATCGGGTCTGCAGAAGAGGACCTGAAGCATGAATACGATGAATTGTTCGTTTTCTTTATATTTTTTTAAGTACCGGCCTGGCGAAAGTTATGTAAATACTGTTTCTGGGTATCAACTCAGTACTTATTTATGTCCGTTATTTTACTTCCTTTTTTGACGTGACAGCTTTCTCGGATAAACATGTCAAACATCGCGAGGCCAGTACTCCACATACACGTGGTCTCTATTCAGGATTCTCTATTCAGGACTTTTTCGTTTAAGATCACTTTCAAAATACAACTGAATGTAAAAATACATGATTTAACTTTTGCTCAGATATGAAAAGACACGAAAAATATTGACATTTATTTGACATTATCAATTGGAAATTTGTTGCATAAATTATATTTTTTTTTTATAAATTAACCTTTCAAAATTGCCGCGATCAGCTGATCTTTACATTTTAATAAGCTCGAGGGTCACTTGATCCAGATTTAAATTTTGCATCAATAAATTAAAAAAAGTTTTTCTGGCCTATTTTCGTGTTTTCAAGGCTGTCAACTCTGTTGTTACAAAAGGCATTTTATAATTTAAAATTAATGCATTTTAAAACTGTTAACAACAAAATGGGCATTTTGTGGGTTTGGTTTTCGCTATTGCAAGTCTCGGTTGTTCCGAAAGGTTGCGCTATTCATTCTGCTTTTGATGGCCGCTCGTCAATAGGAAAACTTCAGCAGTTCCTTCAGGAACATTACGAAGGAGACGTTCATACCACCCATACTGGTTATTGTGATTTAAAATAGTTAAATCTGGCAGAAGAATATCGATAATCTGAAGGTTCATTATTCCGAAAGTTCGTTATTCCAAACGTTAAGTGGTCTAAAGTTCGTCGATCCTATTGTTCGGTGGTCCGAAGTATTGGTGCGGAAACTTTGTTTTCAATACTTAGAAATTTAAATGGATGTAAATTTTCGCTTGCGAGACATTATCACGTAAGAAATATTCTTTAAAAAAATTTAAAAAACCGGGACATAAATAAACAAATGGTCAATATAGTCAAAGATAGAGCCCATGATCAGAACCATGTTTAAAAGTTGTAATTTTTACCGACAGAAACTCAACATATTTTAAAAGCCCATTATCATGAAGCTACAAGATAAAATTAAAATTACTGTAGTTTACAATTTAGCTGTTTTTGCCACTGTATTTTAAAAAAAAACAGATATTTTTTAGGACGACGACCATCTTTGCTGGGGAACTTGGCTTACCACCTATTAAGTTCTAAGAAGAATAGTGTCTACATTATTATTGAGACCAAATTATCATATAGCAAGAAACAATATTTGTCACTGTTGGGATACACTTAAAAAATATTCATGAAATATCTTTAAAGCGACACGCAATTCTTGACAAGGTCATTGATCGAAGAGCCATAATTTACAGAAAGTTGGACGAGATTGTATATAATAATAAGTTTGAGACAGATGCCTTATATAGATCCACTACGAGATGTGGATAATTATTAAACTTATATAAGCATGACAAAAGGTTAAAATAAAGGGTTGTGATATTTCTTTTTCAATAGAATCCAACGAATTCGGTTATATTAATGAGAAAGAACTGGTAAAAATCCGTTTTCCAGCTGTTTAATAAAGTCTCCCGTTTCCCGTTTGTCAATCAAAACAGTCCCCCCCCCCAAACCGCATGTGTAGATCAGTTATGTTTATAATTCAGACAACGAGGAAACACTAGAAAAAATGTAATGAATATATTCAGGATGTTTAAAGCAATCAATCTAATTAAAATTATATCTTCACTTGGCTCCCCCTTTTTCATATTGTCCCGCCGTGAACTTCACTGCGACAATAACAAAAAGGTGAAGCTAGTGAAAGATTTCATTTTAATTAGATTGCAATGGAACTGTAATCAAAGATAAATGGATGGTTCACGCCACACGCGCGTGTCACTGTGACGCGTGTCGTCTGATTTTCAGTATCACCCGAAACAAACCTATAGAAAAGACTACTAAATAATATGCTGAAGAGCTTTTATCCCATCTAAATTTTCAAAAAGTTATACTAAATCTGGTAAAATCTGCTACTCGATGGCCGAGTGGTTAAGATTGCGTGTTCGAACCTCACTACGGGTAGGGTGCGCTCGACGGAAATCTTAATTCTTAAGGATTGCCAGTTTTCCCACCGAAAGTCGGAGGTTTTCTCTAGGTACTCTTGTTCCTCCCCCAAAATCAAAACTGGACGCCATGATATAGCTGAAAAATTGCTGAAACAACAATGAAACAAACAATAAATCTATTGAGTAGTGAGAAGGGAGGAAAATTTAGCCTTATATATTGATTACAATGAGCCTATTCTTTCCCGAAATCTAAAAAAGGTGGTTTTTATAGTGCAAAGAAGCGTTGCACTTCCCAAAGACGTTACCCACCATGGTATGCGGCCAGGCTTTACGCATTATACCCCCCACCCCCCACAAACACACACAACGAGATGGCATACTATATTCGCCTCAGAGGAAGCGCTAGACAGTGGATTCAGCACAAGAAACCCTCCTAGTGATTTTCGTGTAAAGACTGCAGAGGTGGCAATCTCTGGAGACTAAAAGTACACGATCAGAGGCAGGGACTCATTGGTTATAATACGTATTCAAAGTTGCCTAGGTCCTTATCAAAATCACTACGCCAAAACGGTAACAAAGACCACGAATTCTTCCGTAAATGGCCGATTTCTGGTACAGATGACCCAATACAGATGAGCTCACGCGCACACATCTGTACTTGCTGCGTCATCCAATCAAAACACCAGAAACAAGAACGTTTCTATGGAAGCATAGAGAGTCTATAGGTTATAGCGATGTGAAAGTTGTTGGTTCGTGATAGAAATTTGTATGTCTTTTGTCTCGTTCCGCTGCGCTCCACTCGCGAAAAGACATAAAATTTCTATCACTCGTGAAAGATCAACCGGTCTTTCCCAAAAAATATGAAAGAACCTATTAGACATTTAATCAATTGGACCAAACCTTAAAAATACTGAACATTGGCGCCAAGGATTCTTCGGACCATTGAACATTCGGAAATGTAAACTCTTATGGTTAAAGATACCAGTAAACAAACACAAAAACAATTAAATTTTATTATTTACATTTATTTTACATATAAATATAACAGTTAATGTTTTCAGTGAATGTGTTTATTTACAAATCAATAAAGTTACACATGCGCACAACATGCAGAGTATTATTGGTACACCCGTTAATGAGATGTGTGTTGTTTATTTTTTGGAAACTCGTTTATGCTGATTTAGAACGTCTTTAGTATCAAGTTTCTTATTATTTACAGAATCAAACGACGTTTTGGAATTCTAAGTCTATTCCAAGTCTTGCAAAACCCATTTACAGTACAGTTCTCGAAATTCGAAGTCTATACACAAAAGATTTGCATAACCGTTTACAATATCAACCGTTCTTGAAATTCGAATTCTTTACTCAAAAGCAGTTCCAAATTTCGTGATTCTCTCTTTTGTTTGTTTTTCTGATCTCGACGTTGTCTCCTAATTTGCCAAGATTTTAACTGCAGGCTGCTATAGCGACCGACTTCCACTGAAGATACTGATTTCTCCTTGGTTTCGTCTTGAATTCCAACGAAACGAACTTCTCTGTCCACTATCGAATCTTCACGTGTTAAATCGCTTTCACTTTTGCTTTCCGCCAAAATGTTAAAGTCACAAGAACTATAGCAGGAATCGCAATGATTGCCACGCCTTCTTTTGACGTTTCTATGGCGTTTTCTCATAATTCTAAGCGAGTTTTCTTGTATGCTCGTCGTTCTGAATAAATTGTTCATTGAGTTATTTACAACCGATTCGTCAAGGGATGTGTCGCAATTGTCATTACATTGGCGCAATTTGTCAAAAATGTCGTCGCATGATTTACTTTGAAATCGAGCCCTGGCAATGGTCGGCAGTTCGATATCTTCCGAAAGCAAAGAGATACCGGAATCCCTATATACTGATTTTCGGAAGTCGTTCCCTGTGTTCTCTAATCCACACATTAGCGACATCCAGGATTTTCTCTTCTCAGTTTTATTGCAATTCGTTGGGGACTGCTCGATTGCTGCGGGTAACTCGAACGGTTTTTCTATATCCAAATTTTGACTACCGCACATTAAGGACATCCATGATTTTCTGTTTTCCGTTTTATTCAATGTGGTAGGTGATTTTTCTGGTATTTTGATATCTTCGTTTGATTGGTCGAACTCAAAGCTGTTTAATCCGCACATAAAGGACATAAGTGATTTTCTGTTTTCGGACTTGCGTTCTCTGGTCGTGTTTTGAACTTTTGGTGAAGGAGTCTGAATCAGGTCTTGAAAATCTATGTCGAATGAATGATATGACGATTCCAATCCATCAATGTTCCGAATGAAATCTGTCACGTCTAGAATACTCCTTGAACGATTCTTTTTGGTTGTTTTCCGTTTTGCCTTTCTTGTCTTTCTCCATTTGGAAATATTCAATATTGAAGACAAAGCTTCTCCAATCGGCATCCTGTAAAGACAAAGTATTGTTGAATTAATAATTTTTTTTTTTAAAATTAGTATATGTACTATCAAATATAAAGACTACAAAAGAAGATATAAAATATAAAAAAAATTCAATAAGTTGTATTTTAAATTTATTTCGGTTAAAAAAAATAAATGATTTTTTTTTATTTATTTAAAAGAATCCTTTAGTTATTAGATTAACAACGAAAATCTTTTACTTTAAAAAATAAAATCTTCAAAACTATCAGATAATAGGTTAATAAAAATTAAAAAAATATTAATAATATTTTTATAAATTAGTATTTATTAAGAACTGAACACTATATCCAAAATAATATTGTTGACAACAATAAAATGTATGTACATACCTGAAAAGAAAGATGAAATATACAACAGGTTGTAGTAGGTCGATGTCGTATTATCAATTTCTTGATCCAGAATAAATTTCATGAATGATCTTTAAAGGTTTATATATTTAGTGGTCGGGATTTCCCGCTTGATCTCTTTACTAGATGTCAATATTTTCTCGTTTGATATGATAATACAATCTGGTTTATTTATGGATATCGTATACCCAGTGACCCTGGTTTTGTTGTCGAACGACCCCCTTGAGTCATGTGAATAATTAGGTTATTGTCCGGGGTAGCAGCGTTGTGGTCAGTTAAGTACTGAAGTTTAAGCAAACACTTATGTAACCGACAAATTTGATTAGATTAAATTTGACGTATTTTGGGGGTTTCAAATTTCCGTGTTTGTTTACATTGCCACGGGCTTCTTGTATAATTTAAATAAAACATTTCCTATTTTATCCTCTTTAATTTAATTTTAGCATCTACCCTGATTATGCAAACATAAAAATGTTTGTAAACAACTTAATCTTTTTTTTTCTTTTTTCACCAAATTTCCGACAAATTATTTTTTAGAAGTAATAATATATGACCTATTTAAGTAAATATGAAATCAATATACTTAAAATTCCGTACTGAACTATGATTCAGAATCGCAAGACGAGATAACAAATATATCATACTAACATTGTTATGCGACAAAAATGCAGTTTAAATGTCATTCTTTTCTAATTTTGAGCGAACACCTGAAAGGCGTGCTTCTCCAATTTAATTTTTATTCTCTGTAGTAATTGAGTTGAAGAACAATTTGTTACTTGGTCCAGAAAATTAACTTTGGCATTTCCTGGCAGATTCCAACTACGTGACAATGGACGATTTTCCTTGACCGAATAAGACATAAAAGGGGAGATAATTTTGTTTTAACAAGAGTATAAGATACAAACACTCTTTTATTTACATGGACAGGATGCAATCAATAAATTGTCCATTTTCATTACTAAATAAAGCATCTTAGAACTCTCCAAATAGCAACATTATTTTTAAAATTTTCTAGCGTGGGAGGTGTCATGTCTAGACTCGGCACCCCTGACTTGGGAGGATAGTTATTGAAAAACGGTGTTAAATGTGAAACTTCTAATCTGATAGCTTTTCAGATCAGATATGACAAAAAATTGTTAGTCTAAATGAAATTGTGATTACAAAAATGTACTCTACTTCTTAGCAATTTTCCGATGTCTCGGAAAACGGAATTTTCATCTTTAAGCTAAGCTTTTTTCTCAATATGTCATAAAACACCTGTTTAAAGCAAACACATGAATACAAAATGCATTTCTTCTTTTGATACATACAACATTGTGGTCAGCGCAAAACGACGCAATTAGCGTGAATCATAGAAGACCATTTAAATTTTTAGGTTCAAAATACAAATTAAAATTTAAGGAAAAATGTTAAAAGTATATATACAAACAAATATGATAATAAATCGTTTGATCTCCGTTTCTCGTCAAACATTTGCAGTTAATGTGACCCATACCCCTCCTTTCCGTAAATTTGAGAATATGCTTGACCATAAAAATTTTAATCTTGTAATAAACTAAATTTTCACTAAATACGCATCAATGAAATTTAGACCTTTGAATAGCGGGACATGAGCGTTTGTCGTCATATGCGGTTACTTACTATACTATAATTCAGATTTTCACAGACATTTGACAAATTTATCAATTTATTGTGGTCATTAAAATCAAAGATCAAAGATTGATTACCACACTAGTGGTTTAAACTTGTCCAAGTATCGCGTACTTATTTGCCCAGTGTTGAAGGTATATATTGACAATTATTACCCCGGTATATAAAACGGTCAATATACCAATTAAGGGTTGTTTGTGTAAACATATTACGAAAGACAATACATCTATAATAATTTGGCGCAATTTTAAAAACGGTTTTTGAGTAAGGTAAATACTTAATTTTCGGTTTGACATCAACAGGTTGTAAAATTATTACCTATCAGCGACAGTTAAAGTTGTCTGTCTCTAGTGCTGTATATATCATAACTCATGTCGTATTTCAAATTCTAAAAGCTGCGCATGCCTCATAAAGAAATCAAATTTAAACGCCCGTAAATAAATATAATTAAAATTTAATTATATAAAATAAAGTGTGCAATCAGTAATAACGTCGCTATTGTTTAATGGAGAGGATCAGGTTTATTTCGAAATCATCACCAAAACATATATTCTTCTATTTTGTACAAAATAAGCAAACAAATTTCTCATGATTAACACGAGAAGAGTTTATATATTACATTTGTTTTTGCTTGTTTGTTTGATTGGTGTTTAAAGCTACTTTTCAGCAATTTTCCAGATATATCATGGCGTCCAGTTTTTATTGGGGGAGGAAGCCGGATTACCCGGAGAAAACCCCCGAACTTCGGCAGGAAAAGTGGCATCCTTGTCAATTTAGATTGGAGTCGAATGCGCCCTGCTCGCAGTGAGACTCGAACTCGCAAACTTAGTGCTGACAGACCACGTGATCAATAGTAGACGAACTAACTTAACCACTCGGCCACCGAAGCCCCTATACTAAATATGAAATTAAATTATGATTATAATTAATATACATATTGAAACCGAAGTTACCAGCCCACGTTTCTGAGTTCTTTGCAAATGTTTTAAATGAACTCTCCAGAGGCATAGTCTATGAAAAATAACACAGTACAATACATTACAATATGTGTATAATTATACAAACATAGAATATGAATTGTTTATACAGCCAAAAAAAAAAATTACCAATACGTACAACCTCAGGTGAAAGATTTATAAGTAAAGCGGCATAAAAATTAATGTAACATAACAACAGAAGGCACTAAGGGACAGTGCTGTATAGCATGGCGAATGTATAGCAAAGACATTATTCGTGTTGCAATGCATTGACAGCGCATTTCGTCCCACGTACGAGTTCTACAATGCTTAAAAGGGGGAACCCAAAACGAAAATATGAATCCATTCTAAAGTAAAAATACTGTAATAAAAACATATAAACTTAAAAACTGTGTGTTTGCATATTCCTTTATTCATTTAGGACCACGTGTTTGGCACACACATTCAATGGAATTTAACATGCAAATGGAAATGTACAAGCGTAGTCAAAATGTATGTTTATGGTTTAGGAATTTACAACAAATAATACAATATTCAAATAGAGTGGGGTGGAGAACAACAAGGATTTTTTTTAATAATACAAGTAGTCAAATATAAAGTATTGATCAAAGTAGGGCCCAAATAAATAAATAAATAAATAAATAAATAAATAAATAAATAAATAAATAAATAAATAAATAAATAAATAAATAAATAAATAAATAAATAAATAAATAAATAAATAAATAAATAAATAAATAAATAAATAAATAAATAAATAAATAAATAAATAAATAAATAAATAAAATGTCGTGCTTACAAAAATTTGAAACGAACAATAATTTAAACAGGAACAAAACATTACTGTTATATCTATATAATATATAATATATTAGTTTATTATTCGTGTAAAGATAGAAGCAGTTGCCTTACATACTGGTATATATTAGTAAGTTTGAAGATAATAAAATTAAAAAGATAATTCAGCATAGCCACTAAATTCTCCTTTGACATATACATATATTTTATAAGAACTGTAAAAGGGTGCGGGATGGGACGTTCTTGAGTCTGTAATTACCTTGAAAACAACAACATAGTAGTACAAAGCACTTAATTTGATTTCGGGGCGGGAGAGTGTGGTTAACACCCACGTCTACACACACCAATGAGTATTACTTTGTATGGGGGTATATATGATATCATTCATTATTCATTACAAAGAAGTAATATTATATACGTAATCTAAGGACAATGTCCATTTTCAACTTTGTATCTGAAATAAAACATTACTTTGGGATATAACGATAGAATTTTCTTGTATAGTATGACTTTTTGCACTTACTGTCCTTAAGGTAGCGACCTTGACTCTGTGACTAAAGAAACTTTCTGCGTTTCACTATAAAACAAAATAAACGATTTGCATATAAAATCGACCATAAATGATTTTAAACGGGCCTTGCTGCGGTTTATTTTAAAACAGACAATGCGGTTTAAATGAGTTTTATAGTTTGACGTAGCTTTGTAATGTCGTGCAAATTAAGGTGTGTCGCTTGCGATAAGTTCTGACCATTTTAAAACCAGCGGTCCACCAAACTATTTTCAATATAATATAATAGGTGCGTACCGAACACCCCTGGAGAGTAGCGACCGCACTCATTGTATTTAATTACTCATTCTGAAGATGCAACATTACAACTATTAAACCCACGCCTTTTGAAAGGTAACAATGAGGAATAAATATTTTGTAATCTTTCGTCTCTGTGCTTCTTTCCGCAAGGTTATTTAAAATGAACGGTATAGTTTATGCAATTTTCAGTAACCTATAGTGGCTTTCAGTTTTATTCAGTGGGGTGAGGGAATCAGACAACCTGTTGATAACAACTAAATTCATTAGAACGTACACTTGTAATAGTCATAGTGTACATGTATATAAAGTTTTAAACTTCTGTTCAAAACACCAACTTTGTTGCAGATAGGCATTTTTTCGATACAATCGAATTTCGATGCAAGCGATTTTAAACAAATGTCCTTGGACTGTTTCTCCAACTAGATCAACGAAAGAAACAGACTTTCGCATACTCTTTAAACAGCATACTACATACAAATTGAACAATGTTACTTAAAAATCGTATATAAAACAATAACCAGATTCAACTTTATTATGAATTTCATTTTACTATTATTATTTTTAAATATTTAAAATATAAGCCATCTATAACTATATAAAAGATCAAAACATAAAAAAAATTCAGACTAATGTAATAGTAACAAGTAGAAGAAGGTAAAAAAAACAAACAAAACAAAATAAAGCAAAGAAAAGAAAAGCAAAACAAAACAAAAAACCCCATAATGTAGGGGCCGGAATGGGGAGTAAGTACGAAGAAGAAAAATATATCAACTTTTTGGCAACTATGTGCCGTGATCAATTCTTCAATTGTGCAACTTTATGCAAGAACATGTAAATCAGGGGCGGATCCAGATGGGCCCCTTAAGTAGCAGCATATTTGACGGACGGACCATTAAAAAATGTGTCCGGCTTCGGGGGGGGGGGGGGGGGGCTGCGCACCAGACTCCTGCAGAGAGAGTGGGTCTGCAGAGAAATCCTGGATCAGCCACTGCAATTATCCATGATATCATAATACGAGTGTCTCATGGAATCTATTGGTGATTTGACGTTTTCATTATAAGAGTGAACATTAAGTAAAAATGTTTTAAAAATAGCCATTAATGATGCCAAACGCGAGTGGGCGGGTAATGAAACTGATACTCTTAATATGTCGTTTAACTGTTTTTTAATAGCAAGCCATACCTATCCGTGAAAACATTGCTCAGTTTTTATATTTGAATATTTGTTCGTCTGAGTGTACGAGTACTTCATGAAAATATTTGTGTATTCGTGATATTTTATATACAAGCTATTAAATATAAATAGCGTTGAATCAAATTAATTTGAATAAGGAAAAATACAATTTTCAGAAAATACACTCTTTGTTTCTACAGGAATGCTACAAAATTAGCACACAAAAAAAAAGAAAAAAAGAATTTAAAAACGGAATATTGATGCCTATTGATTAACAAGTTTTTTTCTTCTAGTAACCGTCTGTCAAAAGTCAAAGGTTTCGTCTGCGTGTTCCCAGGACTCGACCAACAGAAATGCCCAGTGCGTCCCCGACCGGCGGACAGTGGACGTCCTCTCGCTTAAGAGTTCAAAATATAACACTGACCATAGAGGGTGACCTGTTTGGAGAGGATATGAAGTTTTCTGATTTTGTTCGTTTGGTTATTTTCTTGTTGGTGATTCGGGCCGGGGGGGGGGGGGTTCATGACAAATCTAAATTATTGTGGTTTTGTTTACTTTTACAAATGCATAAAAGCTGTAACTGAACTAATCCAAAAAAAAATCATGCAGTTAGATGTTTTGAATATGTTCGTTGCCCGGATAACTCGAAATGAATCTACAAATTTGATAATCATATTTTAAATATCATTAAAAATACTTTTTTTTAAAAATACATGTGCTTTTGTTTGTGTATCTGTACTTTACGGAAGTTATTTTTATTGTCGCGCAATCCGATCCGAGATATCTATATATTTCACAGTAGTAAAGGAAATTTATTTTATGACTAAGAAAAAAATAAAATTTACAGAAAACATAATATTGACGTTAAGTTCACAAAGGAAATAAAATTTTAAAAAATAGAGTACACGTGCACCTATCAATTCGAGAAGGGCTGGGTGGAGGTGGGGAGTGTAATGTAAAAGAATTAGTTTGTTTAAGAACACAGACCTATCAACACAAACAAAAAACAGTTAACGAATAACAAATAACCGAAGGACAAATGGGAGGACATAGACTACTGGCTTGGAACAGTCATATAAAATATCAAGTGGCGGCTTTGATCGGATTAAAGGGATCCCAGCCCTCCTCTTGATTGTATAAACATTACAGACGCCAGTGGTGATTTCATTTTCCAAATCAATTTATCATTTGTATTGATTAAATGTAAAAATACCGTGTCGATGTAAACATTCTATTGTAATTCTGCAGATGTTATGTCACAGGGAGCCTAGGTGGTCGAGTAGTTAAGGTAGTTCGTCGTTTACTATTGATCACGTGGTCTGTCAACAGAGGTTGCGGGTTCGAGTCTCACTACTGGGAGGGTGCTCCGGCTTCCTCCTCAAATAAAACCGAACGCCATCATAACGCTGAAAAATTGCTGAAAGAGACGTAAACAAACTTTCCAACAAAAAACAATCTGACGTCACAACCAGGGATCGGCCTACAGAGCTGACCCGGTCCTCGGGGTGACAGATATGGGGTGCCCTATGGATATAACATGGAAAGTTTGGCACACGATAATTAATTGCGCGTAACGTTGACTTTAGGAGAATGCAATGATCCTGGCACGTTAAATATCACTTGTTAAATGTCGAAAGATAGGTTGTAGTCAGCTTTTCTGCCGAATTTCTGGGGTTTTAACAGGATATATACTGCGGTTTCATACAATAAGAAAACCGCAAGCCCTGATATAACTTAGAACTTACTTAAATTGACGTTGAACCCGTTCAAACAAACAAACATACAGTACAGAACATAGTTAGAGTTAGGGACAGGTCAATATTAATTGGGGGGTTGGGACCGGTGCATTTCAAATTAAGGTTAAAAAAGACTATGTCCTATCCCCTTAAAATAAAAAAAGTTGCTGTCATACATCTGATGTGTTATAAAAAAAGTTTGTGTCTTACGAATAATTTAATGGTTACAATTCAGTATTTAGGTTTGTTAAACAAGTTGCGCGATTAAATTATATTGGTTTTGAATTAAAACACAAGAAATTTTTTTTTCATTGATGATTTTGTTATGAAAAAAAAATTGCTCTCCGATCAGTGCTGAAAATAACAAAACTTGTAGTCCCACATTTATGCCAGCATAAACAAGTTTGTGTCCTATTGCATTTTGCACCGGTCCTACCACCCCAATAAATAGTGACCGGCACTTAATGTTCTCTTTACTGGTACAGTTCTTAATAAATAATCAGAAGCGTAATTATATAGTAAAATGCGCATACATTAGCTTTCGAAATTCACACACATGCAATCCACCCCCATAGTCAGACAATAACAGTTGTTTGGATCATTAATTAGGTTGAAAGGAGGGTGTGGTCGAGATTTGCATAAAAATAAAACATCACGGGTCACAGGTAATTTATTTACGTTTATCACGAATCACATTGAAGACAAGTCACGGAAAATCAAAAGCCACGAAAAATTCTCCCCTCTGAAACCCACTAATTCATTTCAATCACGATTGAGTTTTTTAGTACGCTTTTTTCAGTCGTGTAGTTCCGTATATCGACTTCTCGTGGTCGAATCACGCTAAATACCTCTAATTGTACACTTGATGATGATGATGGGTGGTTTTTAACGTCCTACACTGATAAATTAATACCATCGGTCGGACGGTTGTTAGGGTTAGTAGTTCATGGACTCCACCATGGTGGTTTTGTCGAAGCCCGGCCTTCGGGATACCTGGTCGAAGGACTCGGCAGCATATGTCCTACTGACGGCCGGGCTGTTCCGATGTAACGTTGGCCTACTCCAGTACCCAACATGGGTAGGAGCGTTTCCCCAATCTGACCGTCTTGGAGGTCTTATCTGCAGAGTGTAATTGTACACTTTCATTAAGGTAATATATTTGGACGAACCCAGTATAATGGGAGTCAACAAAGATATCTAGTTACAATATTTGAAATTAACAGTTGACCAGGATCATCGCTATTTATATCTTTTTAAACGGGTAGGTCATGCATGACCTGAAATCTTTCGAATAAATTAGCATCTTTAACCCAAACTTCAGGTAAACAGTACAGGTGTCACATTTAACAGGTTGTAGTGCTTCACTTAGCATGTGACAAAAACAAAGGTTCATTAGAAATCGGCAAAACCAAACATGCACTATGTAGCATAAATTCTATTAACCTTGGTATCTTTGATATAGAATTATGTTCAATTTTCACGTGGTTTTTAGACGTAAAAATGATGAACAAAAAAAAAATATATTTATGAATGTTATGTAAAAGTAATGAAGTCTAAATGCAAATTGTTCATTTTACAGTCGATAGTAACCACTTATACAATTGTGTAAATTGAATTAATGTAACTATAAATATTTTTCTGAAATACATTAATTGCCAATTAAACAGATATTAATTAATTGGTAATCTTGCAGATCTTGTTGATCAATGTTGGGTTGTCAGGTTATAAGGCTGTAACCCTCTCTTTGGACAATGGTAGGTAACGTGTTTGAAGAGCGCTCATGTACTATAAAGAACAACGTTTTGTAGTTTTTGAAAGAACGATAGACAGAAAAGAATAAATGGAAGATGGCAATATTCCGCCATGTTTATAAAAGAGACTTTTTCTCTATGGTAAAAAAGAAAGTTATTTCATAAAAGCAATAATTTTTGCCATTCTTAAAACTTTTAATGGTTATTTCCCATCATTATTGATTTATTATTTTTGCTGATTAATGTCTGGTGAACTTTACAGCCAGAAAAATATTTAATCAAACACGGAGTTTGGGATAGCTACATCTTGGCATACGAGAGCACAGGGACAATGGAAAGTCTTGTCTGACAGAAGTTGAGGTTGTAAGGAGTGCATTGGGTGTGGCATTCTACAATCACAAGGCATTATTTACGACAAATCAGGAAAAGAAGGTTGATTCATAAGCATCTAGGCACCTGCTTACTTTACCATGCCAGCTGTGTCCTGTACAGAGAGGTTCCTATAAAGTGATTGGCAGTTAGACGAAGCGTCCCTTTAAGGAATATAGAATCAAATCGATATATTCGTATGAATCTCTAATTAAATCAAACAAATGTAACGTAAATCTTAGAGAAATCACTGGAACTGACCAGGTCCTTACTTATCTTGCAGTATGCAGTACAATGATAAAAAGGTCAGGGTCACCTTGAAAATAAAAACTCAAAAACTCATTATGGGTATTTAGCGCATTATTTATAACGTTTCTATATTATTATACATCTATTAGTCTATTTACATATTTCATTATGATGATTTTTACCAGTTAAACGCCGACGCAATTTTTCTTTTTATTTCCTTTTTTCTTTGGGGGGGGGGCGGGGGCGGGAAGGGGAAACGAAGTATCTCGTGAAAACTCCAACCTTCGAAAGGCAAATGAACAATCTTTTTCAGTTTAGGCCGGAGTCGAATACACCTTGTCCTTAGTCGGGCTTAAACTCGCAATTCCAGCGTTTACATAGGCGATACGACTACTTACTTAGACCACTCAAATGGCGTGAACCTGTTTCAGTTCAATAACGGGAATATGAACCCATATCAATTGGGGCGAAAACAAACAAAACAAACAAAAAATTGCTATAATTTCGCCCAAAATGATTTGTGATCAATTTCTTGTGGTTCAATGAGGTCTTCTCTGCAGCCATGCTGCAGACCTTGTTGATTTTATGCCATGGGACCTTTTATTAACGATGAATCTGACCCGACTGTAACATTTTTCAGGGCTCCGAGATGTTTGAACTTTATTAAAGAAAAAAAAAGTTGTCAAAAAATATTCAAAATGCTATGACCTATGTTACTATATTTCATAATCTTGGAATATTTTGTTTATTCATTTAATACACTGCATGTTTAACTCTAGAAGCATACACCAAAGGCAGGAAAACAAGTATGCAAAATTGAACTGAACCGTTTAACTTTTGACCTTGCAGGACAATAAAAATAAGTCAGATTCTATACATACCACATGACACAGATATGTATACTGGTACGTAACAGGAGGTTTGAATAACATTCATTTAATTAGGAAATTATTCACTCTAACATTGTACGAATTCTTGGTAGAATTGATCTGTTCATCACCCAAGTCGGCAGTCTTTGATCACAGATGTGTGTACTTGTACATTACATTCATTGTGTATTCGGTATGTTGTCATTTTCGGAAATATTTCAATAATGTGTTGTTTTAGTTTCATCTGTAGAATGTGATTAACGTTCATCACTAAAATAATGATAATAAGTTATTTAACGACGAATAACATGTGACAGAAAGTCCATTTAAGGTTGCAAAAAAAAATTCGAAGAAGTAGCTCTGAAGGACGCTCATTTTCAGAGCTTAAGAGCTAGGTCTACGCAGCTAGGGACGCAAGATAATTAATATATCTAGTCGGATTCTTGTAATCCAGAGACAGATCTGAGTAATGCAGTTTCATAAGTGTACTTGCAAAATGGTACTTTGATATAATTGTACTCGATACCACACTGCGTTTACTTATAATGACACCACTTTTGCGTCATTCTTATTTTTGTGTTGCATATTTTACAGCCACTTAATTATAAGTTTTATGTTTGCTCTAATGGTAAAAAAGTCATTTACATGCTATGTTGAGTCACTTATTAATTTTTTGTTTAACATCCTGCGATCACTATTTTAGCTAGGCTCGGTACGAGAACAAATTAACAAACAATAAATCGATTTGGGAAATGCAGCTGTGCTAAGGGCAGAAAATGTTGACTGCACTGGATAAGTATAGAGCAGGGGCATAAAATAAAGCATTTTGTAAAATCTGTAACCAGCCTACATGAATCGACATCTACTAAAAGGACATGAACAGCGTGCTAAAGATCCTGTTACTTTTCAAACTTGTCACCCTTTACAATCCGCAGCCAGGCGTTCCGCATTACCGGTATACCTGCAACCCCCCCTCCCCCACCCCGCCCCAGCCATCCCTCAAATCAGAACGATATGGAATCGTTTTTTGTCAACAGGAGGTGACAAGCTGAGCAGCTATGTGGGTTTACCACTCTCGTTGAAGAGAAATTCAAAATAAAAATTATGCGGTATTGAATTTTAGATTTCAAATAGTCATTGCTTGGCTGCTGCTTGCACAGCTTCGAAATGGTGCATATACGATCATATACTCGTATTGGAAACAACGTATACGCATACATAAATTATATTATAACTAACGTTCTTAGAAGTAAACAACTAAAGTTTATATGAAAATCTGTTTGCTTAAATATCTTTTTATATATGGAGAAAATACACTTTTGATCACTTCTAAATGAAAAACGAAACCGTTACTGCTCAATTCAAGTCCACATGAGTACACATATTAACTGAACCGTAACGTTTTTCTGGATTTTCCTTCGACCCATTTTTCTGACCGGGAGTGGACGTTTGTAAAAGAGAAATTTAATTGTCCAAGTTAATTATATACAATCAAATAATGACATATCGAATTTAAAAGGAAACTGTAATTCGAATGTGTTAACTGTGAAAAAAAAATGATTCACTTTGGTCGGTCATTACAATGTGGGTATTACCCTGGGTATATCCAGCATACCAAATCACGATAATAGATAAAGTACTATTGTATAAAAATAGAACGAACTCACCATTATGAAAGTACTATGCAATCAGTCAAAAAGTGCAAAAACTGCAATTATTAATAATTGCACTTTTACGGTGTTTTTTAAAAAAATATTTTCTATATATATTCTTGTATTTAATTTAACGCATTAGTCGACTGTAAATAACGATGAAAAAACAGCAAACATTATAAATACCGGTATAGATCATCGTATGTTATCAAGTACTAGTAGTTTAGTTAAAGCTGAGATAGAATTTTGAATAAAAATTGTCATGGAAGTCTGAATCAGCCCGATGTCAAGAGGCCATGACAAAACTGGATTAAGACAATTACGCAAAATCCGAAACGAAAACAAAAAGAGAAAGTTAGAAACTCAAACCCAATAAAACAATAGGTGAATTCGGGTGCTCCGAACGAATAAACAGCGTCGTCTGTTGTCTGTCGGTAATGAGATACCCTTCGTATTCCAGTGTACAAGTCAAGTCAAAGAATATCTTAAAAAATAAAAGCTGCAATCAAAGATACGCTCCACAACAAAAATATTTTAAGGGGAGCAGAATAACTGATAAAAATCATTATTTCGTAACGAATGGAAAACAATTGTATTTATTGATGGGGGAGGGGGGCGGGGCAAGATCTTTTCTATTAGTGTGTTTTGAGCATTTTTACACGACTGTTAACTGTTGTTTAGAAAACAAATCAACTGGTAATTGTTTTTCAACCATTAGCTTTTATCTGTTTTTCTTAAAAATTGACCTTGTTGTTAACTGTTACAATAAAAATAAAAACCCTGTTTGCTGTTAATAGTCATAACACTGTTAACTTTTTTACAGATTTTTCGCTCTGTTTTTTTCGATTTTCAAGTTAACTGTTTTCTGTTTTCTCATGTATTTGTTTTGGGAAAAATAAAAATTGTTAACCTGTTAATGGACCCCCCCCCCTTTTTGAGAGTCAATCTTCAGTTAATGGCTTAATAAGTTTATAAATGTTATTGATGTACTTTTAGCATCAGATATATTTACCATTACAAATTATAAAACAAACGATGTGTTAATATTAAACAATACCGCATGCTTACAGTCAACTAGACTTTTAATATAGGCCTATATTTACCTGTTTGTTGATAGTTACCCGTATCCAATAAAATTGGTCACGTGATTTAACTTCCTTGTAGAAGCTACGCTAATAAATACTACAAATAAGGTATTTTTTTTTTAAATATTTGTCTTTTTGTGATTTTCTTTAAATACATATCATATATTAATAAATTGCTATTCCACGAATGTAAGTTGATTTGAAACAAGCAATCTAACATCTAATGCACTTTCAATGGTATTATATTCGTGACAAATAAATCTGCTCTATTTCAGCATTCTGTACGAGTACATTTTGTTGTTGCAGCGTTATGTTATTCGTGAAACAAGTCAAGCAGGATATGCTCCATGCAGCGTTATGTTATTCTTGAAACAAGTCAAGCAGGATATGCTCCATGCAGCGTTATGTTATTCGTGAAACAAGTCAAGCAGGATATGCTCCATGCAGCGTTATGTTATTCGTGAAACAAGTCAAGCAGGATATGCTCCATGCAGCGTTGTTATTCGTGACACAAGTCAAGCAGGATATGCTCCATGCAGCGTTATGTTATTCGTGACACAAGTCAAGCAGGATATGCTACATGCAGCGTTATGTTATTTGTGCCATTTATCACCCTGCCTTTATGTTATTTGTGCCATTTGCCATACTGCCCTTATGTTATTTGTACCATTTGTCACGCTGCCCTTATGTTATTCGCGTCATTGTCACCCTGCCTTTATGTTATTTGTGACACTTATCACCCTGCTTTTATGTTATTTGTGCCATCGTCACCTTGCCTTTATGTTATTTCTGCAATTGTCGCCCTGTCTTTATGTTATTTGTGCCGTCAGTCTCTCTGCGTTTATGTTATTTGTGCCATTGTCACACTGCCTTTATGTTATTCGTGCCCTTGTCGCACTGCGTTTATGTTATTCGTGCCGTTAGTCTCCCTGTGTCTATGTTATTTGTGCCATTGTCACCCTGTATTATTTGTGCCATTTGAAACTCTGCGTTTATGGGTTTATGCGTTTATGATATTTGTGCCATTTATCACACTGCGTTTGTTATTTGTGCCATTGTCAAACTGCGCTTATGTTATTTGTGCCATTTGTCACCCTGCGTTTTTTTGTGCCATTGTCACACTGCGTTTATATTATTTGTGCCATTGACACATTGCGTTTATGTTATTCGTGCCGTTAGTTTCCCTGCGTCTATGTTATTTGTGCCATTGTCCCCCTGCGTTTATGTTATTTGTGCTTTTATCACCCTGCGTTTATATTATTTGTGCCATTTGTGACTCTGTGTTTATGTTATTTGTGCCATTATTTTCATTTGTTTACAAAATCTTTATAACAAAACCCATAGGAATTGGGGTCTCCGTGATATTATCAACTAGTTACGTGACTCCAACTAACCCATTCCTCTGTCTTTTCTTTATTCCTACAAGTAAAGAAAACTTATTTAAATACATAACATACAGTTAAAACAGAGTTCAATATTGTTATATGTTAAACCTCATAATGATCAAGTTCAAGTGTAGTAAATCATTTTATTACATAATACCGAGTCCTGAAATTGGAATAAACAGGAACGTGATTTTTCATTGAAATTTGAAATAACACTCTATGAAATCCACAATTTTAATATATCAAGAAGAATCCAAAAATATATTATAATTTAGCAGTTATTGATGATGAAAATGAAAGGCAAAACACCCATTAATTCTGCTCAAAAACCTATACTATACTAAGAATTGTATAGCCAATCAAATCACGAGTGTTATGTGGCTGTTCATGTAGCCGAATGTGTGTTTTGCTGCTGTTCATGTAGCCGAATGTGTGTTTTGCTAAGCAATATGATAGGAAATGGAATGCCACATATAATGGTTTAGGCTAAATTGAAAAAGGCAAAAATAACTATTATGTAAAAAAAATATTTATTGTCTTGCTAATTATTTTTATTTATTTATAACATTTAATTTATTTTATCAAGGTTTTTTGCAATGGCTAGTAAGAACAAGACTCCTTCAAAAAATGTTTTAGAAACAAGCGAGTTCTGCAATGAACATAAAGAACAATTCCGGATATACTGCAATAAGCACGACCGCCCTTGTTGTCGAAAATGCGTTGTTTCCGATCACAAGACGTGTCAAGATATAACTCGGTTAGAGGATATGGTTCAAAATGTAAAAACCTCGTATGGTTTCCATGACATTCTGCAAACAATGACTGACATGGTTGATAATATTCAGAAAATTAAAAAAGACCGCCAAGAAAATTTGTCCACATTGAAAGAAGAAAGAAAATTGATTGAAAAAGAAATAGAACAAACAAGAATAAAAATCAACGAACAACTCGACAAATTGCAAGAGAATATAATAAAGGAATTGTATGGAGCCGAGTCCAAAGAGAGTAAGATTATTGACCAATTACTGGACTCAATAGAAAAAACCGAGAAAGAGATCATAGTGTACCAGGAAAACCTTATCAACATAAAACAACACTCATCAGATCTCCAGACATTCCTTGCCATGAAACAAATGGAACGACAGATGGCAGAGAAAGATGAATATTTCAAATCAATTGTAACAAATAACAAACTGAATCGAGTAAGATTGTCGTGCAAAATGAATGATGCCTTACAAAATATCTGCCAAGAAATCCGAAAATTTGGTGAAGTAATAATTAGTACTAGTTCTTGTGAGTTAGAGGTTGTGAGTAAAAAAGAAAAACAAGCTCAAATTGTGATAGCTCCCGCTCAATGTAAGTCAATCGGCAATATATCAGTTATATTACAAGCGACAATATATACAAAGTTAGATGATATCAGAGGATGTGCGCTGTTACCGGATGATACAATGATGTTTTCCTGTTTCAAACAAAACTGTGTAAGGGGATTTAACACAGACGGTTCCCGAGACTTTGACATCAGTTTACAACCAAACGCTGCCTTTGATATAACATATATACATGACAACAATACTATTGCTGTTACTGGAGGAGGATGTAGCCCTAACATCAGTATGATTGATGTAGAAAGCAGGAAAGTCAAGGAAACTATTCCAGTGGGATCTTACAATACAGGCATAGTAAGTAGGAACAACACATTGATCTACTGTGCTGAGGACCGTGGTATACAGATGATAAACCTGTCTGACAAATCCGTTAGTAACATTGTTTCAAGGGAAATGTCTTTGTTTGCATATGTTACTACCTTTGGTGACAAACTTTACTACATAAACCATAGCACACAGACCGTGACATGCTGTGGTCTCCGTGGTACAATACAATGGGAATTCAAAGATGAAAGTGTTTTGCGTTTTCCACAAGGTATCTCTGTCGACAATGATGGTAACGTGTATGTCGTAGGGTACTGGTCGCAAAATGTTATTGTTATCTCCCCTGATGGACAATGGCGCAGACAACTATTGTCAAAGGAGGACGATCTTAAGTTACCACAAGTGCTCCACTATGACAGGTCTACTAATCAGTTATTGGTGGCAAATAAAAGAGGCAAGGCTTTTCTTTATAAGGTGGAGTGACGTTTTAGCCAATTCATTTCTGGAGAACGATATGCTAGATTCGGGTAGATGTTTATTTACCTTATAGTTTGTTGTAGTGTATATAACATTTGACATATTTTTTTTTCAAAGATTATAAATTTTATATATCAACCAAATGTGAACTGATGAAGAAACATCTAAAGAACTAATCGGGATAAATTGAAAAAAATTATGAACCTTATTAAATTATTTGTTATGATAATCTACTACATGATATTAAAACTTTTGAATTGTAACAATATCTCATGGTACTTTTCAGTTATTTTGTAGCGACATGTTTGATTGGCAGGTTACCTCATGAAATATAAGCAGATGACAGAACAAACGAACGTAACAGCACTACCCGAGGTTTGATTCTTAATACTCTTTTTAAAATTATAGTTTTTTTTATAATATCTAATATTTTTTGTGTTTGTTTAATTACTAAGGTTTTTTGTGTTTGTTTTTTTGTGTTTGTTTGTGTTTTTTTTAAGGGGAGCGGGATGGAAGGAGTTTTTAATTTTCCACTGATGAACGTTCGATATTCTATTAAATCCATAAAATCATAAAATAACACATAATTAGTGTTCACAATAAATCTACAACAACACACTAGTTGTGTCGTTATACTACTACTACTACCACTGAAATGCTAAAAACGTTTTTAATAATAAAATTAAGTGGTTTTATTAATATTTGAACCCCAAATTGTCCCACTGGAATATGATATCGAATACGATATTCGTCAGACCAAGGGCATTAGTTTTTCTGCCTAGGACGTTAAAACTCCCTCAAGTTAAATGTTTGTTTTCGACTTTTTGTTCATAATATCATTCTCGCCAAAAATTTCAAGCAAGAAATCGCCTCTCTTCATGTTTTTTGGTATATCGAACAGATGTGTATCGCTGTTAAGTTTGTTCATACTTTAATCTATTTTATTATATCACCCTAAATACATGCAGAGAAATCGCAAATAAACAGCAAATGGCATGAATATGGTGCCCGATTGATTACCTTTTATCTACGCATGCCTGTACACAGTTTCTTCGGAAACGAACAACGTCGAAAAAGCGAAAAAATTGAAAGAATGAAAAAAGAATGGTACAAATTTTAATACGATAAAAATTAAATTGTTTGTTTTTTTTTCGACTTCTTGAGAATTTTAATTTAATTTTTACGACTTTTCGGGCTATCACATTGCACGATGAAAATGTAGAGGGGACAAGATCTTTTCTGTTAATGTGTTTTGGGCATTTTTACAAATCTGTTAACATGTTTTTTTAAATAAAAAGCCAGAACACTGTTAACTGTTTTACCCCCTTATAATACCCCCTTCACACATACGAGATTTCCTGACGAGTTCTTACGATTTAAAAAGTTTTGAAACTTGTAAAAACTTTCCCGAGTGCTACGATAAAACGATTTACAAGTTTACAAGCAATTTACGACCTCTTTACGATTTATTACGGTGTGCTTACGATTTACATAACAGCTTTGTTGCGAGTTGTTTACGAGTTAATAAGAGTATATTACAACGTAATACGACATATTTATGAATCAAGACGAGGTACTTACGATAATACACGAGTTATCAATGTTGCAACGATTAGTTAACGAGTTGAATACGATCAATTACGATCTAGTTACGAATTAATACGAGTTTAATTGGTGGTTATGTTTGCACAGAATAGGGAAATATAATATAAAATATCACTTGACAGTTTGCTGTTGGACTGCACAGAATGTCTTTTGAAAGAAAACAAATGATGCTATATCAACAGTTCCTTCGGACATTGCTTCCATTAGCAGAAATAGAAGATGAAGTCCTCGAGAGACGTCGGCAAAGAGCTCTAGTTAGACAAAGACGAAGAGCTCGTAGGTTCTTATGTAGAAGCTGGCTAACACGGAGACGCCTTTTCGGACAGTTCGAGCATCTTTTACAGGAGCTAAATAGGGAAGATGCCGCAGGTTACAGAAACTTTCTTCGTGTGGATGCCGATTTGTTCAGCGAAATGCTAAAAAAATAAGTCCTATAATTATAAGGCAGACCACAAGATTCAGGCACGCAGTTATACTTAATCTTTGAAATGTACAATGTAAGGACCATTGCGATCTTTCTCCGGTATGTCTTTGCAGTTTTGTCTTTTTTTCTTGGACATATAGAAAAAATGTAATTAATCAAAACATCGCTATACGAAGTAAAAAATAAGTCACTGAATTCAAAATAAAACAGTCTCTGAATTAAAACTACCATGAAAGACAAAAATGTAATTTAGTGTTGGCGTCGCCAGCGACTAGGGCGTCGGTGGTTGTGGGGCTTCCCCAGCAGAAACTTAGCTTCCTTTTTGTGGAGCCATGATTGCTTTTTCTGTCTTCTTATCTCCTTGGATGATGGAATACAAATGAAAACCGATAAACTGATAAACTAGCCAACCTTGAACCTTCAATAGGAAATTTAATATTACTCATTTATCAACATCCCCCCCAACACTCGTATAAAAATCAAACGCACTCGTATTAACTCGCAAAGTACTCGTAATAACTCTCTAAGTACTCGTATTAACTCTCTAAGTACTCGTAGAAATTCTCAGTGGATCAATAGTAGGTGACTAGCTACCTTAACCTGCAACAAAGGCCCCAATGATCTGAATTGGACGCCATATTGAACTTTTACATTGATAAACATACCGAATCTGCTGAACCACAGAAAGCAACTTTGAACCAATCAGATTGTTCAAGAAGATAAAATGGCAGGCAAAAACAAATATGACATGATATCAATGTCTCTTTTCTTCCTCTGAGGTATATACTCACTTTCAAAAATTTTTCAGCCATATCGTTGCATCCTATTTTGGAAAGAATGCCGAGTACAATTAAAGTGAAAATCACCAACCATCAGCAATAAAACTGGCTATTCTTGTGAATAACAGAAGGAATCGAGCACACCCTGCCCTCCCTCCCCCAGTTAGGCTGAACTCCCAATCTCAGTGTTAGGAATAGCTCGTATAGTTATATATTAACACTAATGATTATTTTTATCCGTTTGGGAATTTTGACCATGAAATAAAACAAAAAAAACTTGTAACAAATCCGAATGTAATATACTGTCAAACAAAAACAGATATAAAACTTATCAAAATGATTACAAACTATACCAAGCTTAATACTAAACATTTGAGACTACATTTTATTATAACTGAGATATTTTAAAAAATATTTTCAAATAAATCTACCATAAAGTTTTTTCAACAAAAGAAAGAAATAACACATTTTGTAACCTGTTGTAAACAAGAAGAATATTAATTGAAACAGATCATTGAATAAAAAACCAGAGGTGACTTGTCTGTGTACTTTAATATGAAAATAAGTTTAAAAAAAATCTCATATTGACCATAAGATATTCATGTAGAAAATTGAACTGAGACTCATTCATTAAATATAATCATTACAAAAGATTTTTTCATCATCTTCCTAAAAATATATTAACAACAGCTGACACACAAAAAAAGTTCTAGCTATGGTATTAAAGTAATCTGTTACACTTGATTCACACGCCGACCCCTGTAAATGTTAAAAATATTGATAGTAATATATAACATCAAAATGGTTATTTAATATATACAAATAACACCAATTTGTGACATATACCAAGGGAGGTAACTCCACAATGTTTATAACAAGAATAACAGATAAAAAGCTAACCCAAAGTTGTATTGGTTCGCAAAACTGATTGAAATTTAAACAAATACTGGTTTTTGTAAAATACTACTTTGTACACTTCAAAATAAAAAAAAAGGGTTTGCCTGTAAGATACAAATGCCAACACACCATAACATATTGGTAAGGTTATATTTAACCAAAAACATGGTAAGAAACGTGAAAGTTAAAATGTATTAAATCACAGGTAATACATTTATAGTAAACCACAATGGAATCAATTTTGTTGTTATTAACAACTAAATCACATGAATTTGACCCATATACATGTACCAGTAGCTTCAAGGCAAAATATGGCTGAAACAAACCTTATGCAAGATCCAAGTTATCTTACTGTATTCAAGACAGAGGTTTTTTATCTTCCGTATTTCATCCCTACACAATAAGATGTGAATTTCTGATATTAAATATAACAAATATTCCAAGTATCATATTAAACAAATCCTTAACCATTTTTTTCCATAGGGAAAAACAAATATCTCCAATTCACAATTTTTAACAAATTTTCTGATTACATAAACAAAATTCATGTACAAAACACATAATATGTCTTGACAACACTGATGTTCCACTTGGCACATATTGGTTAATACCCGCTTTTTTCTATGTTCACTCAAGCAAGAAGTATTTGGCACATCCCTCAAAAGAGATTTCATCATATTGTAACTTTGTATTAAGTTTTATGTTGAAACCAATTGCATAAAAAAAGCCTCAATTCAAAGGAAAACCTGAGGTGGGAAGAGAGGACATACTGACCAAAAATCTATGTCCCCAAGTTTCATTGTCCGGATATAACAACAATAAAAATAAATTCTAAATTTCTGCAATACTTTTCCCTAAAAGCAAATTTTTACTACATGTACTAAACAAAGCGGCTAAGCATTCCATTAACTACCGATAATTGAAAAGACCATGGCATTGTGGTACAATGACCAAATTGGATGGATTTAAACAATTTTCAGCTACCCGTAATAGCCATATTGGGACTATTTTCAAAGGCAATAACCAGTTGTAGTTTGTTTGTTTGTTTGAGTGATGGTTAACACCACTTTCAGCAATTTTTCAGATATTTCATGGCGTTCTGTTTTTATTGGTGGAGGAAGCCGGAGTACCTAGAGAGAACCCCCGACCTTAAGCAGTCATGGTTTGTGAAGAACATGTTTTTCAGGGGCAAGTAACTGGTATGCTTGTGACATTGGACAATGAATCAAACCCGCCCTTTTTGTAATTATAAGTAGATTGGGAAACTTTACTGTTTGTCATTTATGGTAAACTATGACATTTTCTGAATGCATATTCAACCTTTTTTTAAGTCATAATATAAATGTATACTTACATCATATTTCATTAATTTTTATTAATATTTAAAACAATGTCCTTTGTTTAATTACTTAGTATTTTATGTAACATAATTTTTGACAATAATATTTTGGGTTAGATATTTCACATGTAATAAATCAAAACTTATGCATGATGCAAGAGTCATTGGTTGACAGAGAAAAACTACTTCTATTTTTTCACTTTCAGCACTTGTATTCCAAAAATCGTATGCTGGTGAATCCTGGCCAGAAAAAAGCACTTGTACTAGCATTTAAAAGTACGCAAAAGGTGCATCAAGGCAATCAAAAACTAATTTGAAAATCAATTTGTATTTTAAAGTCTTAAGTATGTACAAAATTAACAGTACTTCTGTACTCTCAACAAAGTTAATTATAAATTGCTTATCTTTCTTTATTCATCATAGCCTTTTAATGAGAAAAATTAAAATGTCGTTACGATTTAAATTAAAGACAAAACAGCCATTATATACAACTAAAATACTGCTACATTACAGTCCCATGGAATTTCTTTTCTTTTTCAACTATATTAAAACATTATTCATAACACACATTTTGGGCAAAATAAAAAAAATATATAATTTGTTATTTTTCAAACGTAATTATTTTTTAATTAGGTTTTCTCTGCTTAAATTGCAATTTTTTATCTTGTGATTTTTAAATGTAATTTCTGTGTATTAGATATTTTTGTGATTTTGTTATATTGTCCCATAACAACACAGTACAACTGTATAACACAATCTGAATAACGTATTAAAGTAGACATTTACATACAATCTTTGTATTAACAAACATTTACTGAAATATGCATGTTTAAAAAAGAAACCCCAACCATATAAAAAAAAAACATGCATCAACAAAGTTCATCACACGAGTCAGGGTTTCTGGTTGATGAAACCATGACAAATTCAGTTAAGAAATTCCAGGGCTAGAAGATTGTCATATGATGTCATAACTTAAACGTATCAACCAATAACATAACAGGAAAGTAATCAATGTTTGGCAGTAGAATACATATAACATATAAGCATGAGATATCCTCAAATCAATCCATGTAAGAAAGCAAGTTTTTGATTGGCTATTTTCAGATATAATGTACCTGCAGCCTGGATTTTTCTAACTCAATTTTTCAGGGTTTTTAGAAATATTTGTATTTGTAAAATTATATCCATGATTAGGAAAAGAGTGAGATTCTATTATAGAATAAAATCGTTAAAAAAAACAAACAAAACAAAACAAAAGATTAAAGAATTCAGATCATAACATTTTATGATCTCATGTTGGAGATTCTAGCAAGTATCTAAAAATAGCTATCACATGATTTGATATTTGAAAATCCATATCACATGACATCTATTGTCACAATCACAAACACGATTCAGTCTTCTAATCAGAGTGTATATTAATCAATCGATTCCATCCAATCACTCGGTGTTCGACCATACTACAAAAGAAAAAATATTGTGATAAATTATGTGAAATTATTTGCCCCCAAAAGATTTTATTAACAAAAAATTCATACATATAAGTACTAGATATAAGTGAGATGGTATCCATCTCTGTGGGCCACGATGATTTTGAGGTCAAAGGTCACCAACCATGGTATGCAACACATTGTCTTGATATTAGCTATCCACATATCAAAAGCTGAATACATCAAAAGAAAATCAAAAAGGAATTTCATTTTATAATACCCAATACTTCTTCTGCATTTAAATTAAGATAAATGGCGCGACATCTAGTGATATTGCTATTTTAAAAAGTTATGGTTGACTAAATCTTTACACTACATTCAGGAAGAAGTACTTGATATATTTAAGATTAGGACATTTTAGGAAAAAATAAATCATTGCGAAGTGTGATGGACTGAAGTGATTGACTGCCACTGGAGAAGTATTGGCAGATGGGAAAGGATAGATAATTTTGTCTTATGTATTGGCTTCAAATACTCCTTTAAAAATTTACATAACAAAGGGTCTCAATCATGAAAACATATGGTCTGCAGCAAAGTGTAATGTGATGTTGCCTTTGGTGATGGGGTGGTCTCTTGTCATAGAGGTCGCATTTGGATAAAAACAAGATGTTTATTTTCCATGTTTTCAGCTATTTGTGACAACGAAATATTGTCCAAACTGAAATTATCATGATCTTGACGGACAGACTGACAGATAGACAGGGTGATTCCTATATACCCCCAAACAAGTTTGTGGGGGTATAATAAGTGTATCCAATGATAGTGTATTCATTGTAGCAAAATCACTATTTACTAATTATGAAAGAAAGGTTACTCTAAAATCAACAAATATCCCATAAAATTATAATATGTCTCAAAACAGTTGTGATATTTTTATATTGTCATTAAATCTTGTCACCTGAGAGGGGATATAACTCAAAAATGTTTTTTTACGAAGGAGCAGAAATTGATTCCAATAATGGTTCTTCAGCAATAAATAATACATTTTATTGTTGAAAAAAATAACCTAATAAATGCATTATATTTAATGCCAGGGGAGTTATTTTTAGCTACAGAGGTAAGAGGGCATCAAGAGAAACACAGGAAACAAAAGTTATCAACGATGCCACTGTGGTTGTGGATTTTCCAAATTAACAACTAGAAAAGAAATACTAAACTTAAGCAATGAAATTGACCAACCTGTATATCTGTTAATTCTTTGTAAAACCTCATTGTAAGAGGTGCCCCTTCTGACATTGTAGGTATATTCAACATATCATCTATATATAATATCTTCCCTACTGGGCAAACAACACACGCTGTACCTGATCCAAACATTTCTTTTAACTGAAAGAAAGAATATGACATTACTAACTTTTATAGATAGTTTGTTTATTTGAATGGTGTTTAATGCCACTTTTAGTGATTTTTTTTTGCTATTTCATGGCATCCAGTTTTTTTGGGGAGGAAGTCTATTTACCTGGAGAAATCCCCCAACCTGCAGTGGAAAAACTGGCCATCTTCGTCAATTGAGATTAGAGTCAAGTACACCCTGCCTGCAGTGAGACACAAAACTTACAACCTCAGTGTTGACAGGCACATAATCAATAGTCGATGACTAGCTTCCTTAACCACTCTGTTAATGAGGCCCTCTAACTGCTTTAAAGAAGAAATTAGGCTTCATGTATTTTTCAGTGATAAATTAAAACCAAACTTCACTACAGCTCAGGGTAATTAAGTTTTGTCTACCTGTCTATAGTGGATGTGGGCACAGGGCGGAATTAAACTTTTAGCTTTAACAGCAAACTTTTTGGAGTAAATGTGGGTTTTTTTCTGCTTAATCAACAACTAAAATGTATATTTTCCAGAACAATAGGAAGAAAACAGGTAAGCAGTTAGTAATATTAACAACATAAGAATGGACATTGGTGGGCTGTTCTCAGCTGATGTATGGAATAACTGGTACCCACAGGAGTGGTGTATAAAACTGAATGTTTGGTTTGTGATTCAGTAATTTCACACACACCTTTTAAATGATTATTCTGAGATTTTGGAAGACAAGATTGATTATTAAGTTTACAGTATTTTATAAACTCATGTCTATGTGTCTAAGTTGGCATTTTCTCCATTAGTCTATACCAGTGAAAATCAACCTTGACCTATTGTCCAAAAAATACAGTACTATGGTTTTGGCAGAATCTACTTTGAAAGCATTTGTAAGATGCAATTCTCTATAGTGATGCTAAAATTGTCACAATATCATGGCTACTTTTAACTATTAAATTTTAAAACTGTACATGCAAGTTCCTGAAATAGAATAAGCCTTGTGTAATGCAGATTGGGACAATAATCCCCTACAGAATGAGGTAATGTAAATAAATGTAACCATAGAAACCAATGTCATAACAGTTACTACTTTTAGATGCGTGTTTCAACTAATTAACACTAATCAGAGGTGATGATTAAAAAAAATCATATTAGGCCAATAGATAAGCAAAAGAGCTATATCACCATAATAGTAAAAAAGTTATACCAAATCCTGTATAAACCATCTTACACCTTTCGAATAGAAAAAAAGTTAAAACATTTTTGATATTTTAATGCAGACAATTTTAAAGTACATTGTTATAGACCCAGTTCTTTCAGCACTATTACATACCATATATGTTGGTCATAAGTTTATTAGAAACTAGCTGCAGAACCATAGCTCTTAAGGATCTATGGTCCGCCACAAAAAAAGTCAATGGACCTTAAAGCTCCACAGCTAATTAGAAACCAGACCATAATTTATTATGATAAAAAATATAAACCCATATAAGAATATTTATCAATGAAATTTTCCGTAGAATTTTTGGTTATGCTTATTAAAATGACAATTTTAGAAATTTAAAGATAACAGGATTTTAAGGATTATTGCAGGAGATCTGGGGTATTTGATAGGATTTAAGGACTGTTGCAGAAGATCTGGGATATTTGACAGGATTTTAAGGATTGTTGCATGAGATCTGGAATATTTGACAGGATTTTAAGGATAGTTGCAGAAGATCTGGGATATTTGACAGGAATTTAAGGAATGTTGCAGGAGATCTGGGGTATCTCACAGGATCTTAAGGATTATTGCAGGAGATCTGGGGTATTTGAGAGGACTTTAAGGATTGTTGCAGATCAGAGGTATTTGACAGGATTTTAAGGATTGTTGTAGAAGATCTGGGATATTTGACAGGAATTTAAGGAATGTTGCAGGAGATCTGGGGTATCTCACAGGATCTTAAGGATTATTGCAGGAGATCTGGGGTATTTGAGAGGACTTTAAGGATTGTTGCAGATCTGTGGTATTTGACAGGATTTTAAGTATTGTTGTAGGCAATCTGGAGCATTTTACAGGAGTAGATCTTGAGTATTTGACAGGATTTTAGGTTAGTTGTAGGATATATGGGGTATTTGACAGGATTTTAAGGATTTTTGCAGGAGATCTGGGGTATTTGACAGGATTTTAAGTATTATTGCAGGAGATCTGGGTATTTGACAGGATTTTAAGGATTGTTGTCGAAGATTTGGGGTATTTGACAGGATTTTACATATTTGTTTGTATGCATTGTGGTATTTCAGCTACAGTTCATACTGAGATACAGTTAATATTAAATCATTCTCTAGCAAGTTAAAGTCTGAAGAAAATCCATTCAATGTTCTCCTTAGTTAACATTTGGACATTATTAACCCTTTTTTTCAACATTTTGACAATGGTTATTTTTGTTTCAAGGCAATGACAATGCTTATCTAGTCTACTTTTTGACAATAATTCTAATATGACATGACTAAAATGCTTCTTGTCCACACCTGAGGTAAATGAAGTATATGCTCATAATCAACGTCATAAACCAGAAACACTCTTTATGGCGACATTATAGCATGATTTTTCACATATTTAAACGGCATCGCAATCAACTATGTGTCCAAATGGCGAACAAGTCCTGCGGCTCATAGGCTAAGTTTTTGATAAAAGTTAATATATATATTAGAATTAAAATAATTCATTGCTGGTATAAATATATACTGATTTTACCATGGACTGGCCCTTTATGCCAACTATTTGGCATAAAGGGCAAACCAGTTTCTAAAATCAGTATATATTCATGCCCAATGAATAATGTCTTAAATAGACTCACCCCCCCTCCACCCCCACACACACTTTTTTAACCATATTATTGACAATTCTTAAACCTTTTCAATTATTAAACATGTAAATAAAGCTTACTCTATTTTCTTTAAGTGCCTTTGTAACCTCCTTCATGGTGTAAGGTCTCTCTGTAACTTTAAATTCTCCCTTGAAATAAAAAGAATAATAAAACTGTTAATTTTTATGATTTTACATGTAATAAATCTACTGCTACATTTATTTAAGTCCAGGATGCATCAAACTGACAAATGGCAACTTTGTTAATTACGAAACTGTAATCTTCCTTCAATATAAAATAAAAATGAACTTTTTATCTTACATTATAGGTGTACATGTAGGAAAATCAAAATACCGGGAACGAGTCCAGAGTTTGTACATAAAAGTAGTACTATTCAACAGACCGGTTCACTGTTGCCTAATATAGAATTTGAACCGCACATGATACTACAATAAATTTGGTATTTTTTGGAAAGCTGAATATTCTAGGAAGCTTTAGGATAAGTTTTATGGGTTTTAAATGAACATAAAAATGAGGACATGCACTATTTTTGGATTGAAATATAAAGTGAAAGTAGATTTTTAGACCATATGAACTTCCGGTTCTTACATGCAATGAAACATATTGTGAAATTTTGACAGAATATTGACTCGTTTCATATTTATATGGGACAGAAGTGTCACTATTTGAAACAAAAGGCAAATTTTCTAGGATAAGTCAAAATCAAATTTAATACAGCCGAAGAGTCCAAAAAACAATGGTAGTCCTATACCTTATATATACTTTAATTTGTATTGAAAGCTGCAATCTGATTGGCCAGTTATTTTCATATAATACAGGTTGCTCCATCTGAATTGGCCAATCAGATTTCAGCTGACAATTAAAAAAGTAAATTACGAATTTTGGTGACCATTTAAGTTTAATTGATATTAGAAGACAATTCTTAAAGCAAAGAATAATTTTAAGAAAAATGTGTTACCCATAAATTTTGTGGAAATTTTTTACTTATTTTACCTGCAATGGCAGCTTACCATGCACAAACTGGTTTTTGTGCAATCAATAGAAGTAAATAATAACTGGTGTATAAATTCAAAATTCACAAACTATTACACCTAAAACAACTTTACTCATGACAAAATTCATGAAATAAACATCTACATAAAAAATAACCATACTGTGTTTTAGAAGCAACCTAAAAACAAGTGTGGACACAGAAAATGTCTTGTCTGCATTCCACATAATTAATGAAAAAAAAAAGCTTCACGAGCAACATGTAAATAGCATTAAATTGTTATTTAAAAAATCGATCAAAGACAGAAATGGCCGGATATCGTAAAAAGGGCGATAGACCTGAAATCGAATCCAACATTATGGGAGGCCATGCTGATGCTGCATACCAAATTTTAAGAGAATGTGATTAATAGTTGCTGAGAAAACTATTACGAAAATTTTTCTGACCCTTGAAAAAGTCTAAGTCGGCTTGGAAAACAGGAAGTAGATAACTGACTGACCTGGAAAGGGGAGGCACACTACAACTCATCATGCTAAAGCTGTGCACCAAATTTGAAATCAATCCCTTTAGTAGAAGCCGAGAAAACTGTTACAAAAATGTTTTCCCTGCCCTCCCGCCTGCCTAACATTCACCATACTATAACCCGGATTTACACTCTGTGAAATCCGGCCAAATATACAGAGGAACTGACCTAATCCAAAGACTTTTATTGTTGATAAGAGATGGGTACCAATTACATTTATATCAATGACAAAGTCCATGTTTTTCTATGGGAAACCCCAAATATAATTATGATTAAAATGTTTAATATCAGGTGCAAAATGGCACTATGTGACAAAGATTCTGTGTAAAGTTTCATCAAATTCCATTTAGTAGTGTAGGAGGAGTTGCACATAAGAGTAAGTGTAATGGACGGCCAGACACCCCAATCACTATATACCCCCACTAAAGCATATAATATAATAAAAGACATTTTATAAAGTTTATTATGAACTTTTAGGTATCCATTGATTCAAACAAATATCTTACCCATTTTTTAGCCAGTTCAATTAAAGATTTTCTTGTTATTCCAGGCAGTACTAGGCCATCTAGAGGAGCTGTCAGAAGTTCCTTTTCTGAAAAAATGATAAAAAGGTTGATTCTGTCTCTCTTTTAAAGTTATAATGCAAAAACAAATATATTTTCATCTCCATTATGTGAATTGTTTTTTGGTTGAATGGTATTTAATGCCACTTTCAGCAATTTTTCACCTACATGTATAACATGTGGTCCAGTTTTTTTTGGGGAAGGAAGCTAAAGTATCTGAAAAAAACTCCCAACCTTTAGGAGGAAAACTGGCAATCCATGATAATTTAGATTAGAGCCAAGTGCACCCAACCACAATGAGACTGTGTTGACAGACCATGTGATCAAGCCACAATGAGGCCGTGTTGACATACCATGTGATCAAGACACAATGAGGCCGTGTTGACAGACCATGTGATCAAGACACAATGAGGCCGTGTTGACAGACCATGTGATCAAGCCACAATGAGGCCGTGTTGACAGACCATGTGATCAAGCCACAATGAGGCCGTGTTGACAGATCATGTGATCAAGCCACAATGAGGCCGTGTTGACAGACCATGTGAGCAAACCACAATGAGGCTGTGTTGACAGACCATGTGAGCAAGCCACAATGAAGCCGTGTTGACAGACCATGTGAGCAAGCCACAATGAGCCACAATGAGTTTGTGAATTTTGAATTTATACATCAGTTAATATTTACATGTGTTTGCAAAAATAATAATCTCCCTGAATATAACCAAACCGCAACAAGACAAAAATTGCTACTTACAAAAAGTGTTACTTACCGCCTTTTTCATTAATCCAATACACAAACAGGTTCATAGCACCGACCTCTGTCAGTTTGTGCTCCTCCCCTAGCAACCATAAAACCTGCTGACATCCTCTTTTTTCAGCTTCTGATGATATAGCTATTGTTGGAGCATAATTTCTGGAATTAGATGAGTGAATGAGCAAGTTATTTTGAGTGAGATTCTGCAGGTGGGTGCAATTAACTCTAACCAAGATTGAAAATGATTTCCTGCCAAATTCTTGGGGTACTCGAGCTTCATCTCCAATAAAAACTGGATGCCATGATACAGCTGAGTTGCTAAATAGCAGACAACAAACTACCATATCCACTTGGCTAACAAGGCATGAATTGTTCTGTTATAAAAATAATTATTGTTGCTGTAGAACGCTTTGAATCACGTCTGTTTGTAATTAAGAAATAATTCATTAGGAATATGATATGATGTTGTACTCATGTACACATTGGTATGGCCTTTATATTTGATTACTTTTTACATAGTGATATTGGCCCTATAGGCCATAATTTTTTGTCCACCATCATGATAAAAAAAGATGATGTTATTTCACCAAAACATGCCCTTGAAGTCTCATTTATTGATTTTTATTTCAATCCAAAACTTCAAAATTCAGCTGTTTACATTGTGACGTCTGTAAAAACCCTTGTGATGTTATGTAGCATTGTGCGCGTGCGAAGTATAGATATATCAGGTAATATATCGTTTGATGCTATAAGGATGTCATCTAAGAATTAAACATAAATCAATCAATAAATCTTTCCATAAATATATGTTTATTTAGCAGTATTTTGTTTGTACTTACGATCCCATTTTATAGTTCCCACATCCACCTGGCCATGCTCTGACGTACTTAGGGTCAGCCATCAGGGTTACAGGGTTCATACCTGTGGGATAATATGGTCCTACTGGGCCCGTTAGAACATAAAGTAAGGCAGAAGTTGATGCAGCCACACCTAAAGTTGGCTGCAAATAAAACATTTTTTCAACCATTAATTTTTTAAATAAAAATTGGTATACATGTATATATTGTTAATGAAAGATGTAACAACATGTTTAAGAAGAATTTTCTAAAATGGTGCATGCATACAATGGTCCACTTGTCTTATAAACCTTTAAATCTCTCACCCAAAGGCCACACAAAATATTTGTATCGTTCTTTGTAACTGATTGTATAAGGTTTTCAAACCACTTTCAGCAATTTTTCACCTATATTCATGGCATTTTTATTGGTTATGAAGCCAGATTACCTATGAAACCCCCAATCTTCAGCAAGAGAACAGCCAATCCTTGTAAATAAAGGTTTTAGTCCAGCACACCCTTCTAATAGTAAGTCTGGATCTCCAACATCAGTGATGACAGGCAGGTGATCAATTGTATTACTTATTAACTTCACACTCTGCCTTCAAGTTCCACCAGTCCTTCAGTACATAAATTTAGTATGTGTACAAAACAACACGTGGAAATGGATGTTTTGCAGCACCATATGTATATGTGTTGACTTTCAAAAATGTTTGGAGTTAGTTAAAATATATGTAATCACAATCTTGCAAGGAGCTTGGCACTTTCCAAACACGTAGCCCACTGTGGTCCATGAAAAACCCCAAATGAGAGGGCATTCCCTATCTGCCACCCGGCTGCTTGGGTCGAGCACTGTCAACCTTATACAATGTAGTTAATTTCAGAACCAGTCAAAGAGCAATAATTAAAAAGAAGTTGTTTATACTGAAGACAAATCTATTTTATGATTATGTCTTAACTATACCTCTATGCCTATAAAGGTTGGTCTTATATACAAGGAACTTTTAGTGGAATATGGAACCCATTCATGGTCTATTTGAATCAGTTTCTTCATTAATTTCACCAGCTCTCCTCCATCAAAATCCTACAAGGATAAAACATATTGTAATACACATACCTGTAATTTAATTAATTTATTTAATATTTGATTTCATATTGATTTCTTGTTGTTTATTTGTTTGACTGGTGTTTAACATGACTTTCAGCAATTTTTCAGCTATATCATGGCGTCCAGTTTTTATTGGGGGATCCCCGGAGGAAGCTGGAGTTCCTGAAGAAAACCCCAACATGCAGAAATAAAACTGACAATCCTTATATTATTAATTAAATTTTCAGTTGTTTCTTCATACACACACACACACAAGCATACACACACCAATATTTTGCATGGAAATTACACACATATTCCTCTAAAGATTCTGAATATTATTATGAAGAAAGTGATACATGTCTCTGTGTTATCAATGTGATTATACAAACAAATCAATGGATGTTCATAAATTAAATTAGATATCAGTGAGATGGTATCCATCTCTGTTGGCCCTGCTGACCTTGAGGTCATAGTAAAAAACTATGGTTTGCGACACATTGCCTTGATATTATCTACCCACATTCCAAAAATGAAAAGCCTACCTCAAAAGATTAATTATGAAAAGCATACCTCAAAAAATTTTAAAATTACAGCCCGGACATGAACTTGTCATTCAGAAAGCAATAATGTTACCTTAAGGTCAAAGGTCAACAACCAAGGTATGCAACACATGGCCTTAATATTATCTACCCACATTCCAAAAATGAAAAGCCTACCCTCAAAAGATTAATTTCGTACCGACGGACTGATCACTATAGGGCAAACCCCCCCTCCCAGAGGGGCCCTTATAAGAACTGCAATAAAGATTCCCAACCTGAGAGCAACAATTCAGCAAAAAAAGAACTTCCAGGAATAAAAATCGAATTTCATAATCAAATAGAGCAAAAAGATTGTTTGTGTTATTTTAAATATTAGGTCAATCTTAGAGAGTTACCTTAATATGTACAAGAATTAAAAACTAATCTATTATTATCTATATGTACCATTTCAATTATGTCTAGACTAATAATTATACAAATTCATGAAGCAGGCAGAATTCACTAGATCGACCACTGCCCTAAGACATAACATGAAACCAGAGGTGTCAATTATCAATAATCTTCAATTTCCAATGAAAATTTAATTTCCTAATAATTAAAGAAATCACTATGAAATTAAATATTAAGAATTTAAAGTGTAACAATATGAGGGATCAAAAGCCAGTTAGCAGATTTAAAATTTATTAGATACTTTCCAGACCAATTGCACAGAATTAATAAAAGGAATGTTACAAGTAGATAAATGAAGGTAATAACAAAACACTGAACATCGAGGAACTGTCAAAAAGACAATCAACAAATCAAAATCCTAGAACTGGCAAAATTTAGAACCAAGAACCAACAACCAAAAATGTAGCAACTATCAACAATGGTCCTGACTCGGAAAAGGCATTTCAAAAGAAAGAGTGGGTTAAACCAAGTTTAATGGCCATCCTATACTCCTGCTTCCATTACTGTTGTATCAAGTGAGTTCGTTGGTTGATGAAAATGGATGGCATCATATACCACTTGTTGGTAATAGGTGTATCATATAATCATTGCTGCACAATCACTGCATACAGAACTCAACAATTGGGAAAACTATCTGCAATCATACTTTCAAACAAGATAAAATATATTTCGACAAGGAAATTTCAAACAAGATAAAATATATTTCGACAAGGAAATTACATCTATAGATAAACTAATTAAAAACGTGGACGAGTCATTTTTTTCTTGTAACCATGGTTTCTCAGTTTATTCATAACAAATTGGTGGCATTTGCAAAGTCAGTATACTAATTTTAAGCTGCAATATTGCTCCATAAGCGAGGAAAATTATAATATAGCTTGCTTGTCTTAAATTCTTGTGCTAAGATGACAGTTGGTTTAAGTCTAAAAATGATGTTGAAGTCGCTGATTCTGTGATTTTTTAAATTTCCAGTTTACAACCCTCAATTTGATGATTGCTAATGTAATAACATTAGCAATCATCAAATTGAGGGTTGTAAATTAAAAGGAAACCATCAATATATCTATATGTGAAATTAAAGGACCTGGCTTCTGCTATCTTCATGTCTTTCAATAAGACTATGAAAAAATTCTTCTTCATAAGAATACAGGAACAAATTGGCAAGGAGTGGGGCACCGTTGTACCTAATTTTTCATTTTTTTCTTTATTGTATTCTTCTTGTGTAAAAATCTCATCTTATAAACAGGAAATTAAGTTATCTTTTTAATATAGTTTTCCACCAGAAACTTAACATGAACTAATTAACCATTTCACATATATTTTATTTACATTTAATATTTTGTAAAATTGTTACAAATATGTCTGAATGCACTAGTAGATGTAAACAAAAGGACATATCACTTATAAGGTCAAAGGTCATTCTGTGATTATAATTATCACGATTACATACAGGGGAAGTCAATTCAAAACATGAACTGATAACATTTATCAAGTATTTGCACCTGGTCTTTAATTTTCCTTTCTGACACCTGATTACTTACAGGTAAATAAGCTCGTTCAGCTGATGATTTCATTCTTTTCATGTTTTCGTACGGCCGAAACATTCTGATTTTGTTGTCTTCTCCTCTATAGGCTTTCATGCCTTCAAATAACTGAAATTAACAAGCAAATCACATTACATGTTGATTACCCTAGTCAGTCATGTATATTACTGACCTTTTTTTCTTCTAAGATTATATAGTTAGCCTGTGTGAGTATTATACAGGTTATAATTAATTAAATTACTTGTAAGAACATTAAATTAGGTGGGTATAATACATCAAAGCATATTATAAACAGCCAAGTTATGTCACCATCTGTGAACTACAAAATAAATACACAGCATGACATCGACATGACACCATAATAGATGAAATTAAAAAAAAAAAATAAGCAAACTAGATATCACAGAGATAGATGGTATCCATCACTGTGGACCCTGCTGACCTTGATGAGGTCAAATGTCACCAACCATGGTATGCAACACATCACCTTGAAATTATCTACCCACATGGCGAATGTCAAAAGCCTACCTCAATGAGAAGAAAGTTATTGCATTAGGTATAAAGTGAACAAAATGATCAACTAGGGCACTGCCATTTAGTGTCAAGGCTATAAAACAACACAGATGTCACTTGTAAATACTTAATATACAGTTTGCTTGGTTGGTGTTTAGTGCCACTTTCAGCAATTTTTTAGTTATATCATGGCGCCCAGTTTTTATTGGTGGAGGAACCCAGTGCCCAGAGAAAACACCCGACCTGCAGTTGGAAAACTGGCAATCCTTGTCAACTAAGATTGGAGTCAAGTACACCTGCCTGCAGTGAGACTCCCACCCACAACCTCCGTGTTGACAAACCACGTGATCAATAGTAGACAAAACTACCTTAACCACTTTGCCACAGAGGCCCCGATTTGGTAGGGATAAATTAGGACTGTTGTAAGCAGCTACAAAACAAACCAAACTCAATCTAGCAACTAAAACGACTTAAAAATGACACCCTACTTATTCTCCATGCTTATTTGTTGCAATTAAAAGTTCCTGTACAGACTAATTATTTTAGTGTTTGTTTGTTTGAATGGTGTTTGAACAGATTTTTAGAAATTTTTCAGCTGTTTTATGGCATCCAGTATTTAAATTGGAATGAAGCCAGAGTACCTGAAGAAAACCCCCAACCAGGGGTAGGAAAACTGGCAATCCTTGTCAATTAAGATTGGAGTCGAGTTCACTCTGCCGCAATCTCAGTGTAGAGGACCATGTGATCAATAGTAAATGAACTAACTTAACAACTTGGCCACTGAGGCCCGGACTAATTTCAGTCAAGTGTATTATGCTTAGTTATCTAAATCTTTTGGGTTTATATCATTATTCTTAGTAGTAGTTATATAGAACATTTGAAAAAATTTTAATGCACATACTAGTATAAGCATCAAATTTATGCTGATTTTTTTTAAAGCTTTCTTCACCAACAATCCTGGTTGCTGTAACATTCTGTACAACCAATTGTGGATTGACAATCCACATGTACTATATAGCTACTGGTGGATAAAAAAACTGAATTCCACTGTGGCTTTTTCAGAAGGCTTAAAGCTTATTGCAACTCCACCAGTACTTTGCAACTAATTAGCATAGTTAATTGACCAAACCATGCACAGTAAGATTAAGAGATTTCAGAAATTGTTGTGGCTTATATTGGCATTTTGCTGACAAGATCATACTATGAGAATTATCATGGTTACTTATACAATAGTTACAAGAGCAAAACTTTTAAATGAAATTCCTCAAACTCCTCAAGAACCAGAACAACACATTTGCAGCCGACAATCATTTAATTTCTCCAGAATAAAACCATTGCAAAAAATATTGAAAAATAATTTTCATAGATGTCAAAACTTTGATAAAACTTACCTCCATGGCATAGTGTAAACATTTGGCAGCAGGATGTATAGACAAATTAGACATGGGACAGATAACTGGTTTTCCCCATCCACCTGACTTGGTCCATTCTATTTTTAGCATATGATCGCTAAAATGGTGTCCAAACAGCAGTTTATTTGGGTCTGGCTTATCACGTCTTTGGTCTGCTAATGTAACTTGCAAATCATCATACTAAAAATATAAAAAACTGTATTGGTACATTCATCCACATGTGTCTAATAATAAGAAACAATAACAAATGGAGGATAAAAGGGGGAAGGGGGAGCAAGTGAAAGTTAGTTTTATAAGCTGCTGTCTTCATTCACATGTGCCTTCTAAACTGCCACATGTGTATCATACATGTAAGCTGCTACTAAACTGCAGTATATGGTCACATGTGTATTATAAGCTGTCACGGCTGCATCCTAATGGGGATACAAGACAACAATTCTTCTAATTTGAGTGTCATAAGCTGTAGTATACGGTCACATGTGAATCACAAGCTTTTACAGTAAGACCTTAATTGGATACAGGACATCATGCATGCGACCCACCATGATTTCTAGTAATCTTAGAAAAATATCACACTGATGGAAAAATTAATAATTTCTTTCCTTAACTATTCTAAAATGTTATAAATGTCAAAACAGCAATAATATACTTGTATATATACTATAATATATATTTATTCATGGTTTAAATACAAAGTAATGAGTGTAGTATAGCAAAAATAATAAAGAAATTGAAACTCTAAACAAGGGAGTTAATTCTGACCAAAAATCTCAATTTTTATCAATTTTTCTGTGATTATTCAACAGATAGAAATTTAATTCAGAGTTGGTCCTTTTTTTTAGCACTAAAATACCAACTGCTTGACATTATAATAAAAATTCAGAAAATTTCATTACACAGAATTTTATAAATCATTTATTATTGTGCTTTTTCCAAAAACAGTGGTGTCCTGTATCCTCATAAAGGTGTGACTACGATAAGTGATCTTTTAGTTTTTATTAAAGTATAAAGTATATAGTTAAACAATTGTTTTTTTCACACTGAGACAATCAGTCAAAAAACATGTGGCCAACACAGGTATGACTTACATGTACATGTCATTATATATACTAAAATCAAATTTCATAAAAATGACTGCGTAACTGTACATGTATATTACTTAAGTGTGACTTGCAGTCCTGAAAATATGGTACCTTAAATGAGGTGGCTGCCAAATGTCTACATTGCACTTGTCTCGTTCTTATTCCAACATCTGTCAAGAGCTTAAACAGTTTCTGAAACAGAAAAAAATTATTATTTTAGTCGTCAAGCAAACATTTCATTTGTACTTGAATGAATCAGACTGAGTTGCAATCTTCCTAATTAGCTGTTACTGAAATGTGCCCAATCACAGAAATTAGGTTTGTTGAAGTTTTTAAGTTTTTAAATATCTGGCACAAAAATATTGGTAAAAAAGGGCTTTATTGTCCAATGTTTCAATGTTCTAGAATTCTTATAAATACTGTTTTCAAAATACAAAAAGAAAAAAATTCTTCAAAAAAAAAAGTTTGATGGCCTTCATCAAATCAGTTTCATCAATCTTAGATCACATCATGGCCATGCCAAATAACCATTTTTTAAAATAATTTTGCACATTCATTTTTTACTGCATAGGTAACAATCTACTTCATTTCGATTGGTCGTCACATTATTGCAACCAGCTAAATACCCCTATTCCCACTTTACTCCTAAATAAAAAAATAAATAAATAGCTAGAATAAGAAAAAAAAGACGAAAGACTGGAAATATAAGAAATTTTAAAATTTAATGCTTTACAAAATTTATTGCTTTACACATAAAAATAACATACAAAAAGTTAACAAGGATTTTCGACAAATATCACAAATTAGTTTTTGATATCATCCAATAAATTCAATTGCAAAAAATCTAGAGAACCAATACATATATCACTGATTTTTCAGTTTAATTGATATTATTTGGCTTCAGATGTCCAAATTGTTTAATGATAAAAGGCAGTAATATAAGTACATGTATAATTATATACATGTAAATTCCTTATAAATCTGTGATAATATAAACTTGCATTTACTAAACAAAGACTGAGACGTGGCACACTTCTTGCATATTTCAAGGGCAATAATCAATTTGCTGATACAAATACCCTGTGTTATTGACTTGCTTATATATTGAAATTTTCTTTTGAAGTAAATGTATATTATAGAATAATAATATTTAGTCTACTTTTGATACCATAAATGATAATAATATACAACAAAAGCTGATTTAAATTAATTTTAAATTTTAAATGCCAGACAATCAAAACATGTAGGTTAAAAGACAAATGTTGACCTACATATATACCTAAATGTTTAGGAATTTAAAAGACTTTACAAGTATACACAATAATTAACCTGTTATATGTCCTTACAATAAATTAACCTGTTATATGTCCTTA